>CM062820.1:1505388330-1505860895 GCA_031772625.1 Pinus tabuliformis | reverse complement strand
CTGAGTCTATCATCATTCATAGGTTTTTCATTATCATCTCAGTGTCTAATGAGTCATTTTACCATCTTGTCCATGCTTCAGTTGCGCCTAGGTAAGGTCATTTCCCTCTCCTAGGTTTCGAAAGCTAATTTTCTCTTGGACGGTCAAACCCTTGGCAAAACTTGTATCCTGATGTTCATACACCTTCCCCTATCCTTAAAATACCCTATCAAATGCTTCCCATCCCTTATATACCCCAAATTCCTCATTTTTGCACAAACCCTAGTTTCTAGCTACAACCTGGTAATTTTCTAGGTTTGGCCTGTGTTTTGCCCTTTTGGACTCCTTCCCCTCGCTCAATCTCTGAGATTTCACTTTCCCCTGCTTCCTAACGTCCCTCCCCACTCCCAAAAATTTCCCCAAGAATTTAGAAGCCCCCTATACCCTTCATTTCGCTCCATTTCGACAAAATTACTTGTTTCACACATCGGGACAAGTCGCACTCAAATGATGTTCCAAAGCAATAAAGATTAATTTTGGAAAACTGAGAGAGGTTTTTGTCCATAACATGCCAAAGAAGAAAAAACTCCTTCACTTTTTGCACAGGTGCCATGGTTTTAGAGAAATGTCAAAATTGCAATCGCCAGATCCAAGGAGGTTGGCCACGGCACTAAAGCGACGGAAAAGGCCCGATCCACTCCAAATTTTGGCCAAAGTCTCTTTGAATGAGCATGGTACTTTATTGGGGACTCTCAGCCCAAATTTCAAGAAATTTGGAGAACATTTTGTCAATTGTGAATTTTTTGTGCCATTTACAAGTTTTCTCCATTAACGGGTCTCACCCCCGCGCGACCCTTCATCATGGCAACTCCATTTGACAAAAACTTAGCATTTACAGATTTTTCATGCAAAGTTACACATGCTCATGGATGGACTTGAGATTTGGTGAAGTTTTGGGCCTCCAGAAAGTCAAAAAACTAGCAAAAAATGACTTTCTGCCACTTTTTTGAATTACAGAAAGTAGTCTTGGGAGATTTGATTTTTTATAGGGAAAATGAACTCCAAATTCAACAATTCTAGTTGGGTTGGAACGTAGAATCACAGACATTTCCAACAAGCCTACTCTTGCCTAGTTTGGACACCTGCAAGTGCCCCAAAAGTGGCTCCAAAGGCGCGCGACCCGTCAGGCAGGGGCGCGCGACCCGTCAGACAGATTTTTCCAAAATGCACTGTACAGCTCAGAAAAACGCAGTTTGACCCAGTTTGACTTTTTGGGGTGAATTATGATTCTCTTTGATGTAATTATTATACTTTTAAGACACTTTTACTCTTATGTAACATTTCTAGAAGATTCATTCATGAAAAGGGTAAATATTAAATGAATGAATTGGTTTCCTAGCTTATAGAGGCAAGTTGTTTTGACTGCCTAGTTTGTAGTGTTTAGTTTAGAAGTGGTTGAAACAGCTCCTAGGATAGTGAGCTCGACCCATGGAGGCAGGGAAAGAGGTTAGATCATCTATATTATGTACTTTCTTGCTCATTTTCATGGTTGGACTCTTGAGGGATAAGCTATCATTGTATTATTCACTGTATCTCTGCAATTTTGGCTAAGGAAGACCAGGGTTTTGCAGTCCTCTTTGGGATTCTTGTGGACTCATGTGTTGATGGTGTGTTTCTCAATGTACTTGTAAGCTTGTTATGTGACTCATTTCCTTTCTTTTATTTCTGCACATTAAACAAATGAAGTGTTAAAGTAAGAATTCATGCCTGCCATGCTCTGCTTTTAAGTTTGTTTAATTTCAATGTTTTCTACTGTCTAAAGAGAATTCAAAGTTATTGTTTGCTCTCTTTAGCTCTTCACCTTTCATTCCTGACCATCCACCTCAATCAAAAGCATCAATATTGTCTCCTACCTCGCCCCAAAGAACCCCCTGCAGAAACTGTGTCCAATCCCTGCACCCAAAATTGTCCTCTCCTCAATTTGCGACCAAAAACCCAAAAAACCCCAAATCAAACTCTTTGATCAGTTTACTAGCCTAATATCAGTGTTACCCTATTGGTCATCTCATCTATTGAAGATTTTATCGAGATAGACCGGAGAGAGCCTTCTCCTGCCCCGTAGGGCTAGCTACGAGGCTAAATGGTTTGATGTTGCCTTGAGGTTTACCTTTCTCAGCCTGAGGCGAAATTTCAAGCGCTAACATATTGGCGACCATACTGGGTAGAACAACTTGTCTGTTGATTGATGTGTTTGCTTCATAAGTGTTAGATGGAGCTTGAAGCTACGCCACGTAGCCTTCGAAATGATTTTTCTTTGCATAAGTGGAAGTAGATAAACGCTGCTTCAGTCAATATTCGTGAGCTTGTGAATACGACCACTTCATTTGCATTTTACCCCAGTACATGTATCAAGTTCAGATCTGATTGTTGATAGTGGACAACGATCAGACACTGACAAGGCTGAAATTATTCACTGGTGACTCCTTCACTGAAAACTCCAGAGATCAATGCTTCATGGTGACTTCACTGCAGAGAGATTAGTAGCTTTGAGCTTTTCAAGATGGACCGAATCGCAAGAAGATATGCTCCCTTGAGCCGAGATCACATCCCTGGTTTTCCAAATAAAATTCCAAAGGTAGATTGGTCAATGAATCTGCCTATATTTAATGATAATGGTAAGAAGGATGCCGCTTTACATCTAGTTAGATTTCATATGCATATTCGCAAATTGAAGGTGGAATTTCCTGAAGATTGTTTGATGAAGATATTCCTGGCCACTCTGGAAGGTAAAGCCCAATCATGGTATGAAAGTTTGTCACCTTCTTGTATTTACTATTTAAAGGATTTTCATGCCTTGTTCATTGAAAGATATCAAGCATCTTATCCATCATTAAATTTGGTTCAAGACTGTTGCAAGCATGCTTATAGTTTTATTGAAAGCCTTGAGAAATATTATGAAGATGATAATTTTATGGATGTTGAGATCATGGAGGCTTTGTATGAGAATCGATTTCAGCAGCACACAGAAATCTTAGAGGATACTTGTCAAGATCAGCAGGTTGAAGATAATATGGCTGAAAGTGATGAAAGAGAGGGTTCTATTTCAGATCTGCCCACAGAAGAAGACAACGAGCAGGGTAGTCAAGATTCATGTGATGCAGTCAAGTCAACTATTTCAGATCAACATTCAGATCATGATGACCAAGCATACCTTGTACTGAAGCCCATCAAAGAGAGCTCTACTGTTGAGATCATAGACAGAGTTTTGGATTCAGATGTTCATGAACAGCAAGGTGAGATCTTTGTGCAAGTAAGTGATGAATCTCCTTTCAATACCTCAGTAATAAATGATAGTTTGAATGCCTTGTCATATGAAGATAATTATTGTTTAAGCAGAAGAAAACAAAAGGCATTGTCTCCTTTGTCTGAAAAGGAGATAGATCAGCTTTTGAAAGGTCTTGTTACAGCCCAAGCTACAGCAGATTTGCAATGCACACATAGTCAGGAAAGTGTTGGGGAAACTCCTTCCTCTGTTGAAGAAGATGATTGTCTTGTAGATCAGCAAACAGATAATTTTTTTCTTCACAAAGATGATAATTCGGCTGTCATATCATATGAAGATCTCCTACCATATTGTCTGACTACCGAAGATCAAAACATTCAGGATTTCCATTCGGATTCCTCTTCATATGTCTCATGTGTTGAAATGTTTTTACAAGAAGAGATCCGCTCATCTACCTGTTTAGAGTTTTTTGAAGCCCATGAGCATACTTTTACTGAAGCACATGATGAAGGCAGATCAGCATTTGAAGCAAAGGATACCTTGTTCTTTCAGCAGGAGGTGGCAATGTCAAATCTTCATGTTTTCCAGGATCCAATGGCAGATTTGTTACAGCCAGCAGTGAAGGTGATTATTGCAGTATTCAGTGATGAAGGAGAATATGGTCAACTATGTTTTTCGATGCCCAGTGATAGGTTTGTACTGTTGACCAGAAGTTCTAATAGGAAGAATCAGTCAAGAAGCCATCTTCTTGATTGGGTGCATTGGCATTTTGATATATTTTGATGGTATATTGTCTTGTAAGAAACACAGGTGGTTGTCATCATGATTTCAAATCTTGATGGACTGCTGCCCTTCAATAAGCTTTGTAAGTTCTTGTTTTAGTTAAGTCAGTCATGAGTCATTTATGAGTCAGTTTGGTTTCATAATTGTGTCAGTTTGAATCAAGTTTCAGTCAATAAATGAGTCAAAGTCTTGTATTGTTTGTCAAATAATGACTCCATTGCCCAATGGTTGAAAACACTGGTCTTCTCTCCCAGAGGATTGCGGTTCTTGGCACCTCCAAGGAGCTACCATCCCCATTGGAGCCAATGTTAGTGTCAGTCTTTCCAGCCTTCCTCCAGTGATAAAATATGCTCTTACAAAGTGATTTTGAAGTGACAAGGTCAAATTTTGTCATTTCAAAGAGTTTTCAAACAAAATTTGGTCACTAGGCATTAGGTCTAGGGTTTGCTTTCACTCCTTCTAAAGTTGTCCAAATGTCAGTCTATGTCACTATTCAGCTGATTCTATCATCATTCATAGGGTTTTCATTATCATCTCAGTGTCTAATGAGTCATTTTACATCTTGTCCATGCTTCAGTTGCGCCTAGGTAAGGTCATTTCCCTCTCCTAGGGTTTCGAAAGCTAATTTCTCTTGGACGGTCAAACCATTGGCAAAACTTGTATCCTGATGTTCATACACCTTCCCCTATCCTTAAAATACCCTATCAAATGCTTCCCATCCCTTAGATCCCCAAAATTCCTCATTTTTGCACAAACCCTAGTTTCTAGCTACAAACTGGTAATTTTCTAGGTTTGGCCTGTGTTTTGCCCTTTTGGACTCCTTCCCCTCGCTCAATCTCTGAGATTTCACTTTCCCCTGCTTCCTAACATCCCTCCCCACTCCCAAAAATTTCCCCAAGAATTCAGAAGCCCCTTATCCCCTTCATTTCGCTCCATTTCGACAAAATTCCTTGTTTCACACATCGGGACAAGTCGCACTCAAATGATGTTCCAAAGCAATAAAGATGAATTTTGGAAAACTGAGAGAGGTTTTTGTCCATAACATTCCAAAGAAGAAAAACCTCCTTCACTTTTTGCACAGGTGTCATGGTTTTAGAGAAATGTCAAAATTGCAATCGCGAGATCCAAGGAGGTTGGCCAAGGCACTAAAATGACGGAAAAGGCCCGATCCACTCCAAATTTTGGCCAAAGCCTCTTCAAATGAGCATGGTACTTTATTGGGGCCTCTCAGCCCAAATTTCAAGAAATTTGGAGAAAATTTTGTCAATTGTGAATTTTTTGTGCCATTTACAGGTTTTCTCCATTAACGGGTCTCACCCCCGCGCGACCCTTCATCATGGCAACTCCATTTGACAAAAACTCTGCATTTCCAAATTTTTCATGCAAAGTTACACATTCTCATGGATGGACTTGAGATTTGGTGAAGTTTTGGGCCTCCAGAAAGTAAAAAAACTAGCAAAAAATGACTTTCTGCCACTTTTTTGAATTGCAGAAAGCAGTCTTGGGAGATTTGATTTTTTACACGGCAAATGAACTCCAAATTCAAAAATTCCAGTTGGTTTGGAAAGTAGACTCATAGACCTTTCCAAAAGGCCTACTCTTGCCCAATTTGGACACCTGAAAGTGCCCCCAAAGTGGCTCCAAAGGCACGCGACCCGTCAGGCAGGGGCGCGCGACCCGTCAGGCAGATTTTTCCAAAATGCACTGTACAGCTCAGAAAAACGCAGTTTGACCCAGTTTGACTTTTTGGGGTGAATTACGATTCTCTTTGATGTAATTATTGTACTTTTAAGACACTTTTACTCTTATGTAACATTTCTAGAAGATTCATTCATGAAAAGGGTAAATATTAAATGAATGAATTGGTTTCCTAGCTTATAGAGGCAAGTTGTTTTGACTGCCTAGTTTGTAGTGCTTAGTTTAGAAGTGGTTGAAACAGCTCCTAGGATAGTGAGATCGACCCATGGAGGTAGGGAAAGAGGTTAGATCATCTATATTATGTACTTTCTTGCTCATTTTCATGGTTGGACTCTTGAGGGATAAGCTATCATTGTATTATTCACTGTATCTCTGCAATTTTGGCTAAGGAAGACCAGGGTTTTGCAGTCCTCTTTGGGATTCTTGTGGACTCATGTGTTGATGGTGTGTTTCTCAATGTACTTGTAAGCTTGTTATGTGGCTCATTTCCTTTCTTTTATTTCTGCACATTAAACAAATGAAGTGTTAAAGTAACAATTCATGCATGCCATGCTCTGCTTTTAAGTTTGTTTAATTTCAATGTTTTCTATTGTCTAAAGAGAATTAAAATTTATTGTTTGCTCTCTTTAGCTCTTCACCTTTCATTCCTGACCATCCACCTCAATCAAAAGCATCAATACTATCTCCTACCTCGCCCCAAAGAACCCCCTGCAGAAACTGTGTCCAATCCCCGCACCCAAAATTGCCCTCTCCTCAATTTGCCACCAAAAACCCAAAAAACCCCAAATCAAATTCTTTGATCAGTTTACTAGCCTAATATCAGTGTTACCCTATTGGTCATCTCATCTATAAAATATTTTATCGAGATAGACCGGAGAGAGCCTTCTCCTGCCCCGTAGGGCTAGCTACGAGGCTAAATGGTTTGATCTTGCCTTGAGGTTTACCTTTCTCAGCCTGAGGTGAAATTTCAAGCGCTAACATATCCTATGCTATTGAATATGCACAAAGGAGGGAAATGATCTATTCTGGGGGCCCTACAAACTAGCCTGTGCCTCCTCTTAAAAGTTTAAATCACATCACACTTAAACATGTATAGAATACACCATAAACTTGGCATAGTCTTTATATTAAATGAAATATCTAGTCTTTTACATCATGGAGAAAAAGATCAAAATCCCATTTTAAGATAGAGATTGACCTCAAGGGTCATATATGGACTAAGAAGGTTCCCAGCACTTCTACAGTGATTATTTCAACATCCTCTATTTATATTTTATAATTTTTACAATCACATATCTAGGCTTTGAACCAACCCAATTGAGTATGAATGGAATGGTAAAATATCATAGCAATTTTCCATCGCAAGAAGGTCTACAATAACCACAAACCAATTGAAGACATCACAGATTTGGTGCATGGAGAAATTGGAGAATAGTCCCTTTTTCCTCTAATCAGAACTAAATTCATTCTTGTTGGGAACACTTTGACCTTGATCTAAGTCTAAAATTATCTCAGACACATGCACATAGTGGTGATTAACCACTAGCCCTTGTGGCATACTTTAATGAGCAAAATAGTCCATGCTTCTTTTTCCTTGATGCAATATCTCTATATGTAGTACAAGAAATGTGCAACCTTTGTTAGTGACTTATAAACAATCATAACTCGTGGAAAATGCACATAATTGAAGGTATTTGATCATAAATAAATATTTACATTCCAACTTTTAGATAAAAGGAAAATGCAGCACAAATCTTCACTATTGCATCAAAAATAATGTGGAAGTGCGAGGTAGAGGTTCAAAATTGTCCATAAATCTAGGAAATAGAGATTTAGTCATTTATCTTCTATTAGTAATTTCTTGCGAGTGATTTTTTTACTTCATTAGATTATTATCTTCTTTTTCTTAGGTTATTAGTGTCCTTGTTCATCAAACAACTACCAATCCATAAACAATAAAGAGACAAGAGACACAAAATATAGGCTATAAGCTACGGCCAAAACTTCTCATTCTTTTAGAGGGAAACCCAAACAAATTCTTCTTGTAGAGATTCCAATTAATGAATACCAAGACCAAGACCTTTGACCTATCTGCCACTCCAAGAATAGGACACAATATCCTTTGTCAACAATAGTCAACCTCATGCTCCTTCCTCCTTCTTGACTTCTTCTTCAACCTTGGATTTCTTCTGCTTTAGACCTTTGGTCTTCTTCAAAGTTTTCTCCCTAGGAGGACTGCACTTCTCCTTGTCTTCCACTGTTGCAATAGATTTATCCTCTCCTTGGCCTCCATTGTTACAATATATTTATTTTCGTCTCTTATGGTTGTAATAGACTTCCAGCACGTATAGGATTTTAATGCCTTTAAAACAATCCCATAAAGTACCCTAAGAACCTCACTCTTCTTCTTCTTTACTTCATAGGTTTAGGGGGTTCTCCTTTTACCCTTTTCACAATTTTATTTCATATCACTGTTCCACCGAAATTTTGTCTCGGAACTGATGTCAAGTAGCCCTATTTATAGTTGTTTCCTCCTTAAACAAGATGACATGAAGAGGGTGAGATGACATGTCGTTCTGAAGGAAATAATTAATTCCACTTTGAATATGACTTGAGTTTAATGCATGTGCTTGGTATTGGATAGCCACTTGAAATTTTCATTAACTCATATACAAATATAATATTCCCAAGAAGGGTCCTTCACACATGACATATATTCAAATTGACTTGTATGACTAGAAGACAAATCCTAAAGGCTCACAATGGGAACCATCACTAAAAATAAAATTCCTCGCTCATGAAAACCATGAGTCCAGCATTAATAATAATTTTATTTTTATTCTTTTCATTCATTACATAAAATGATATTTCCTCATGTCCTTATGAAGACCAAACCTAGTTATGTTTCTCACCACTACCTCTTAATTAGGGAGGTATTCATAATGGTACTTGGTCATTCTCAATCTGAATAATTTCTCATAAGAAGAGACGAATTGGTAACCCATCTATTTAGCATCATATAAACTATAATTATCACATGGAAAGGCCTTGAATAACATCTCTATCTCTCCATGAGATTTGAACACAATTCTGGCAAGACCAATGATGTATAGACACCTTCATTATTGTCTCTCTCGAAACATACCTCACCCGGGTTCTTAGGGTGTGTTCCACCAAGACTATTCTTATCTTGCATTCCCAACCCTCAAATAAGATCTATCCTCTACATCTACTTTTGTATTGGATGCGCTAACACGTCCTTAAAGAGCATAATATGCCACATGCTTACCCAATCGTCCATTTTGTCTTCCTAAGTTAAGACAAGAATGATGTGTCTATCTCTCCCTCTTAATTAGGGATGACATATCTATTCCAATAAAGGAATGTAATCATTCCAATAGAAGGAATCTTCCTAAACTCCCTATTGGCTTAGGAATTTCTAAGTTTCTTCCAAGTAAGAAACTTGTTTCCATGCTCCCTCTTAATTAGAAACTTACAACAGTTGCTCAGGTGGAGATGATGGGACATCCAACTGCTTGAGGAAAATCCTTTTCACGATGTCATGAACTTATTTTCATTATCTAGAAGAGTTCATGTTTGGGACTTCTACATAGGACATCGACCATCCATCACTTTCATCCATGATTTATCCATGTCATCATCAAAAAATGATCCATCAGTCCATAGTTGGCCTTCCTTCATGCTATGTTGATTTCTTCATGCCGTATTTACTTAAGGATCTTTAATCCTACTACATGTACATCTGTGGTTGAAGACATCAATATATATTCCCCTGGAAGCCTTGCATAAACCCAACCAGGTATTTGTTCAAAAATAAAGGAAATGAAAATTTAAATTAACATTACCTCTGTGATCGTATTTCATCATGACATATTCTAGTTTGCATCACCATCATGGTACATATCGACACATCTCGCAAAGACATATATTTTCAAGGGTATATTTCTTTTTTAGACTCCATCAGAGTCTTCATATCCTAAATGGAGATATCCTGGTTAAATATTCTTGGTCTTTCAAATGTTGATTTCCTTTACCATGGTTGCATATTCCATGTTCTCTTTCTTCAGAAATTTCATTCCCAAGAGCTTCCAATCAAAGTTCCTCAATTATAGTCAACCACATCATACTTCATATCAACACATGCTATGTTGATTTCATCTGGTCAATATGTGACCCATGCATTCCTACATCCCTTTAAGGGAGGAGATATTTTCTTTCGATCATTCTCTTAAGATAGATCATTGGTTCATGATATCTGAAACCATATGACATGATGTCCACAATATCAAATGTAAAAATACATACCTTATTTTTCCTTTGGGTCATGAGACTTCCTGCAACAACTTCCTTGATTGAAAGAGCTTCAATCCCTTGATTTGCTTCACCTTTGTTTCATCATACCATGATCCCATGAATTCCACAAGTTTGGAATTATTGATGAAACACTTGCTTCCCCTCATGATTGGTGAACCTTTCAATGGAGATTCCATAAAATATTCTTGAGTATCTAAAGTATCTCCATCATCATATATTTCCTTTTGAAAAATGTATGATTAACCTCAAACTAGATGATCTTTCCTTTTATGTTTCTAATTATATTCCCAAGAGCTATATCCTTGACATCCGTAGATTATAATCATATTTCATGCTTCTATATAATGATGTCCCAAGATCTTGCATCCAATGCTTCTATGATGCCTTGGTGCATCCCATTTAGTGAAACATGATAGCCATATCTTACAACATAAGACTTATGAACTTGAAAAGAACTTAAGTGAGAAGGATTATCTCAGCCATAATACATATCTCGTACTTCCTCTATCTTGGAACTCTTATTTTAAACTTCCTCCACTTCTTCGGAGATATGATTTTCTTGTCTTCCTCTTTTGTTATTGTCCTTATTGATTTTAGGACAATATCTTTTGTAGTATCAGACTTCCCAAATTTTCCACTTCTTTTTGACATTGTAGCATAAGATTGATTTTTCTCACATTCTCCCACATCAGATTTGGCCCTTAGTATATATTCTTCAATCTTTCACAGTTACCATAGATCCTGTAATGGAGTAGCTTCTTTCTTCCCATAAATACTTGAAGTAAAGTTACCCCACTCTTCTGGTAGTGAAGTTAATGACTTCTCCCAGATCTTGTAGTTGATCATAGATCTCTGATATCCTCATAAAGTATGAGTCTATTCCATCTTCCTTTGACATATTTGGCTAGTATATTTCCTGCCTTAATGAGGTGAATTCTCTAGCAGTGCCTACGGAATATAACACTACAAGTTTTTTATATATTTGTATGAAGTTTCGAGTTTAGATACATATTGTATGAGGGGATCCTTGATGGATTCTATGAGAATCCTTTGAGGCCTAAATTCCCCTTTCATATCCTTTGTAAGATCTTTTGCATCTTCCTCTCCTGGTTTTGTGACAGATCCTTTCACCTGTTCCATCAACTTAGTTTAAATGAGATTCAGATATGTCCTTTTCTTCAATGCAAGGTAGTTTGAAGCCCCAACAAATTTTTTTCTTTCCTTGTTGGAAGACATTTTGAAAAATATGGATGTGGACATAAATATACTTAATTGATAGGATTCTCCTTCTTCTTGTTGTTTCCTTGATGTTGATGATGATATAGAGGATAGAAAAATTCTCCTTGATTAAGGTAGTTTTCTTTAAGAATGATCCTTGATCCCACAAAGAGTGAGATGACATCACCTTTTGATCTAGCTTACTTTGGATGAATAGTCCTCAAAACACTTTAACTTGTGTATATATAGGGTTTTTCCTTCTCCCTGTTGATGATTACCCCAATAATTCTTTATAAACTTCTTTGATCTATGATTTTCACTTTAAGATGATATTTTCTTTGATGCCTTCCTTGAGTGTCCCTCGATAAGATGCCCTTCCTTGACTTAGTTACCTTAGCTCTGATACAATGTTAAGAACTATAGGGAATATAGATTACATTATTTATCTTCTATTAATAACTTCTTTTGGGTGCCTTTTAGTTCTTTAGATTGGGATCTATTTTTTCTTAGGTAATTATTGTTCTTATTCATCAAGCAGTTACCAATGCATAAACCATAAAGAGACAAGAGACACCAAATATAGGCCATGATCCAGGACCAAAACCTCTCACTCTTTGAGAGGAAAATCCAATCAAATTATTATTATAGAGATTCCAATTGATGAATTTCAAGACTAGGAACCTTGACCTATCTACCACTCCAAGACCAAGACACAAGATCATTATTCAACGATAGTTAACCTTCTTCTCCTTCCTCCTTCTCGACTTATTCTTCAACCTTGGATATATTTTTCTTTAGAGCTTTGGCCTTCTTCTAGTTCATCTCCCTAAGAGGACTGCACTTCTACTTGGCTTCCACTACTACAACAAACTCCTCCTCTCCTCTGCCTTCATTGCTGCAATAGATTTGTTTTCATCCCTTACTGGTGTAAAATAATTCTAGCATGTATAGGATTTTTTTTTCCTTAAATCAATCCCATAAAGTACCCTAAGAACCTTACTCTTCTTCTTCTTTACTTTGTAGGTTTGGAGGCTTCTCCTTTTACACTTTTTTCACTTCTATTTCAGATCATTATTCCATCAAAATTATGTCTCATAAGTGATGCCGAGTAGCACTATTTATATTTGTTTCCTCCTTAAATAAGCTGAAATGAAGAGGGTGAGCCGAGATGTCTATTTGGAGGAGATAATTAATTCCACTTTGAAGTTGACTTCAGGTTAATGGTTGTGCTTGGTCTTGGAGGGCTAATTTATATTTTCATTGACTCATATACAAATATAATATACTCAAGGAGGGTCCTTCATACATGACATATACTCAGATTGACTTGTATGACTAGATGACAAATCCTAAAGGCTCACAATGGGAGCCATAACTAATCATAAAATTCCTTTCTCATGAAACCCATGAGATGAGAATTGATAATAATTTTATTTGTCTTCTTTTCATCAATTACATAAAATCATATATCCACGTCATTATGAATACCAAACCTAGTTACATTTTCCAACAAAAATAAGTAAAACAAGGGAATACAATAGGGTATCATGAGGAAAAGAAGATGTCTTAAATATGACAATTTTCAGGCCTGACATATCCCCCATGTTGATCATCTTGCATGTCCTCATGCAAGTGATATAACTACTTTAGTATTGCTCTGTTGCAAAAAAAAAAAAAAAAAAACAAATATCTACTTGGTCAGAAATACATTATTTAAAAGGTATGAAATTTCAATGACAACAGAGTATTCTAGACTCTATAGGTGCAACTTTCTTACACATACAAGAATGGTTAGATTCCCTTATACTTTTTGGCCTTTTCAAGAATGAGAAAGGGAATATATGTTGGTTTCTATTCTATGTTGGCTCTATTACAATGAAGATTGGTCTTCATTATTTCCAAAAAATAACTAATGCCATGGATGCCCTAGGGATGAAAACAATGATGTTACTACAAGAATAATGTTCTCATCAAATAGTCTTCCATCACCACATGGCTTCATCTCGAGATCACTTTGCATCTTTGGAGCCATGTACTATGTTGACTATCTTGATGGGAGATAATACTCCTTTTGAGGTTTGTGGGAGAGAATCTATTGATATGGATGACGAGACATTAATTTCTAGAAAGCATCTCATGAGCAACCTTAGTTAGTAGTTCTTCATCTTAAATTACCGCATTATAAATAAAAGTGAAATAATCATGTTTTGAATGCCATGGCTTTAACGATGGATGGAAATAGGGAAAAATAAATATGACAAAATGATACCTTCCCAAGATGACCATCTTACCATTATCCAAGCATATAACGGAATTTCATCTTATTCGAGCAAAATGAATCACCTAGACTAAAGGTCCCACTTCCATTAAAACGTTGTTATTACTAAAAGATAGAGCTCCAATACCTAAAGTTTATTAAATCTATTCTCTAAGAGATATAGAATTCATTTTCTAGTATCAATTTTCATGATAATTACTTCATAATGTGATCTAATATTTTTGAATTTTAAGTTTATCATTGTGTATTCTCCACCACTCTTACCTAGCATATCTCCACTGCCAGCAAACCGATTTAGTACCCTAACCTGTTTCCCTTGGTACCATACAAGCATAGCCCTGCTACAAGAATGCATGTTTAGTACCCCAAGGAGTTTTCTTGTACTTCCTAATACTTCCTTTAGTTATTATATATCACTCAAAATATTTTCAATAATGTATAATTCTCATTGGTAAATTTTAGAAAGCAAGGAACCTAGGTTGTACAAGACTATTTTATATTTTCTAGGCACATATGTAATTATTTATATTTATCCCATGGGTGACATCATGAACAATAACCACAAATCTCATCTATTTAATGTATAAAAAAAATCCAAGATAACTGTTGAAGGGTCCCTCGATTTAATCACGTTAGGGATCTCATGAAATTCCATTAAGGTTCTATAAGAGTGGTCCACCATAGGAGTCTTTTCATTAATACCTTCTTAGAACGATTTCTTGGATAACATTTTGTTCGAGTCACTAAGCGAGGGGTAGGGTTTTGGAGTTATGAATGGAAAGTATTAATCATAGCAATAACAAATCAACCCTCACTGACTCAATGAATGAGTTTGAACAAACAATAAGAAAAGTGACCATCCAATAAATTATAGTCACTTTACAAAATAATGATGTGTTAGAAGTAAACTTCACCTAACATGGCCTACCATGGGAGTTCTCTAGTATAAATTTCAATAATTGTGCCTTAGAGAGATGTAGTTCAGTTGGCAGGCCAACCTACTTCCTTTTATTTTAAAAACATAATGGGCCCCTCTTTATTTTTCTTCTTATTTTTTTAATATCTAAGTTTGATTTCATATGATTTTAATTTTTTTTGCATGTACAAAATTCCTTCATTTAAATACTCCTTTGGTTACTTTATTAAGTGTGTCTATTTATAACATTTTGTTTCGAGTTAATTTGGTTAATTTGTCCCTCATACATCAATAATTTGAAAGTCTTGTTCCTTTCCATTGTTTAAGGCCTATCATTTTATTTGTAATGTGAGTGTTACAGTAAAAGAAGGGCCGCTACATAATCATGGATTCTATAGCAACCCTTCCTTACTTAATATTGTTAAATATTTTTCCTAATTCCTCATGTCATATGTCAGAACTCAACTACATGGTTAATGTTTTATTAGCTTTGTAAATATGCACAAGTTTATACGTTAATTCCTATAGGTGTTATATCAAGGTTTTAATGAATGGGACTTGATTCAATTCATTTGTTATATGATTGGCCTAAGACTATAGGCCTACATGCATAATTTGTGGTGATATTCATAAGGTTATTGATTTGAAACCATTATTTTGGTGGTTTTAATCCAGGTATCGTTGTTTTTGGATCCACATTAGGATTTTATGATGATAAAAAATCCTTTGTAGTACGATGTTCTTGATTACTACCATATGTATTTAGCCAACTGCTCCTAGGAATTCACAATTCACAATAATTATTCTCCTATATAGCCTTATTGCTTCCTGGTGTCTAATCCTGAGGTTTCAACTCCAATCATTTTCAATGTCTCTTCACTTACTTCCTGGGATTCTCTTTAATTAGGGGATTAGTCATTTTTAGTTGTGTTTTCTCACAATTTCATCATTATCGTTAATTAAAACTCTTACAAAACCCTTTCCATATCTTGCTTCATTTTTTCTAATGTTGTTGGCTCATAAATCGTAGAGGCTTATGAGGACTGTGAATAATTATTTTTCTAGGTTGGATGGTGGGAATTTTTGCAATTCTTTCAGGGTTTTAGCAAGATGATGGTCACAAAATTGGGTTCCATGTTTAATGGGAAAAAATCCTTGATAGGTGGCCCATAAATTATAGTTTATGACAATTATATTGCCAAATTTTCCAATCTACTAGTTGAGGTAGAGAAATGGTCGAAAAATAAGGAATTACACGACATACCCTAGAAAAGGATTCTTGCAAATAAGGATTGTGATTATCACATTAAATGTATCCCTATCACTTATCTAAAACAAAACTGGCAACACATTTTCTTTATCTTGCACCGGTATATTACATTTGAAGGGAATTATAATCTGGTTGGTCTTTACCATATCAAATTGTTGTTGGTATTCCTTGGCCACAATCTCAATTTTCCCTTTCATTTATATAAAATTTTGATTAAAATGGCTCAAAAATGTCATTCACACAATAATCATTCAATATTTCATCATATTCTATTTTGTATACTCATTAAGCACCAACTCGTTAAAAATGGAGAGTATTGGTAACATTTTCTTGACTAAAATGGGTTTGAGAAACCTTTACTCCCTGTGGGTGTTGATATTCCATGTATTTATATACCTAAACCTACTCTAGATGATTTTTTTGATTTAACATACCTCCATTCATTCTAGAATGGTTATGATGACCCATTTCAAAAATCAGACACATGTTTTTTAGATGAAATATCAACTCAAAACCTCAACCTAACCTTTGTTTGTTTAATGAGAAGTATGGCCCAGGGAAAAATGTTTTTTTCATGGAGTTAAAACAAAAGTATAGAGATAACAAAGAAGATAAACCCTTAAGTCTTATTTCGCATCCTAAACATCCATCTTCATAACCAACATAATAAATAAATAAATTTTATGGAACTAGATGTCCAAACGTAGGCTAAAATTAACAAGTTCAATGGCGCATTACTTTGGAAAGGTAAAATAGGCATATTGAATCTCATGTAAAAATATGATTTTGTTGACTATGAAACTTCACTTGGACCCACTTCCAAAAGGAATAAATCCCATGACAAAGACTTCGTTGAACATGATTTATTCCCATACCAATGGGACTCCCACATTTTTCCTAACCTAGATATCTCCCTGTTGGATCCCTATTGACATCAGTCATTTATGTTCACCATAACATGACTTGATCTTCATATATGCCAACTAGTCAAAGAAAATGAGTAGCTCAGGGCACCTTTTTGAGCTAGGAAAATTAATGAGGAAGAAAAATATTCCATTAATGACAGTAAAACTCAACCAAAATGCATGCATATCATTATTAAGTCGTCAAATATTAAAGTCATTGTTTCATGAGTAGAAGATTCAAATGCAGAAGAGTAGTGATTCAAAATTATTAATTTTAGTTTATGTTCATGTTAGGTTTTCAACATATTGAAGGTTGTGTTATTGAACTTCACAATCTGGTATACTCTCCACCAGAATGTGACTATTATCAACTGTGTTTGGAAAATTTATTTCTATATGTTTTATCTTAGTCTTATCATTTGGTTGTAGGGCCTTAAAAAACAATTGTTAATGTTTATTTTTGTACTTAGTGGTTAGAATAATATTTTAGTACTATTATTTGATATTCAGAGGCTACTAGCATGTATATATATCCGCCATTTTGATAAGAAAAAAGGGGGGGGGAATGTTGGAAAAGTGATGTTGAATTTTATGACAGTGGAATTCATTTTCATTATGAATTCATATATCGATATGATTTGATTATCTTAGTACCTATTCATTTGAAATATTTTTCCATGGTTGTGTTATTATAATTAGTTTTATTTATTCATTATGTGGTTTGATCCTAGGAAGTCTTAACAACACTTGCTTGAAATTTGTTGACATGGATTTGGAAACTGAAGTTGATGTTGTACATTATTTTTCCTATGTATTAGTTTAATTATTTGTGCGTAAAAAAGTTCATGTAACTAATTCTGTAATTGTTATTTTGGAATTTTAGTGGAAAATTCCAACCATGAGACTAGATTCCTCTTTTCGAAACGACCAATTTTGACTAATGAGGCGCTCAATTTGGAAAAGGGAAAGTGTACTTCTGGATTGAAGCTAACAATGTCGCATTTGATCAGGACAACCCTAATAAGAGAATGGAAACCCTTGAAATCTTATAAATACAAGTGTCCTCAAGCTCATTTGGACATCATCAAGCATATTATTCTTACCTTTTTCATTGATTGGTTCACATAGGTCTAACATTGGGTCGAGACATTTGGTCCATATAAGTGTGAGATTACAGGGTCTGAAGCTTGCACATGTTTTAGGGTTTTGGTTTCTGACCGCAGGTTGCACACAGGAAATTTTTGGCTACAATCATAGGCTCGTAGGCTCATCCATGTGGTTCGAAGGTTTCAACCACACTCATACTTATTACTCCATGTGGTTGAGCTCTATTGTTGTAGTTTGACATATGACCGCAGTTGATCACAGATGATTGAATGAAGGACAAGTTGACTCTAATCTAGATTGATGCTGGGAACATATTTCTGAATGTTTGTGGGTTACTTTTTCTAGATTATTTTTGCATTGGATCATTGTAATATCTACTTAACATTTTATGACAATCTAATAAAAACAAAAATTCAAAGGGTTTTCCCCATAGTGGGTTTTTCCCTCATCTTTGACCAAATATCGTGTCTCTTATTGATGTGTTGATTGTTTCCTTTATCATCTCAACTATTGTTCTATATTTAATTAATGTTGATTATTGGAATTATCAATTATTTATGAAACCTTGTTAATTTAAGAATTGAATTGGGCTAAAGTTATTAAAACAACATAGAGAAGTCTGAAATTTAACATGGTACCACATCCAAGTTGAAGGACAAGCGTAAAAAGAGACAAGCGTTGAAGCAATAATATTTGGAAAGTTAAAGGATCCTATATAATAATGTCAACATATCTCTCTTTGTTTAAGTAACATGAGAAGTTGGCTGACTCATTGATAGAGGGAAATGTTCCCCTAGGGCTTTTTTGGTTGAAACCCTAGCAGACTGAAAGTTATCTATTCAAATAAGCATGCATTCACACAGCCATTATACTATTGTAAGAAAATTCTATGATAAGGGTACGTACCTTTGGTCCTATGTTTGAGAAGGCCCTTAGGGTCCAAACCCTTCTTGGAGTTCCCTTCTTCTCTTTTGTCCTGCAAAACAACCAATTCAAAGAACACAACAGTATATGGACAAAAACTTACAAAGAAACCATCTTTATGTTATAAACAAAGGTAGTTAGTTATGAAATCCAAACAACCATTTACATATGAATTCTAAACATGAATATCATTAACATAAAGAAGATTCATTTCGGGAACCAAGACATGTGTTTCTTTTATTATAGACAAATAAAGTACATAAAAAGGAATATTTTCACCTGAGTCACCTTCAGCAGGCTCCAAGCAAAGCTTCCTTCCGGATCCGTTCCAGCCTCAAGCCTCTAACAAACTCCTTCCATAACTCTCTCCATGATGTCATTAATGGTGGATGAACATCAACACACAAGAAAACAAAGGTTTCCTGTACAAAATGGGGGAAGTGCAGAAGGCACAAGGGACTTCAGACCTGGTCAAGGGAAAAATCTCAGCTTAACCTTTCTCTCTCTTCTCTCCTCCCTTAGGCCTTCCCTTGGAGGTCTTTTTATACCATCTCCAAAGTAGTTTTTTAGTTAGGAGTTGGTTGGGAACAGTTGGGCCATGGGCACTAACAGGTGATCAGTAGGTAAAACCCGCGATCTCCGGCCGAAAATAAGGAGTTTTATATTTTTTTAAGTGTTTTAATACATACATGTGGGTTGGATATACACAGACCCACGTATACACGCGTTTAACTCAGGGCAATGTCGCGTATAAGGGATAAAACATTGTTTTTTAAATTTTAGGACCAGGTCTGGAAGGAGGGGTTGCCCTAGGTCATGAGTACAACATCAAAAACCATAAGAGTGAGATTTGGAGCTATAACAGATGCCCCCTAATATATGAGGTCAGAAGGGGTACATGATGGCCGAAATATATTATGCGAGTACATGGAAAGGAAGTCTGTCAAGAACCGAGGACTTCACCAGAATTCAGCCTACCAAGCCACCAAAGGAGATCAGAAAGAAACACTGTCTGAGGCGGGCATACCCATGCTTAGAAAAAGTAAAGCATGTCCGCATATCAAGTACAAGAGGATCCACTAAGTATACAAGTATAAATGACCGAAAGATACATAATGGATCATCTGATCATAATGAACAAGTACATGTCTGAATGTCACATATAAGACTGTCAATGATGCTAAAAGATGCAACGGATCACTGATATCAAAGACTGATCGCAAAAGGTACCAACTAAACATGATTGAATAGGATGGTACTACACTGCAAACTTAGGTGCCAACGTATAGAATGTCGCCATGACTGACTGCAACATATAAAGTGGAGTGGTATCAAATAGCAGCAACAAGAGCAACTGTCAAGTGAACCGATGAATGCTGATACAACTTGAGGTCTTCACCGACCGCCGTGGTACATTGCTACACCATGGGAATAAATGATCTAAAGTCGTCCACGTGAGAAATCGTTTGATTACCGGTCATTGATGTATACCGTTAACAAACGTGAGACTACTCACCGATAATGATAATGAGCATCAAGGTACCTAGTACAATCTAACAAGTGTGAATATATGAGCTGGAGTTGAACACCTGTAAGAATCCATCGATCAGGAGACAATGATGGTTTCCCACTGTCGATAGCGAAGGATCTGCCACTAATGACTGTAAACCCCAAGGTACTGCCAAATGGACTCTAGATCTTTGCCCCAGAGCAATGAGTCGGAGTCGATAGGGAAAGATCTGCTAGAAGGAAGGCATTAAGGCATCCTTCATCAATCTAGCGCGAGTGTAACCCATAGGCCAATAATGTGGAAGGAATCGGACGAAAAAGATGTAGTAACCCAACCGAAGTACGTGTCCGGCGTACACAAGATGTGGCTAGCGCACGGCATAAACCCTCTGAACCAACCAATAATGAAAGCTGACACAGAGGCGAGGTATCCACCAATAGGGTCAAATGGAAACCAAGGTACTGCACGAATCCCAATGTGTGATAATGTAAGCTGACGTCGAACACAAGGGAAACCACTCAGTCAAAGACCCATGATACTGATCGATGTTGAGCACAAGGTGACCTATCAATAATGAAAATAGGGCCAGGGTGCGGCTCTAGGCCTGTCCTCAGAGCAAGATGTCGTTGTCGATAAGAACAAGACCCGCCAGCAAGAAGTCAATGGGGACCTTCTCAAACCAGCACGAGTAAAGGACCAATATAACTGATGTGATGATAGACATGACACTGACAACCAGGGATGACCGACTGAAGAATGAGTCAAGAGACACCATAGAGAGGCCGACTCAGGCTAACTTCCCTTGAACAAAAGCACAACTCAATGTGACTATGTGGCAGCATATGATGACTCTGTATAAGTTCACCATTTAGGAGGCACGAACTAACCCTCCATATGATTGGAAGAGATAACCAATCGGGGGAGAACTGACTCAATAACAAGGTTATGGCGTACCTAAGTCAAACTAAATCCCACCCATGCGGAGGAGACTTTGTTTTGAGTGCTTTGTTCAAGGGCGACATCACTAACTCTAGCTGCCAACAATAAATGGAAATACTGTCCCGTTTCCGCTCTTTTTGGAATATTTAATTTTTTTGTCTTTTTCTGTTAAGCCGGAAAAAGAATAAAAGAATGATATGGTACAATGGAAAGAACGAGTGTCGGTGAAACAGATGATCTAGTTCCTAGGAACGGAACGTTCCTATGCTCAATGCAGGGAAGTGAAAACTGGTCAGTGACACTCAAAGGTATGTTCCTTCCACGGGTCAAGGTGTTTCAAGCTGCAGAAGTCAAAGGTATGCAAGGTTGATTTTGCAGACGTCATGGTCAAAATTTGGCTTAAACACGAGTTCAAATGAAGCCGGCTCTAGGCCAAAAGGTGCAAGTGGTCAACATGCAATGCAGTAGTAAAACTCAACACAAAGGAGCCTCTAGGGTATAAGGCCAGAAAAAAGCAAAGAAGCAAAGAGGAATGAGTCTTCAACGCATAAGTCATGGCAGGACTAAAGAGGACTCTCAAGCCTAGGGACAAAAAATCAGCATGAGTGCCAAGTGACAACAAGGTACTAACTAGGGCACCCATGATAAGGTAAGCTCTACCACACAAGTCATGATAATTATAAGCAATGAGAAGGTTCTGCACCATAACTTGGTGGGGTCGATCCTAGGGCCAAATGGGAAAGGAAACTGATAAGTGCATAATGCAGGCGAAAAAACCTAACCTATATGCCAATTTTGAGAACCAATACTTGTCAGAACGGACCAACCATAAACTTCCAAAGGAGACATCTTCCAAGTTCTGTAAACATAAATAGAAACACTAGACGAGAAGTTAATGCATCCCACATATAAACTTCATATAAGATCTTGTGTTATAGAGAAAAAAAAAAAAAAAAAAACTTGAAAATGTGTACCTCATATGTACAATATGGTACACGGGACCATGCAGCCTTGCAGCTTATGCATAATAGTTCTTATGGACAAACGCTTTGCAGGGATTGGACCAAGGACTCCTTTGGTAGTCAAAATTCATGTCTTCAAAGAGTTCCTCCTGTGAAGGAAAAACAAGTTCTAAGAAATCATGAGAACTACAAGGATCAAAAGAGGGAATTAAGGGGTCCCATGTCCCTATAGGAAGAATCTCTCAGTCAACTACCGGGACTAAGTCACAAGAAGGAGAATAATAAGTCAAAGGATCCTTCTTAGAAGTAATTGAACATTGAGGATTCAATGCCACATAATTGACCTGTGGCGGGGTAGAGTCTACTTGAACACTTGGAACAAACCAAGGGGCATTCTGCAGTAAAGTCAAATTAGGGTGGTGATTATCAGATGCAAGCTGATCAATAGTGACAATATTCCCATTATGAGGAAAGCACATTACTCAAAAGAGTGAAGACACCACAACATTCATAGCATAGAAATAATCACGCCCGAGTAGCATATTAAATTCTAAAGGGCTATCAACCACCATCATATCGATTAAGACAGTCTTCCCACCTAAAGTGATAGGCACTTGAGGAAGAACACCCATAGATTCACCAGGCCTTCTATCATAGGCTAACAACTGACTCTGAGCTGTCAACAACTTTGGGGAACGCAAAGCTTTCCAAGTCAAAGAGGATATAATACTTGTAGAGGATCCTTCATCCACCATACATCGATAGACATTTGTGGAATTAACCTTGACCTCTATTTGGAAAGGTGCAGCGGAAGGAAGACGAGGCTCAACAAGACTATCCCAATTAAAGGAAACACTCTTAGAACTTGGAGGGGGAACATTCGAAGAAACCAGAATGCCCCTTATACTAGAATACTATGTACTAGAGATCAAACAGACTCTTTTGTTAGGCACTTCACCCCCCAAAAGAGGAGTGTAATCGTCCAGTGATTGTACTGTTTCTACCATATTATCAACCAACGGTTGATGGGATTGATGAGAAACCATATCAGATCTAGGAGTAGGAGTACTTTCAGACTCGGACCATATCCTTTGAACCTCTGGAATACCAAGGCATAAATGAGTAAGGTGGTCTCCCTTGCATATCTTACAAGGAAACTTAGGTTTAAAACTTCTACGTCCAGGTTTCTTACGAACCTCCATTCTGCCGCCATGACTAGCAGTGGTTTGCGGAGAGTCCTGAACATGACTTGCAGAGGTTGGTGACTCTTTGCTAGTATGACTCGTAGTGACTAGACCTGTGCCCCCAGCATGACTTGCAGCGGTTGAAGACTCATCTTCAACATGACTCGCAAAGGTTGATGATGAAGTGTTAGTGTGACTCGCAGTGACTAGACTTGTGCCCCTAGCATGACTTGCAGCGACTGAAGACTCATCTTCAACATGACTCGCGGAGGTTGATGATGAAGTGCTAGTGTGACTCGCAGTGACTAGACCTGTGCCCCCAGCATGACTTGCAGCGGCTGAAGACTCATCTTCAACATGACTCGCAGAGGTTGAAGATGAAAGGATAGAATTATTCTTCTTCTTTGACTTCCTCTTTCTCCTCTTTTTAGATTTCTTGTGACAAGAAGGAGGAGAAGAAGGAACCCCAGATTTATCTTTGAGAGAATATGAACAATGAGCGCCCATGTGATGCCCTTGAAATAAAGCATTCAACTGAGAAGCTTCAAGATCATTTGGAATATTCGGAGTGGACCACAGCCAAACGGTTAGTCCAACATTCAGCCCAGGAATATTCAAAGTGGCCATCAAGGGAGTACCAACGTTTCCAAAGAAAGGAAAAGCATAAGGATCCCCTTTTGGGAGGGCACCTTGGTTGGTTTCCACAGGAATATTGGCCATATCTAACTGTTCCAAAGACCCTTCCCCTACGGGAATATAGAAATAACCTTTCAAGGAATATGGATAAGCAATCAAAACCTTTGCCCTTGAGGAGGCAACTCCACAACTTTTGAAAGAACGACCAAAAGCCTTTCAAGATCGGTAGAGTGGTAAGTCGGTCACTCAGAACACAAAGTCCAAACGTGACTAGACAAAAATACCTAAAGCCAACTATATACAAGGAGCAAAGAGCACACACTAGAAAGTCCCTAAGGATAACAACCAGTCAAACAACTTCCAAGTATTTCTGCTCTGGGTGATGAGGACCGGACACCAAAATACAAGAAAGTGTAGAAAGGGGCCTTCCGAAGATAGTCTGGGATAATGACGGCCCAGTCCTATCAGCGAAGGTAACAAAGGAAGTTACGCTGACCTCCTAACAACAGCCTGTGCCGGTGCAAGCCCCTAAGCTTCGCAAGGGTGCCCTCCTATAGTACTATTGAGAGTTATATAACTTCGACCACAGGTGCCACGGGATTCCCCTCTGGAGCCACTTGTGTAGTTCCCTAGGAGTAGCAACTATGGATACCAACTCGTCGCAGAAGCCAGGCGGAACAGTCGTGAGGTAAGTTCGGACAAGTAGGAGAGGGGGTATCTCTCTTCCTTGTCTTCACAGACCCTCGTGCTTAACTCCCAGATCCGGAGCTTCCCTGGTCTTCCTAACGCTATCGGATTTCTCTCGTTATTCAGACTCCTACGTTTGACGTTTATATGGCCTTGGAGAGTTAACTCTCCACTCGCCTAATCCAAGGCCCTAAAATCCTAAACTTGTTGGTGTAACTGACTAAAACAAAAAGTTCTAGTGAATTTTAGTTAGCGCTTGATTTTAAAATAGGTTGTTCTTTAGGTCACAAGGTAACGGAAGTGAAACTAGTGGTGTTTTTTGATGCAAAAGAAATTAATAAAAACTTAACTACATGCACATGCACTTTTTCGTTTTTCGATGAAAAGTAATCTCTACAGGGTTCAGAGGAACTTCAAATAAACAAATTTTTCTTTTTCTTTTCAAACTCCACACTCACAAAATTTAACAAAACTATGGATGCCTAAAATGATATGCAAATCTATCCTAATGAAACAAATATATGCTGATGCAACAAAAAATGAAAGTTGCTTGCTTATCAATCTTTATCTTGCCACTTAAAATGTCTAGATGGAATATGAGATGTTACCATTCATTTCATCTAAACACTAAAAACAGTTTCTAAGACAAACATAAAGCACTTTCACTTCACTAAAAGGAAACCAAATGAAAAGCAAGTTCAAGAAAGCAAAACTAAGATTTTCAAAAGATTTTCTTCAAAGCAACAAACAAAAAAGTCTTTTCAAAAAAATGCTTTCAACAACACTGAAACTTGTGATTGAAGAATAGGCAATTAAACACTTTTGCGAATCGACACCACACAACGGATGAAAACTCAACAAAAATAAATGTGTTTGCAATCGCTCTTAACAATCAAAAGCAACAATGAAAGCTTTGGCAATGAAAACCAACAAGATCAAAAAGACCAATTCCAAGAAAGTGTCAATCAACAACTATCATGAAACAAAGAAGTGGATGGTCACAAAAAGCGATTTTGTCAAGCAAACAAAAAGTCACCAAAAGCAAGATTAACACAAAAATTGTTATCAATCTTCCTAGCCTGCTGAAACAGAGCAGCCAAGATTCCTAGCAAGAAATCTTGCGTGCTTTAGCAAAAAACGATGACGCTTGCAATCAACAAAAAACAAGACCAATACTCCTTATAATCAGAGAGAATTCAGAACAAGATGCTCGCTATAAAACAAATAACTGATACTGGAAAATGACTGTTTCAGACTGACTCAAACCACCAGACAAACCTTCAGAGACTAAAAAGATTTATAAATCTTGAAAATTACAATATATACGCGATTGCACTGAAGTACATATTGCGTGTATACGCGACTGTATCTGAGGAAACATGCGTATACGCGGGTTCACTCAAAGAGAGAAGCGTATATATGCCTCTGTATCTAATAAAAACAACGTATGTGAAAAGCTTCAAGAAAAATAAAAAAAACAAACTGAAGAAATTGGCAAAGCTTAAAGTTCAAGAACAGGACAGACATCAACAACAAGCAGACAAGGCAGCTGAGCCCTGATTGGCTTGAAAAACACCCAAACTAGGAACAACAAGAGTGTTGTCCCCAGTGGAGTCGCCAATTCTGATAGAGGGAAATGTTCCCCTAGCGCTTTTTGGGTTGAAACCCTAGCAGACTTAAAGTTATCTATTCAAAGAAACATGCATTCACACAACCATTATACTATTGTAAGAAAATTATATGATAAGGGTACGTGCCTTTGGTCCTACGTTTGAGAAGGCCCTTAGGGTCCAAACCCTTCTTGGAGTTCCCTTCTTCTCTTTTGTCCTGCAAAACAACCAATTCAAAGAACAGAACAATATATGGAAAAAAACTTATAAAGAAACCATCTTTCTGTTATAAACAAAGGTAGTTAGTTATGAAATCCAAACAACCATTTACATATGAATTCTAAACATGAATATCATTAACATAAAGAAGATTCATTTCGGGAACCAAGACATGTGTTTCTTTTATTATAGACAAATAAAGTACATAAAAATTAATATTTTCACCTGAGTCACCTTCAGTAGGCTCCAAGCAAAGCTTCCTTCCGGATCCGTTCCAGCCTCAAGCCTCTAACAAACTCCTTTCATAACTCTCTCCATGATGTCATAAATGGTGGATGAACATCAACACATAAGAAAACAAAGGTTTCCTGTACGAAATGGGGGAAGTGCAGAAGGCACAAGGGACTTCAGACCTAGTCAAGGGAAAAATCTCAGCATAACCTTTCTCTCTCTTCTCTCGTCCCTTAGGCCTTCCCTTTGAGGTCTTTTTATACCATCTCCAAAGTAGTTTTTTAGTTAGGAGCTGGTTGGGAACAGTTGGGCCACGGGCACTAACAGGTGATCAGCAGGTAAAACCCGCGATCTTCGCCCGAAAATAAGGAGTGTTATATTTTTTTAAGTGTTTTAATACATACACGCGGGTTGGATATACACAGACCCGCGTATACACGCGTTTAACTCAGGGCAATGTCGGTTATAAGGGATAAAACACTACTTTTTAAATTTTAGGATCAGGTCTGGAAGGAGGGGTTGCCCTAGGCCATGAGTACAGCATCACAAACCATAAGAGTGAGATTTGGAGCTATAACACTCATCTAACTTTGTCCCATGGAATATTAGGATAGAGATCATAGCCGATAACAATGATGTTTTCGAATATATTCAAGCAAAAGTACTTAAGCCTTGAAAGAATTATTTAACTATTTCCAAGAATAATTCCAAGAAAGGCGACTTAAAAGAAAATAAAATTATAGTTGATGGTTTACAAGATAATTTACTTCCATATGTTGGAAATTCGAAGAAGTCTAAGGACATGTATGAAGTCAACAATTTGAATGAGATCATCGCTTTGAAAGATCAACTTAAAGATATGAATATGAACAAAGGAGAGTTTGTCCAATCCTACATTATGAGGATATCTTGTTTTATAGATTAATTGGAAAGAGTCCGATAAACAGTGCCTCATAAGGAATTGATGACTGTAACTATTAGAGATATCCCTCCTATTTGGGAAACCTTCATTACGATTATAAATAATAACAATAATTTTCCATTATTTGATGATATTGTTGGGAAGCTCACTGAAGAAGAATCAAGAATGATATCAAGGGGTAGGAAGAAAAAGCATGAAGAAGGAGATCCTACTGCTTTCATGACCCAAGAAAAAGAGGAATAAAGGAAAAGGAGGTCCAAGAAGTTCAAGAAATCCTCCTCCACGAAATTCAAATATAAGGATGGGAATAGTCAAGGAATCATTTCACATTGAATGATACAATTTTCATAAGAAAGACCATTATGTTTGAGATTTCCCTGGGAAGAACAATGGTCCACGCTACAACACTAGCAGCAACAATAATAGGTTTGATGATTGAAGAAGAAGAGTTGATAGAAGGAATGATTGTAATGGAAGAGATGAAAGAAGAAGAGGAGATGCTCTAAATGATCGTGAACAAGACCATCTCCCTCAAAAGAATTAAGGATACTCTAGGTATGAACATAATGTTGCAAATACATATAAATATATTCTTATTTCTTAACTAACTAGTTTCTCTCCTCTAGACTCATGGGACAATTGGTTGGATGATAAAGGGGCCACTCATCATTTCTATGAGCATAAGCAAGTTCTCTCTAATTTGGTAGAGAGAAACTCAAATTTGAAAATTATTCTTAAAGACAACTCTACTCATCCTGTTAAAGGTTTTGGGTTCGTCAAATTTCATTTTGATTCTGGGGAATTTGTTTTGCTCCATGATGTGATGGATGTGTTAGGATTGAAGAATAATTTCATATCAATATATTCTTTAAAATAAAAATGGATGAGGGTTACTTTCATCAATGTAGAGATTATTATTTGGCTTGTTGGATCACCTATGACAAATTAATTCAGATGGCGAACAAGATTTGAAGGACTCTGTTATGAAACCAGCTCAAGAGAAGATAGAAAAGATATATCAATGCCTTAGAATTCAACCTCTTCGAGGGGGAAACCTCCTTTACATTACATAAATGAAAAATTATTGGATGATTCAAATGACGAAACCTCCTTTCTATATATAGGAGTCTAAGGAGTCACAATATAACCTTGCCGACCTAACAATAATAATATAACGCCACAAAAATAACAATAGATGGATTCTATGGGGCACAATAATAACAATATGGGGGAGATAGGGGCACAACAATATTAATAATCGGTATAACTACAATAGTAATGGGGTAATCACTAGTATTATAGGGACCCAACATGCCCCTCTCCTTCCAAAAAGTGTTGTCCTCAATGCTTGAGTAGTTCTGGATACTTCTGTATAAAATTCTCATCCTCCCATGTGGAATATTCAGCGAATAAGTTCTTCCACTTGATAAGATACTCTGAAATTGATCGATTGGTAACTATCGAGTTCTTGTTTCTGTGACTGCTTCAGGTTCCAATATAATTTTTCCTTCCTCGTCAAGTTCTGGCAATATTGTTTGAACTGGGAGCTTGTCACCTATAACCTTCTTTAAACATGAAACATGGAAAACTGGGTGCAATCGAGAAGCTGCAGGAAGCTCCAATTTGTATGCCATAGTACCAATCTTTTGCAACACCTTGTACGGACCATAATACTTTGGTGATAATTTATTATCCTTCTTAGCTTGCTTGAGGGACATTTGCTTATATGGTTGTAGCCGTAGGAATACCCAATCACCTACATCAAAACTTCTTTCACTCTGATGTTGATCAGCTTGTTGTTTCATTCTATTTTGTGCCAACACGAGGTTATCCTTTAAGAGTTGGAGGACTTGTTGCTGATGTTCGATGTGATGTTCCACTGCCTGAACCTTAGAATTGGATGGTGGTTGATACCCATAAAGGGCCATAAATGAGGTCATTTTTGTTTCTATATGGAAGGAAGTTTTATACCACCATTCAGCCAGAGGCAACCATTTGACCCATTGTGTCTGTTTATCAGCTACAAAGCAACGAAGATATCCTTCCAAACATTTGTTCGCTATCGTAGTTTTCCCATCAGATTGAGGATGATAAGATGAGCTATGAGCTAACTGAGTACCAAGACAAGAAAATAATTCTGTCCAAAAATTTCCAGTGAAAATGGGATCTCTGTCACTTACAATAATCTCTGGGTTTCCATGTAGCTTTTGAATTGTTTCCATAAATGCAGTAGAAAATGTACTAGCTTTAAATGGATGTGATAATGCACAAAAGTGTGCATACTTGGTAACTCTGTCAACTACCACCATGATGACACTCTTTCCCTCAGACTTGGGTAAACCTGTGATAAAATACATTGAAACCTCCTCCCAACGTTGGCTTCGAATGGATAAAGGTTGTAATAGACCTGATGTCTTAATTGTTTCAACTTTATTTTGTTGGCAAACCAAACATTCTGCCATAAACTTTTGAATATCTGATTTAAGGCCATCCCAAAAAAAGTCCTTCTTAACCCTGTGGTAAGTTTTTAAAAATCCTGAGTCCCCTCCTAAGGGAGAAGTGTGCAATTCCATAAGAATCTTTTGTTTTAGCTGGGAATTCTTACAAAGGTATAAGCGATCTTTGTACCATAACGAATCATTTTTCCATCTAAATGTATTAGACGTACTGGAATCTTGTTGTAACTTTCGAATAAGTGCCCACACTTCTTTGTCATTCTTCGATTCCTCCCTCGATTCGTTTATCCAATCTGGTTGGATAATAGAAATGGCGCAGAACAATGCTTCCACATCCTCATCCTTTCTTGAGAGTGCATCTGCGACCACATTTTGCTTCCCTTTTTTGTAGATGATTTCAAAGTCATAACCCAACATCTTTGTGACCCACTTTTGCTACTCTTCAGAGGATAATCTTTGTTCTAAAATGTATTTAAGGCTATCATGATCATTTTTTACCTTGAAGTGTCTTCCCATTAGGCAGGGTCGCCATTTCTTAAGTGCATGGAGTGTTGCCAACATTTCCTTCTCATAAATAGCTTTGCTTAAAAACTTCCCTTGATTGGACGACTTTCAAAAGCAATGGGTCTTTCATCTTGCATTAGAACAGCACCAATTCCATTTCTTGAAGCATCACATTCAACAATAAAGGTTTTATGAAGTCCGGTGTAGCTAAGACCGGTGCTTGGCACATTGCCTCTTTAAGATGTTCAAAGGCCTTTGTTGCTTTCAGAGTCCATGAAAATGCATCTTTCTTCAATAATGTTGTTAGAGGTGCTGCTATTCTCCCATAATTCTTAACAAACTTGCGATAATACCCTATCAACCCGAGAAATCCTCGCAGATGCTTTATGGATGTGGGGATTTTCCATTCCTTAATGGCTTTAATTTTGCTAGGGTCTACCTTAACTCCTTCATGAGATACAATATGACACAGATATTCCACCTCCTGGAATCCAAAGAAACATTTGGATATTTTTGCATATAATTGTTTCTCCTCCAATAGTTGTAGCACCTTGTCAACATGTTCAACATGATCCTTCCAAGACTTGCTATAGATTAGTATATCATCAAAAAATACTAACACAAATTTTCTAAGGGTTTGAAAATGGAATTCATCAAACCTTGAAATGTAGAAGGTGCATTGGTAAGGCCAAAGGCATGACCAAAAATTCATAATGACCCTCATGAGTTCTAAATGTTGTTTTCGGAATTCTTCAGTCTTCATTCTGATTTGATGATATCCTGAACGAAGATCCAACTTGGTGAAGTAAATTGATCCATGCAATTCATCCAGTAATTCATCAATGACAGGAATGGGAAACTTATCTTTAATAGTGAGCTTGTTGAGCTCCCTATAATTCAGACACATGTGCCATGATCCATCCTTCTTGTGCACCAATACTACTGGAGCAGAGAAAGAACTTTGACTTGGTTGAATTATACCAGCCTCTAGCATTTCTGCAACCATCTGTTCAACTTCACTCTTTTGGACATAGGGATATCTGTACGACCTGATGTTTGGAGGAACACTTCCTGGAATTAGATGAATAGCATGATCATGATCATGCATAGGTGGGATACCTTTGGGAGTCTCAAATACCTTGGAATGATTGTCCAAGAATTTTTGGAGATCTGGAGAAATAGATGATTCTGATGTGGAAACATCTAGCGAACATAATTGTGCAATTACACCTCTTTGTTCCTTTTTTAGAAGCTTTGTCATACCATTAGAGCTAATTATCTTTTCTGGTTTCCCTGCAATACCCCTTAATTCAACTTTCTTTCCTTCCATTGAGAATTTGATGAAAATTTCTTGAAAATTAAAAGCTATTGTACCCAAGGATTGTAGCCATTGGACTCCTAATACAACATCAGCACCTCCCATTGGAATGGAAAGCATTGGGCTAGTCAATACATATTCTCCCATGGATAGCTTGATATTATGGCACTTTCCAGAGAAATTTATTGTTCCTCCATTTGCAATAATCACTTGACACTCTGGTGCTGGGTATAGGAAGCAATTCAATTCTTTTGCTACCTTACAGTGAATTAAATTGTGGGTGATTCCTGAATCAATCAACACTATTACCTTTTTATTCTTGATTTGTCCTTCTATCGTGATGGTTTGATGAGTGGTGATTCCTGCCAATGCATTACAAGATATGGTCGGATTTATTTGTTCTTCATCTAGGCTTTGTTCCTGGAGTATATCCTCTTCTTTTGACCTTTCTTGCTCCTTTTCTTCTTCCTCTTCACAATCTATGTATAATAATTTCTTCTCAACACACTTATGACCTTTAGTGTATATGCTATCACAACTGTAACAAAGCCCTTTTGCTCTTTTTTCTTCCAATAGTTGTGGTGTCAACCTTATACATTGTGGAAGACTAGGGACAACAACACTTCTGTCTTTATAGTTGTGAGTGGTATGCTTCCTGGTTGCCATAATTTTGCTTTCCATTTTTCTTGCTAACCTGAATGCCTTCTCTAATGAATTAGGTTCCCAAAGGTGAACATCATGTTGGATATTATCCTTTAAAGACCTTATGAACACATCAATCCTATGCTCCTCTAGAATATCTTTTGCCCTTATGTTCAATTTTTGGAACTCCTCAATGTGCTCCGTTGTTGAACCCTTTTGTTTGAGACTTATCAATTGGCTAAAAAAAGTGTTGCTTTTTGTATCCTCATAATGTGCTATCAATTCTTCTGTAAAAATTGCCCAAGTGATAAATTGCTTACGAGATCAAAGCCATTGATACCATACAAACTGATTTGGTTCCAAATATAAAGTTTCCATACGTACCTTTTGTGTGTTTTGCACATTATTGAGATCAAAGAATTGCTCCATCTGTAATATCCATGTGGCGGGATCCTTGCCATCAAACTTCCTCATATAGATTTTTGGAATATGGTGAGTCTTCGATCTAGCATTAGAGTCTATGGAATCATGATTAACATTTCTTTTTTTCTCATCATGAGTTTCCTTTAGTACTCATTCACCAGTAGTGACCATTTCTTGTAGCAACTTATTCATATTTATCTTCAATTCTTCCATCTTATCATCCATGCCATCAATTTTAGCGTCCATGCCATTCACCTTAGCTTCCATGCCATCCATCTTAGCTTATACGCCTTTATTTAAACAATCCATCTTAGCTTCTACACCTTTCTTTAAACCATCCATCTTAGCTTCTACATGTTTCCTTAAACCATCCATCTTAGATTCTGTTGCTTTTTGTGCAAGTGACACTTGCTGCACTTCTTCTTGTGATTTTGATATATCATATAGCATTTCTTCTTAATCTTCATGATTCATGCTAGAGCTTTCAGGTTCCTTACTAGGTGTTTGCATTTTCTTTCCTCTAGGCATCAGTTATCGATAATAATGCTCTACTAGCCCTTTCAATTCCTTCAAAATAAATTTTCAAACCACTCTTAAGCAAACATTTAAAAGAATCTACACAACTTTTTTTTCACTTTGTAGGATCTCGATATTGCCTCTGATGTATCTTTGTACTTTCAGATCATCCAGTTTTGAAATTGCAACCTGTGGTAGCCCTTTGTGTTCTCTTTCCAATGCCACCAGTCCTATCCAATTTGGATTCTCCAAAGAAGAGTTATGTGAAATCTCCCACAGTGACCTGATTATAGAGTAGTTCAGTAGAGCGAACTTGTACGACGTGCCGCGAGTCACTATTTCATCCTTTGGATCTAAGAAATATCTATAAGAAACTACAGTCTGTCCTCTTTCTTTACCTTCTTACGAAATTTCAATCCAATGCTCAGGGAAAAAGTTATGATGATTTTCCCCAGGTCACCTATTTGGAATGTAATTCAGGAGTTTGCAAAAAGACCAACTTGCTCAGATCATATCTCCGCAAATATAGTGCAAAAAGCTCTGAAATTGCGACCTAAGATTCAGCGTGATGTCTTATCAAATGGGTTTTTTTTTAGCTTCTGAAACATCGCAGAAAAAAAGTTATAGCGAAAATTCCACGATGACCTATTTGGAGCAGCGAAACCCTAGAATCCAAAGCTTTGATACCAAATGTTATGAAACCAGCTCAAGAAAAGATAGAAAATATATATCAACGCCTTAGAATTCAGCCTCTTCGAGGGGGAAGCCTCCTTTACATTACATAAATGAACAATTATTGGATGATTCGAATGACAAAACCTCCTTTCTATAAATAGGAGTCTAAGGAGTCACAATATAACCCAGCCAACCTAACAATAGTAATATAAAGCCACAAAAATAACAATAGAGGGATTCTATGGGGCACAGTAATAACAATATGGGGGAAATAGGGGCATAAAAATATTAATAAGGGGTATAACTACAATAGTAATGGGGTAATCACTAGTATTATAGGGACCCAACGGACTCTACAGAGTCACTAGTATACCTCTTCTAGCATTGGTCCATGATACTAATCATGTAAGCAAGATACACCACCAAATTTTTTCACATTTACATTACTATGATCTTCCAAAATTGAAGAAATTGGTATTTGGTATTCCTGATATTCAATCCAAACATGATGGAGTATTTCGAGGTTGTGCCAGTGGAAATAAGACAAGTGGTCCATTCCCCTCTAGGTAGAACAACACAAATGAAATCCTCCATATCTTTCATTCTAACATATGTGGTATGATTCCTGCACATTCTATTGGTGGTCATCTCTAATACATCACCTTCATTGATGAATTCTTAAGAAATACGTGGATATATTATTTAAATAAAAAGGATGAAGCCTTCGAAATTTTCAAGGAGTTGAAAGCCTTGGTAAAAAATCAAATAGGGAAGAAAATCAAGATATTCAAGTATGAAAATGGTGGAGAGTACATTTCGAATGAGTTTGTCGATTACTGCAAGAACGAAGGTATCAGGAAAGAGATGAGTGTGCCCTATACTCTCGAACAAAATTTAGCTGAAAGAGATAACATGTATATTATAGAAGCCACTCGTGCCATGTTCCATGATCAAAAGTTGCGAAAGTTTCTTTGGGGAGAAGCACCGAATGCTGCAATATATATTTAAAGTAGGGTTCCTCATCAAACATTGGACAACAAGACCCTTGAAGAAGTCTTCATAGGTGTCAAGCCCAATGTTTTCCATCTCAGTATCTTTGGTTGCCCTGTATATTTCCATATGCTGAAGGATAAAAGAAACAAGCTAGAAGCCATGGGAAGAAAACCTATGTTCATTGGATGTTGTGAAAATTATAAAGAGTTTAGAATATATATTCCTGGTCAGAGGAAGGTTGAATTTAGCAATGACGTAATGTTCGATGCAGATGTACACTTGGGAAAGCAAGGGACCTTCCTTCGCCTCCTCCTCCCAAGGAGAAGAATGATGATATGGATATTTTATATGGTCCTTCCACGCTTGAATCTAGATAGACATTGTTGATGATCCCATGGACACCCTATGTCCTCCTCCATGTAATCCTCCTGCCAAGAAAATTCCACTTTGGCTTTCTGAAACATTACAAGATGACACAAGATGAGTTCCCATTCAAATATTATTTAGAGAAAGAAAGAAGCCATGTAGATAGCAGGGATATGTTGTAGCTATGGGCACTATGATTCAAGGTGAACCTCCCACCTTTGAAAAAGTCGTGAAAGAAAATTTTTGGAAGGATACTATGGGTAAATAATATGAATCAATAATGAAGAATGATGTATGCGATGTTGTGCAAATATTTAAATGGAAATTGTGGTGACTTCAAAATGGATATTGGATATCAAACATGGAGTTGATGGTAGAATTGAGAAATATGAAGCAAGGTTTTTGGCCTAAGGAATTTCCCAGAAAGTGGGAGAAGCTTAAGATGATATATTTGCACCTGTTGCTTGATATACAATGATTCGTTCGACTGGTTCTCTTGTTTTAAGTCAAGGATGAAACATTAATCAAATGGATGTGAAGATAAAATTCCCACATGGCATGTCACAAGAAGAAGTGCATGTTGAGAAAGAATGGGGATTTAAACTAGAGGATCAAAAGACGCATGTTTTCGGGTTGAAGAAGGCATTATATGGTTTGAAGAAATCTCCCAGAGCATGGTACTCTCGCATAGACAATTATTTGGTGAAGGTGGGGTTCACAAGAATCAATGTTGATCCCAACCTCTACTTCAAGGTACTCCAAAGTATCTCATTAATTTTGGTTTTTTATGTTGATGATCAATTCTTGACACGTAGTGAGCCCATGATGATCAAGTGTAAGAGGGATTTAGCCTTTGACATCGAGATGAAGGGCCTTGGACTCATGCACTACTTTTTAGGCTGTTATGTATGGAAAATGCACAGTGAGATTTTCATTTCACAAGGAAAATATGTCGAGAATTTGTTGGAGAGATTTGTAATGATAGAATACAAGTCCTTGTCCACACCGATGGAAATGAATTTCAAGAAGTTATGTGGAGAAGTTGGAGGACCCGATTTGATGAATCCATCGAATATATATATATATATATATATATATATATATATATATATATATATATATATATATATATATATATATCGGGGCTTTGATTTTATTAATGAACACCCATCCAGACATATGATATGTAGTGAACACGTTCATTCAATTCACAACTGAGGCTTCATGCACATTCAATTCCTACCAAACACATTTTTATATATTTGCATGGGAAGACCGCCATTGTTTTGGGATATTATGTTGGATATGTTTGACTTCATGGATGTACCAATGTTGAATGGGCATGAAACGTTGTTGAGAGATAGGGTGCATCTATTTGTTTCAGCCTTGGATCTGCCATGATATCTTAGATGAGAAGAAGAGGAAGTTTATAAATTTAGAACTGCTAAGGTAGAGTAAATTGCCACTAGTATTTCTAGTTGTGAAGAAATTTGGTTCAGAAAGTTCTTTGGAGAGCTATTTGAGAATTTCCTAGACACTAAAGTGATATACCACCAAGGAATTTCCTAGTACATTTCCACTAGTATTACTAGCTACAAAGCAGTTTGGTTGAGAAATCTCTTTGGAGAGCTATTTGAGAAGGTCGTAGACACTGCAGTGATATATTGCAACAGCAAGAGTGGGATTTGTCTGGTAGAGAATCTTGTATTTCATGAAAATTCCAAGCACATAGAGAGTCAATATCATCACATTTGATACATGGTGCAGAGAGGAGCCATTAGACTCCATCACATATCGAAAAATGATCAGATTGTAGATATTATCACCAAGGATTTACCGAAAGGGAAGTTCTTGGACTTCATAGAGGTAATTGGACATACAGATGTGACCCCTCCCGATATGGGGCATCACTAATCGAGGACATTGAGCCAAATCTTCCCAATTGGTTGAGCTCCCCAGGGAGGGAATGTAGTAGTGAGGGTTCCTAGGGTTGAGAGATGTCTGGAAAATAAGTGTGTGTGATTCCTACTCATGCAATAGGTTGGGTATCTCCCCTACTGTCGCCCATAGTGTGTGTGTGTGTGAACCTCATACATTTTGAAAATTTGGGTATCTCCCTCTATCTTGGTTTATGCAGAGAATAACCCATTTGGCATCATTCCCACAATCTAGGCATGTTGGGATTATCGCTCCCTGTCTAGCCAACAGGTTGAGAGAGTGCCTAGGGATGTGTGATCCGTATGTTTGGCATGTAAAGTATCTCATCCAAGCTAATTATCATGCAAGTGTTGTAATACTTGATTCTTGAGGGTCATTGTTGGGAATATCAAAGGGAAATAGGATGGATGTGATCCTTACCTCTTACAACAAGTTGTATCTTACCCATTGATTACATCATGGGATGGTTGTGATCCTTGCTTCGTAAGTTGTATCTCACCTATTATTGGATGAGATGACATGAGGTGAGAGTGTCCAATAGGGACTTCCTCATTGTCTAAGAGGGTGGTAAATTTAGCTCCCCAATGATTCTTCTTATTTATATTTGAGAATTATTTAGCAGATAGAGTTGAGAAGAAATGAGACATGCTATGATGACATGATACACATGACTATTACATGGTGTAGTTGGAATTTATCCCTAGATGAGAAGGAGTTTTAATTTGGGAGCTCAGTGATAAATTTAAACCATTGGACTAGATTCCTCTTTTTGAGAGGACCAATTTTAACTATTGAAGCACTCAATTTGGACAAGGGAAAGTTTACTTTTGGATTGAAACCCATAGTGTCACATTTCATTAGGTCGACCCTAATAAGAAAATGGACACCCTGTGAAGCCTATAAATTCAGGTGACTTAAATCCCGTTTGGACATCATCAAGCATATTCTTATTCTCTTCTTCATTTATTGGTTCACACAAGTCTAAGGCTGGCTTGAAAAATTTGGTTCATACAAGTTCATTATTACAAGGTCTGAAGCTCGCACTTGTTTTACAGCTTTTCTTTCCGACTCTAGACTCTAGAAAGGAATTTTTGCCTACAACTGCAAGCTAGAAGTCTTGTCTATGTGGTTGGAAGGTTTCAATTGAACTCATACTTTCTCCTCTGTGTGATTGACCTCTAGCGTTGGATTTTGACATCTTACCACAATTGATCGCAGTTGATCGAAGGCGGGAGAAGTTGACTCTAATATGGATTGACACTGGGAACATATTTTTGAATGTTGTTAGGTTAATATTGTTGGATTATTTTTGCATTAGGCTCATTGTACTCTCTACTAAACATTTTAGGACAATCAAATAGAAGAAGAATTTGAAAGGCTTTTCCCCATAATGGGTTTTTCCCTAGGCTTGGACCAAATCTGGTGTCTCTTGTTGATGTGTTGATTATTTCTTTTATCATTTCATATAGTATTCTATTTTTTATTATTGTTGATGATTGGAATTATTAATTATTGATGAAATATTGTTAATAAAAAAATTGAATTGGGCTAAAGTAATTGAAACAACATAGAGTAATTTGAAATTCATCATTGACTATTGTCCAGAGGGTATTATAGATATCTAGACTCGGAAGATTTGCTTTTTGAGATTTTATTCTGAAAAATCATATTCACGAGAATGTCATCATTCTGTGATTTAATTTTATATACATTTTTTTTAGTTTCTATTATATCATTATTATTCAACTACTTGTTTACTGATTTAATTCATGAATAACTGGTTGGAATATTATTTGAGAGAGTTAAATATTGGTTTTATGTAACTTAATCTCTACCATTTACATTGCATTAAAGAATAAATTTCTATTAGTGTATAATTGCATTTACTAATAGAATATTCTATATTTTTATAAAATTCAGTGAGAAAATCCATTTATATTTCATAGACCAATTACTCTGTGTTCTAGTTTTTCCCCATTGTATCATAATTTATGTGCACTTCTTGTAATACAACACTTCACTTATGCTTCTATGGTATACTTTTCAATAAAGTATTTTTGTATATTGTTTTAATTCTGAGAATATATTTTGATTTATAAATAACATATATATAATTATAATTAATATATCACAATAGCTTGGTGGTGAAACATACAATCTCGTCCACTTAATAATGATATCAAGTTAAACTATATGAAATATATTGTTTCACTTGTATAGTCAGCTTGATTAGTAACTTTAGTATTATTTTCACCATAGATTAGTATACATTAGTTTTACATTACTGTAGGAGAATTGTAGTTTAGATTAGGATTAGTTTTCTTGACTTGACTCCTTCGTAAGAAGAGAGGATCCAAGACCCAAAAAGTCAATAAACTCACTAAGGATAGTTATACCAAATAGCTTAGGCTATTAAAGAGCCTCAGTCTAGGTTGTTCCTCCCTTGTTGACATAGGTGTGCAACACCCACGTCAACAAAATGGTGCTAAAGGGAGGGCAAATATGATTGTAAATGGAAAACAACAGCCATAAAAGACAAAGAATTAGGTAACATATTTTCACAAGGAGTCACACAAACCCTCCCCTTGTATATACTTAAACTAGCTCTCAACACAACCTAAGCAACCCAATAGTGAGTGTACTTGTAATAGCCCTAGTGAAAATCCCATGTGAAAATATAGCTATAAGGCCAAGGTTGATGGGAAATGTATTCCATACTAAATGGTGGGTAATACATCCTATTGTGGGTGTTCATTTTCTTGTTTATGGCTAAGGAAATTGGCAAAGGCAATGGCTAAGGCTTTGGAAAGGAAAAATGGCATTTATTTCACATTTATTTATGAAAATAATAAAAATTAGGAGAAAATGAAGGTGAAAGGTCAAAATTTTCATGTGAGGAGGAAATTGAAGGAAAATGAGGGAAAATGAAGAAAATAGAGGCCTCATTGATAAAAAGGCTTCTAAGGATAGTACAGTTTTGGAGCTCTCTCATTATTCTCTCTCTTTCTCTCACTCAAACACCTAGATTTTTCTGAGAGCACTTGGCTATTGGATAGAGAGAGGCAAATAAGGCAAGAGGAAGTGAATATCAAGCAAGGAAAAGTAGGATCAAGTAGTGACAACAAGATTCTTTATAGGTATTGATTTGCATGTGTTATTTCCTTACTATATTTGTTATGCATGGGATAACATGTGGCTATTTTCTATCATGGCATGCGTTTTTCTAGGCATGACAATGTTTTTCAACCTAGCATTTCCATTTCCTGATAGGTTTGATGAGATGTGTTTCTCATATTCAGTTAATGTGGGATGGACGGATGGATTCAAGGATGAGTGGGTGGATCTTCGAACTGAAAAAAACATGGCCTAATGGTCCCTGAACCAGACTCTGGATCACAGTAAAGCCAGTGGATGAGTAACCCCTGAACTGAACCATGGGTTGTAGTAAATCTAAATTATGTGTTGCGGTGGGCTTAGAAATCCTTGTTGATGAATAGCGAGATATAGGGTAAATCCAAGAGGTGGATTTCTCTCCATTGGGCCTAGTAGTCCTAGGATAGGATGTACAGTGAATCCTAGACAATGTGTCTTTATGTAGGGCCTAATGATCCTTGGATAGGACAGTGGATTATGGTAAAGCCTAAGAGACTAGGAGGCACTCAAATTCCATGGTGTAGGCAGATAACTCTTGTAGAATCCATGTTTGTTGGTGTTTTTTTGGTGTGTTATATGACTCCCACATTAATGCCTGTAATATGGCATGGGGGTGATTGGTTGAAGAGAGACTTGGCTCAGCCAATCTATGATCGGGTGGAACGTGGTAGTCCCATCTCTAGTTGGTTTATTGCATTCATTAATGAGAAATTCATTCCCCTGATTTTCATGTGTAAACGTACTTATGTATATGTGGATTTTATGGCTGATATGTTTATGATATTTCTATCCCTGTTATGTTGGTTATATGTATGTTTTATGATAACAACTATGTATGTATCTCAACATTTTTTTACTTGTAAATGAATTGATAATGTATCTATGACCTAAAAGATGAGAATGCAGCAAATGAAATGAGGGAACAATGACACACAATAATTCTCAAATAAGTCTGAGATCCCTACACGTAATTATGTAGGTTACATTTTGATGATATGTTTGACGAAATGCCTGTCATGGCTAGTAGGGGTCTGGTTAAGGTCTTGTTCAACTTCATGCTTTGGCATCATTGGTTTCCTGTTCTTTTACTGATCTTAAGATATCACTCCATTCTGGGCAATGACTTGGGTTCTGGGCCTGAAAAAGTGGCTTAAATCCTGGGGTCACTTGCACAAAATTGGAAAATTGGGTCCTTGCACACTGGCACATAGGCATGTGAGAGTGACTTTTCGTTTCTAGATGTTGTCGTGCCTATAACATGAGAGCAATTGAGGCCTAAGTTTGTCAAAACTTTAGTAGGACTGAAGGGAAAGTTTTCTGAAGTGTTGGATTGGTTTATGTGGGTCCTGCAGTTGATGTTGGATGATTGTGTGTGATGTTTTCATTGATTCCACTTCCTTAAGGTCACATAGGAGGTCGAATCCAATCATAGTAGCCTCTCATAGCATGTTTACCTCGGTTGGCTAGTTACTTGGGTAGATGTGGAAGGAGGGTGTTACAAAGTGGTATCAGAGCATGGTTCACCCCTTAGACTAGATGGGCGGTGTGCGTTGGTCATGCATGCATGTTAGTTGCATGAGTGTCTATTACACTTTCATTACATATGCTTGTTGCATTGCATAATGTTGATCATGGTTGTAGTATTATTGTCACGAAGAACTTCACGTTGATTTTGTGGAATGAATTGTCGTGAGTATATGACTGGTTACATATTGTTATAAGTCACTTACATGTTTTGGTATGTCTCCTGATTGCATCCTTGTATGTTAGGTTGCATTCTTGTATGTTTGATTACATGTATCGGTCTTGTAGTTTTGGTTACAAGTATTAATCGCTTATGCTAGACTACATGCATTCATGCATATGTGTAGTTGATTAAGCATTTCTTATGAATATTTATAGTTGCATGTGGAAATGTCTACAATGGAGTCCTGGTTGTTTTCATGCATGAAGTCATAGCATGAAATGTTGATATGACCTTGCATTGATTACTAGATTCCAGCTAGAATGATACATATATGGTTTGGTACTCATGCATTATATGACTATATTTTGTTATGAATGTATGGTCTTGGTTATAGTTATGCATGAATAGTAGGTCAAAACATGCCTTGTGAAGTCATGGTATGCAATTTAGGTCATCATGGTGCTATTGGTATGTTATGATGCTAATGTGCTGAATGAGGTAAAGCAGGAGATGAAGATCATCAAAGTGAAGTTGCACCATTGGACCTTCAAGCAAGAGAATGTCTTCATATAGGTTTGTATGTTGGGAATACGGGTATGTAGGTTAACTATTGTTATATGCATTAGGGTTATATCGATTAGGTTTACGTACGTCTTTTGATGTTATTGTTAGGTACATGATATATGATAGTTGATTAGCATAGTCATATGCACATGAGTCAGATAGTCAAGAATGATGGTAACCCATGGTTGTATGCATTGCTATTTTTGTTTTATGTTAGATAACTTGATGATTTTGGTAATGAGTATGATATATAGCTTATTTTTGTTATATGCTATTAACTTGAGGATCAAGGTTAATTCATTGAGATCTTGATGTTGTAATTTGGATCAGTCATATGCGTGATGGTTATGTTCACTACATTGAAGATCTTGATGTTATATGTATTGTGTTAACCATGTTTGACCTATGCATATGGTTATGGTTGTGATATTCAGGTATAAGCTGATAAATTTTTGATATGGTGTCATACTAATCTAGACTAATCATACATATGTAATTGTTATGCATGAATGACAAATTCTTATGAGCTTATGATGTGAACATGCTAGTTAGTTATTGTTATGGATATCATGATTTATATTTGAGTTGATATGTTGTGAAGTTGTATCATGCTAATTTGGATTGATTGTGAAAACAAGATCGCCTCCCCTGAGATACATTAAGATATGAGTTTTCTTCTATCATATATTTGGTACTTGATTGTTTCATTATGTTATCTAACTAGTTTATTTAACTTAGTATGGTTGCAAGTTGGTTGAATGTTTGATGAACTTCATAATATGAGTATGTGATCAAATGATTTTGTTTTAATATGGTCATAGTTATACATATGTGTTGAGACACTTGATATGTACTTGAGTGTAGTAGGTGACAGTCGTAGTGTTATGTCTAATGACTATGAGTTGACTATGGATTATGACATGATTGTTGGTATTGGTAAACGTTTATTTCAAATTGATAGATATTATTGTCTTGATATCTGGAACCTTTGGTTGACATGTGTGAGAATTTGCAGGAACCATGCTTGGTATTAGCGTGACAACGTAATAGTTGATGTGTATATAAGTAAGCCTCGATTGCAATGAGGTAAAAAGGTAAAAGAAAAGATTTGGGCAAGAATTCCTTGGGCTATGTTTGGAAACCCTAATTCCAAACGAATAAGTTATTTTCAAAAAGGAAGTCTTATTAACCTCGATTTGTCTAGAATTATGTGGATATGTGCTATATTCATGGACATTTATTTGACAGGTATATTAGCTAGTCTCTAGTTACAAGTGGATTTGTAAAGGGGATTGGAGTCCCTTAAGAGATGACATGGAGGTGTTCAACTACAAGGAAACCTTCTTGGCACAACAAGATAAGGTATCTAGTGTAATGTTATGTTTATTTATGCACCGATGGTTATGTTTTTATGGAGGTATCATGTAGGGGATTGCATGGGAAAGAGACTACCATGAAATCTTGAAGAAGGATCAGGTTGAGATTTCCTTTGGAATCATTGGGAAACATGGGGATTGAATCATGGTGTCTATTATTATTCTTTTGCTTTTGGTATTTACTTATGTTCTTGTGCTTGATTTGCAGTTTTGTTATTTCTGGTGCATAGCTATGCCACTTTATTGTGGTGTCGTGTTGTTACTTGTTTTCATGTTTTTCTTCTTAGTTGTTTCTTGATAACATCTTTTATGTTTTGAGTCTTCGAAATTATTTGGGAAAGGGGAAAGTTAATAGAGCTTAGGGAGAGTTATCTAGTACCCAATAGGCAATGTAAGACTCAAATGAAGCTCTGTGCATGAGTAAGTGCAACAAAAGGTAAGACAATGATAGTCGATTGGACTGGTTGGCCCATAGTGGTAAACGGGCTGTGGCAGTACAAACATGTGAAAGGTAACTAGAAAAGGTAAAGTAAATTGATCTGAGTTTTTGAATGCCTTGGCTATGTTGGGAACTATCGTTCTCGATATAGTGCATGTTGTGCACAAACAAAGGGACTTATTTTCACCTTGAGCTTATGCTATCTGGTAATTATGTTGTGAACATGACTATGTTGATGTTTATATATGTATACATGTATGTATGTATGTATGTGCATCGTCGTTTGACATGATGATGATTGTTTTATGCTAAGGATTATATATACATGTATGTATCTATGTCATTGTCTGACAAGGTCATCATGAATTAGCCTTGTGGAGGAATTATTTCTTAAGCAGGCGAATGGCATGAAGAGGTTCCTAGTCTTACGAAGAACCAATTGAGAGAGTATTCATGACAAATATACAAGGTCAGTATCATATGGTTATGATTCGATACTATGTGATTATATTATGTCTATGTTATGGACAACTTATACCAAGGTATACATCAAAAAAATGAAAGAAATATGGTCTACAACATGCTAGGATAAGCATGGATAAGACAATGGAAGCAAGGTTTCTTGGTAAGGACAGTGTGGTTTTGGATGTTTGGTACTACTGTTGAGAATATGTTGTATATGTTGTACATGTTGCATCTATGATGTGCGCACATGCAATGTTGTGTATATATAGTGTTTGTATATGTTGTTTATGCAGTGTTATGTATAGGATGGTACATATAGTGTTGTGTGAATATTTCATATGGTGTTGTGCACATGATTGGATACACAATGTTCTGTACATATGATGCTATGTACATGTTCGATATGCAGTGATATGAACAGGTGGTGTTGCATGTATGTTGTACATGTGGCGCTATGTACATATGGTGTTGTGTGCATGATCATACAAGTGGTGTTGTGTGTATGTGGTGATGTGTACATGCTGTACAAGTGGCACTTTGTGGAGGTGGTGATGTGTACATGTCATGCGTGGCGCCATGTACATGTGGTTTCGTGTAACTGACGTGTGTGTCGTACTATGCACATATGATATTGTGTACATCTTGTACAATGGTGTAGTGTACATGAGGCATTATGCACACGTTGTACAGATGGTGCCATGTACATGTGATGTTGTGTACACATTGTGTAGGTGGTGCTTTGTACATGTCGTACTAGTGTACATGTGGGATTGACTGCATGTCGTACATGTTGTATTGTAGGCATGCGGTACTATGTATGTGCATTGTGTAGTCATGGTATCATCACATATGCATTCATTGCGTTGAACTCTATATACATACTTGTGTTGTGTTGTACATCAAGTATAGGTGTATGTGTTGTATGTCAGGTGTAGGTGCATGTATTGCATGGTGTTGTATGCAGCGTATGATTGTATGTGTGTGATGCACACTACGTGTATATGCACATGGTTTAGGAGAAGGAATTGGATGTTTGTCTATTGTGGCAACCGATATGGAGTGCATACAAAATAAAGACAAAGGTCGAAGTTAAGGATTGATGAAAGGATAAGTATCAAAATTTTATTTAGTTTTATTATGCATGTGATTTATGATTATGGTATATGATGATTATATGTGTTTTATGATTCTAGTTTATGGTAGTTACATGTGATTTATGATGTTGATCTATGATGGTTGTGTTTGAGCTACCCTAATTTGATACGTCTATACATGATGCTTTGGTCAAAAAATCGAGTTTGACTTGTTGTGATAGGAAGTAAACAAGATTGCAAGTGTACCTTATTGACTAACTACCAATGAGGTATGATGTGAATTTATTTCAATTTATTTTAAATATAATGGATGTTATGTTCTTAGTACAGGAAGCATTAACATGCTTGATTGGGTGTTTGAAATCGACTATATGAATTAGCAGCAATAGTTAAAGAAATTGGAACATGCAATAGTATGATGGTAAATCACTTCAGGAGCAGGGCCATTGTGGGACATTGGTAACCAATAATGTCCACGGATTTCCATGAGCATTTTATCACCGATATGATAGTTTTGATGAAGTTATATGCCTTGGTTGTTTGATCTTCAGATGCGAGGAAGCCTTGCGAAGGCATGGATCGCCAAGGATAGGGGATGTCGGGGAACCTGAAAGGTGAGAAATTGCATGGATGGGATGACCGGGTTGCCCGACTGACTGTGAAATTGAGAAGGGAAGGTTGGAGATATATATTTTTTGGTCATGAGTATTGCGAGATGGAATCAAATGCACATTGGGAGTGCTCCCCAGAGCAATGAGTCGATAACTGTTCGCTGAGAGGACAAGTTGTGTAAGATTATAATGTTGGACACTAGATGCAGATTTGATGCTGCAATGGATTATGGACTTCTTGGGAAGGAGGTGAATCCTAGTATTACTTTGAGGGTCGAGGTGTGATCCTATAGATTCCCTTGTTGATTGATATGGGCATCGTATCCCTTTATTTTTTGGTTTAGAAAATGTGTATATGTGGTTATTGGAAATACCATAATTAGTTGTGTTATAAAGCTTCAGTATGCAATATTGTTGTTATCTAGTCATGTTTTCATTATGTTTTTCTTTTGAGTAGGTCATTCATTGTAAATATTGCAATGATCCATGTTATAAAGCTCCATGAGAAGTATGTTTTGTTTTCAATAGTCTTGTTGGTTATAGGTGTCATTGAACACCGAGGACGGTGTTCTACCAAGGGGGAGGATTCTGTAACAGTCGTGGTGAAAATTACATATATATATAAGGCCACGGTCGATGGGACACATATTCCAAGTTGAATGTCGGGCAAGACATCCTAGTGTGGGTGTTCATTTGGTTGTTTATGGCTAAGGAAATTGACCAAGCTAATGGCTAAGACTTTGGAAAGGAAAAATGGCATTTTTGTCACATTTATTTATGAAAATAATGGAAATTACGAGAAAAGGAACGTGAAAGATCATAGGTTGCATATGAGGAGGAAATTGAACGAAAATTAGAGAAAATAAAGAAAATAGAGCCATCATTAATAAAAAGGCTTCTGAGGATTAGTTGGAAAGTTTGATTAGTACAGTTTTGAAGCTCTCTCATTATTATATCTCTTTCTCTCACTCTTGGACACTTAGAGTTTTCTAGGAGCACTTGGGTATTGGATTAAGAGAGGCCAAGAAGGCAAGAGGAAGTGAAGATAAATAAAGGATATGAAGGGTCAATCAACAAAAACATGATTCTTTGCAGGTATTGATTTTCATGTGTGATTTCCTTGCGAGATTTGGAACACATGGGATTTCATGTGGTTATTTTCTATCATGGCATGGGATTTTCCAGGTGTGACAATGTTCTTCAGCCTAGCCTTTCCATTTCCTAATAGCTTTGATGGGATGGGTTTCTCATATTCGGTTAATATGGGATGGTCAGATGGATTGGAAGTTGAGTGAGGTGGATCTCCGAAATGAAAATCACATGGCCTAGTGGTCCCTAAACCAAACTCTAGATCATGGTAAAGCCACTGTCCTAGTAAGCCTTGAACCAGACTGTGGTTTATGATAAAGCTAGATTGTGTGGCTCAGTGGGCCTGGGAATTCCTACAAGTGAATGGCAAGATATATGGTAAAACAAAGAGGTGAATTTCTCTTCGTTGGGCCTAGTATTCCTAGGATGGGTTTTATGGTAAAGCCTAGAGAGTGTCCCTTGGTGTAGGGCCTAGTGATCCTTGGTTTAGACTATGGATTATGGTAAAGCCTAAGAGACTAGGAGGCACTGGAATTTCTCACAGTGTAGGCATAGAACTTCAGTCGCATCCCTGCTTGTTGGTGTTTTTTTGGTGTGTTCTATGAGTCCCAAATTCATGCTTGGAATATGGCATGGGGGTGATTGGATGAAGAGAGACATGGCTCAGCCAATTTATGTTTAGGCGGAACATGGTAGTCCCATCTCCAGTTGGTTTATTGCATTAATTAATGAGAAATTCATTCCGTTGATTTTCAAGTGTAAATGTGCTCATGTATATTTGGATTTTATGGTTGATATGTTTATGATATTTCTGTCCCTATTATTCTCGTTATATGTATGTCTTATGACAACATCTATGTATGTCTCTCAACATATTTTTACTTGTAAATGAAGGGATAATGTATCTATGACCTAATAGATGATAATGCAACAAATGAAATGAGGGAACAATGGTTCATAGTGATTCTCGAATAAGTATGAGACACCTACACTTAATTATGTTGTTTACACAGATAGGTTACATGTTGATGATATGTTTGACAAAATGCTTATCATCGTTAGTAGGGGTCTGTTTAAGGTCTTGTTCAAATTATTTCTTTGGAATCATTTTTGCCTATTCTTTTACTCATATTAAGCTATTGCTCCATTCTGGGCACTAACATGTGCTCTAGGCCTGAAAGAGTGGCCTAAAGCCTAGGGTCGCTCACATAGTAGTGGGAAATTGGATCCCTGGACACTAGCACATATGCCTGTGAGAGAGATTTTGGGTTTTGGGACATTGTCATGCCTATATCATGAGAGCGACTAAGGCCTAAGATCGTTAAAGTTTCTATAGAGCCCAAGGGAAAGTTATTTGAAGTGTTGGATTCATTTATATGGGTATTGAAGCTGATGTTGGATGAGTGTGTGTGATGTTTTTGTCGATTCCACTTCCTTAATGTCGCATAGGAGGTCGAATCCAATCATAGTAGCCTCTAGTTTCATGTGTACCACAATTGGATAGTTACTTGTGTCGATGTGGGAGGAGGCTGCTATAGTACTACTCCAACACCACCATATACACAAGCTAAAATTGTCAAGGTTCTTCAATGATCACCAAAACTCATCTCTGAAACTCAAGAAAGATTTGAAAAAACTTCTCTCCTTCAAAGAAGTTTATCTCAACACATAGTCACTGCTTTAGGCCTTCACTTCCAAGAACCCAAGGGAATAGATCCACACAAAGGCATCCCTTAGAAAAATGTCACAGTAAATTATAGGTTGCACATTATTCTTGCTAGAACAATTATTCACTTGAACTAGTCTACATTTACTCCACCCTCCGCTGAGTCCAGTCGACTGACTTTACTTTCTAAGATAATATTTTTCTCCTTCTCCAGCTAGTTCACCATCTTCCTTAGGAACCTCCTCTAGTGAATAGAGCTCTTTGGAGTCATGAGATTCTAAAGAATATCCTAGCATGACAAACAATCGGGGTAATCCTAGAAAGAATCAAGCCGACCCTCAAAATAATCTTGCAACTCATTGACTTGACGAGGATGTTGTGGCTATTATAGGCATACAAAATCCTCTTGCAAGGAACCCTGATAAGTTCCTACCAAAATTTGACCCTAGTTTGAGGCATATTGTTGAGGATCACGTCAAAGAATTTATTCTTTCCATCAAGAAAAAGAGCGTTCAACATGAGTATGTAGTATGCAGGCTATTCCCATATATGGTTGAGGGAAAGGCCACTATGTGGTATTTTTCTTAGCCTCCTTGGAGCATTGTTTCATGGGAACAATTTGAATCTACATTCTTGTTGAAATTTGGGGATGACAAGCCACCTAAGGTTTTAGTTGATGAACTGTCAAAAATGAAAATGTAAAACAAAGAGAAGGTAAAGGACTTCCACATCAAATTTATTTCATAAAAAAAAATTCTATAGAGTATTTTCCTACTCAAAATATGATTATTTTTTATTATGTTAATACTTTAACTCATGATATAGTCATGTGGTAAAAGGGGCTCAAAAGCCTAGTTTACAAGAAGCCTTTGAGGAAGAATTATTAGTGCAGAAGGACACCCTTGTTTTGAAACCTAGTACTGATAAATAATATGATGCTACCACTTCCTCAGGAAACAAACCCAAAAAATATAAACACCCTACAACCAAGAAACGTCAGTACACTTTAGATTTAGAAAGCCTTCAAAAGGTTATAAATAATTTATCTAGTGAATAATGAACCTTAAGAAAGGCAAGTTAGAAAGACCAATTGATAGGGGAAACTTTAAGAAACCATTTAGGATAACACCTCCTCATGAAAATCTTCCCCTTAATGAAGTATTTAATACTAAAGGACTGGAAATTATTTTGTATGATTTGATAGTATATTTGGATTTAACTTCAGATAATAATGGGGAAAAGGAAGATGAAACTGATTCTGAAAACCAAGATCAAACACAGCCTCTTGAATTTTCGCTCGATTTATTGGAATAATATCTTTTCCTTTCCTTTACCCATGGTAAAGCTTTAGTTAAAATCCAAACACCACCTGCATTAGATAAAAATGTAAATAAATAGTAACCTAGCACTCAAAAACCTATTTTTTCATATCTAGAATATGATCCAATAGATGAGCTTAAAAAGAAGAAACCAATATCTCCTTATATGAGATTTGGAAAATTACTATAATTTAGAAAAAATTTCAATAGCGTATTGTTGGCTTGAAAGCTCACACGGGGAGAGATATAATGTTTCCTGACAAGTACTCCTTGGAAATTTTCAAATCTTAAAACCCCCCACAAACAACTCTTTTTCTCAGAAAAAGAAACCCCCACTATTTCTGCTAACTCTTGAAATATATAATCACAATGTGAAAAACTATATAATCAACATAGGTTCTTCTTCCATTGTGATGGCACTTTCAATTTGTAACAAAATCAATGCACATATGAAACCTTCTCACATAAAGATTGTACAATTGGGCAGGAGTTACATTAAAGTACTAGGGAAGTTGAATGATTTTTTTATCAAATGTTCATAATAGCACATAGTTCTTCAAATTATTTATATTGTGATTGTTGACATCCGTAAAGCATATGGTCTATTCCTCAATAGGGATTGGAAACAACACCTTAAGGGATTTATGGATATGGATTTGAGTCAATTAGGGCTACCCTGGACAAGGGAACCAGACAAAATTTAAATTTAACAGGAATCCACATATGAAACATATTATTACTGATCTATATGACTCAAATGAACCAGTTAGGATGAAAGATTCCTTGATTGTTAACTCATTATTTGGAAAATTCATTGCTAATTTCTCTCCTGTTTTAAATTTAGAAAAACAACGTAATTTTTAAACTGTCAATACATTCGTTATAGTTGATCATAAAATTATCTATATCAGTAATGTGTCAAATCATGATAAAATTGAAAGTTAGTGATTATGTTTCGATGGTTCTATTTCTAAAGAAGGATATCATGCTACATGTACACTTTCATATCCTAAAGGAAATAAATTTTTTATCCCATGATAATTTCAATGTATTAACAATGTTGCAGAGTACGAGGCTCTTAGCCAGGGACATCACAAGGCACTTCATCTTGGATGTGAATGTTTGAAAGCCTTTGATGACTCTGAAATAATTGTTAGATATGTAAAAAAGTACATTCGCTCACTTTAAGCTCACTCGGAGACCTATCAATCACAGGTATGGGATTCAATACCTAACTTTCCAACTTTCAATATTGATTATTTTTCTAGAACAACAAATTAGGCAACATTTTTGTTAGATAATGTAGCTTCTAGATTGATTTCTACTAAAATTTTCCAACATGGCTCATTCTTAGTTGAATTACCTTTTAGACCATCCATACTTGACAACATCAGTAACTAGCATTGTTATAGCTCCAAATCTCACTCTTATGGTTTGTGATGCTGCACTCATGGCCTAGGGCAACCCCTCCTTCCAGACCTGGTCCAAAAATTTAAAAAACAGTGTTTTATTCCCTATACACGACATTGCCCTGAGTTAAACGCGTGTACACGCGGGTCTGTGTATACCCAACCCGCGTGTATGTATTAAAACACTTAAAAAAATAAATAATTCCTCATTTTCGGGCGGAGATCGCGGGTTTTACCTGCTGATCACCTGTTAGTGCCCGTGGCCCAACTGTTCCCAACCAACTCCTAACTAAAAAACTACTTTGGAGATGGTATGAAAAGACATCAAAGGGAAGGGCTAAGGGAGAGAGAGAAAAGAAGAGCAAGATTATTATGCTGAGATTTTCCCCATAGACCAGGTCTGAATTCCTTGGTGCCTTCTGCACTTCCCCCATTTTGCATAGGAAACCCTTGTTTCCATGTGTATTGGTGATCATCCATCCTTTATATCACCATTGAGTAAGACTTGGAAGGAGCTCTTGTTGGAGGCTTGAGGCTAGAACGAATCCGGGAGGAAGCTTTGCTTGGTGCCTGCTGAAGGTGTTTCAGGTGAAATCTTTCCTTTATATGTACTTTACTTGCCTTTATATAAAGAAACACGTCTTGGTTCCCGAAACAATCTTTCTTTATGCTTATGAGATTCTTGTCTTGAATTCTTATGCAAGTAGTTACTTAAAGATTTTTATAACTAACTTTATAGCATGAAGATGGTTTTCATATAAGTATTTGTCCATGTACTGTTGTGTTCTTTGATTTGCATGTTTTACAGGTCAAAGAAGAAGAAGGGAACTCCAAGAAGGGTTTGGACCCTAAAGGCCTTCTCGAACGTAGGACCTTAGGTACGTACCCTAAACATTAGAATTTGCTTAAAGTGAAGATAATGGCATAAAAACACCACAAGTTTCATCTCCATTACCATGTGACTTAAAGAACAGCCTAATAAAATCAAGCGCTAAATTAAAATCCACTAGAACTTTTTTGTTTTAGTCAGTTACACCAACACGTTTAGGATTTTAGGGCCTTGGATTAGGCGAGTGGAGAGTTAACTCTCCAAGGCCACATAAAACGTCAAACATAAGAGTCTGATTAATGAGAGAAAATCCAATAGCGTTAGGAAGACCAGGAAAGCTCCGGATCTGGGAGTTAAGCATGAGGGTCTGTGAAGACAGGGAAGAGAGATACCCCCTCTCCTACTTGTCCGAACTTACCTCACGACTGTTCCGCCTGGCTTCTGCGACGAGTTGGTATCCATAGTTGCCTCTCCTATGGATCTGCATAGGTGGCTGCGAAGGGGAATCCCGTGGCACCTGAGGTCGACGTTGCATCACTCTCGACAGTACTACTGGAGGGCACCCTTGCGAAGCTTGGGGGCTTGCACCGGTGCAAGCTGTTGTTAGGAGGTCAGCGTAACTTCCTCTGATACCTTCACTGATAGCACTGGGCCCTCATCATCCCAGACTATCTTCAGAAGGCCCTTTGATTCACTTTCTCGTATTTTGGTGTCCGATCCTAATCACCCAGAGCAGAAATACGTGGAAGTTGTTTGACTGGCTGTATCTTTAGGGACTTTATAGTGTGTACTCTGTGCTCCTAGTTGGCCTAGCTTTTAATTTTTTGAGTCTTTAGTTAGATCATAACAAAAAATTCAAAGTGGCTGACCGATCTCCAAGACGGTCTCGAAGACTTCGTGGTCTCTCGCCACCTAGTTTAGAGCCTTCTCCTAGAAGGCGCAGAGGCAATACTACTGGTGGGGTCCGTCCCACGCCGGTTGACGCATCGGGTATTGATCCTCCTCTCGGGGACATTAGCGGCCAAGCAAGGCCTGGCACTTCTGAGCAAGAGAGGGATACTCCAGTCCTTTCTCAAGTTCGCTTTCAAGCGGAGAATAACGTAGAGGTAGAAGAACTTTCAGAATCATTAGTGGTTCCAAATTCTCCTCTACCATTTAGTCATCCAGACGTATTACAATACGTTGGGACTCCATCACATAGACTAGCAAGTCCAGGTTACGCTACGCGCTTACCATTCATGACCACTACTGGAAGCATGGCTTCTACGAGTGCTGCGACTATGCAAACCCCTACATCGGTGCAAGGGGGAGGAACCATTTCCATCCCCTCCACTTCCTTGTTTGGATCCTTTGCGAGCACATCTCTACTTGGGTCTACCTCCATTCCGTCCACGAGTGGAAATGCCCAAACCAATGCTTTTAGTACTGGACTCTTCTCTTTTGGCACCCAATCACAGGGTATTCCATCGGTTTCGTTTAGTGCCGCTACGTCCATGATGGGCGGATGGGCTTCATTCCAGGGTTTTCCTTTCGGAAGTGGTCATATACCACATTCCAACCCGAAGGTAGGATCCATGCCTTTTTCTTCTATAGGACAAAGCAGCAATCCTTTCCAAGGTTGGAATAACCCTGGGGTTAGTAGTGCAGGAACTGGGAATCCATTTATCGGCCAACAAGGGAATAGGCCGTACACCACGGTTAGTTCATTTCAAAGTATTCCTCCCCTTGCTTCGGCTTGGAATCCATATCAGGGGTTATCAACTCCTTACCATTCTTTAGGCAGAAAATTTGCGGGCTATGGAGGTTATACGATAGGAGTTGGTCAAACTCTGAATTTTGCTGGACCACAAGGCTTGCCTTTTGGTTCAGCCGGTTCTACTGGTCACTTCAGGTAGCCTGGTGCCTCCCAAATCCCAGGACAATCTTTTCAGAACTTTGGGAGTTCTGCCCAGTCTGGGTGGAATCCCCTAGGTCCTCCTAGGCTTCCGTTTCTGGCAACGTTAAACATGCCAGATCTCACAAAGTTAACAAACGACCCAATCAGGTATAATCCAGCCTGGCCTCCGGTCCCAACCAAACTCCCTTCGAACATTCCAAAATTCGAAGGGAAGAGTGGTGAAGACCCGGGCGACCACGTAACCACATTCCATCTGTGGTGCTCATCCAACTCCCTCATCGAGGATTCGATTAGGTTGAGACTCTTTCAGCGCACCTTGACTGGTAATGCGGCCAAGTGGTATATAGAGTTGCCAGGGGGAAGCTTTACATCGTTCGCCGACTTAGCCAATATTTTCTTAAATCACTTCCAGTTGCCTGTCCGCTATGACGCCGGAACCGAACTTCTGGCCACCTTTTGTCAGGATAAGGCAACCCACATTTCTGATCACATTCAGGAATGGAGACGGAGAAAGAGGCTCATTAAAGCCGAAATCCCTCCAGAGTACCATCTAGAGTGGTTTTTGAAGTCTTTACAACCCGAGATCTCCAAGGATGTCTCCATGTCTGGGGTCTATTCTGAGGAGCAAGCCATTTTTAGGGCCCAGCAATTGGAATTGATCTACTCTCAGTCTGGGATCCTACAAAAGTACTTGCCAGATGCTCCTGGATCTAAGGTTGATTTAGCTAAGCCGAAGCCAGGTCCACACGCAGACGGTATCGTTGGGTCAGTAGACACATCTACAGTGAACTTGTTGAATCAATTGCAGCAGTTGTCTTTGCAAACTGCTTCTAACAACCAAGTCACATTGTCTAATCCTCCCGCCTCCCAAACTTCTTCAATTAATGTCGTCCAATCCGATAACCCCAAAGGAAATCAAAATTCCAATGGGAAAAAGAAAGGACGTGGTAAGAAAAAGAACTCGGATGGGAAGCCCGATGCAAATAAATCCGGCAACAACGCTGGTGGTGGTAAAGGTGAGTCGAGAAAGAAAGTTAAGTTGCCTTGCAAGTTATGCAGTGGGGACCATCTAACTCATCTCTGCCCTAGAATTGAAGACGCTCAGCGCTTGTTAGGACAACAAGGGACTTCTAGTTCGCAAGCTGTGTTAACTAACCCGTTTCCCCAAGGGCAGCAACTTCTTGCTGGCGCAAATTCGAATCCTGGGACCTCCTCAAGGGGCAACCAGGAAGGGGAAAAAGCATCAAATGTTTTTATGATGGGTTCAAATGTCCATGTGACTACTCGGTCACGTGATTATGGTGAAGCCGAAACATCTAAGGATAAAACTGTTCCCGGAGGTAATGACCTTCATATTGAGCGGCCCCCTGTTGAGACTATACCTAGGATACTGAAAGGTTCCGCCAAACGCGCGACGATTAACCCTAATGCTAGGGCCGCCCAGAATTACTCCATTGTGGAGGATCTGGCTCAAAGCCCATGTGCTATGTCCGCTTTAGAGGTTCTCCAGTCGTGTCCGTCTCAGAGAAGTGCTTTACTCTCCGCAATTGGAGCAGTCGATCCAGCTAACTCTTTAGTGCTCTCTTTTGACATGTCAAATGTCAAAAAGAGACTCCCTCATCATATGGCTTTTCAGATAAAGTCTACATACCGGAAAATCAATATTTTTCGCACCGTTATAGATGAAGGAGCTTCCACATGTGTCATGTCGATGTCATGTTGGAAGGCTATTGGCTCACCTTCGGCTGTTCCTTCACCAACCGTCTTAACTGCATTTGATGGTCATTCTCACAAGCCGCATGGGATTATCCCGGCCTTTCCTATATGTGTTGGAGGGAAGGTCGTTAATATCGAAGTTGAAGTCGTAGATGCTAACCTAGACTATAATCTCCTATTAGGAAGGAACTGGGTATACGAAATGGAAGCCGTCGTATCGAATCTATTTCGTGTCATTTGCTTTCCTCATGAGGGGAAAATCGTTAAGGTTTATCAATTGGACTATTCTCCAATCGATCCTCAAGCAAGCTCCGACTCTACTATTCCTTTGGTGGATAACCCTCGCTCGCCGACTGAGAATTTAGGTGTAGGGATGTATTCCTCATTGATGGGTACATTTGACCTTCCCTCTCCTTTTGCAAAAATCAATGCTATTTCATCATCCAAGGAGTCTCCTCGAGAAGAGTTCTTCCGAACTCATTATTTTTCCGACCCTTGGACCTTGCCTTCACCTACAACCACATTAGTTGAAGGACAAGTTAATGGAATGGCGTTTCCTATATCTGCAGCTGAGCTTAGATATCAGTCTATTGTAGACTCTGCAGATAACCATTCCACTCCTTTCTCTGAAGAAGAGTTGGATGGTCATGTGGCTCCAGCTCGGAGCTTAGATTCTATCTCTACCTTGGATTGCTTGGATTCAATTTTACCTTCTGAAGAAGCAATCCTTGAAGCAATGATGGGTATAGATCAACTGTGGGAAGACTTACACCATCGTTCGTACTTTCTTCCTCCTTTGCAGGAAGTGGAATCTAGGTTTTCTGAGCTCTGTACTAGTGATGTTGATATGGTGTCGAACCCTTTGGCTCCAGCACACATTCGCGCCGAAGGTAATATGTTGGTAATTTCAAAAACGATACCCATCAACATCTCTAGGGACCCTAACATCATAGAGAATATCTTCATCGGAATTGAGTGTTCCCCTGAAGAAATTCAAGTTTACACCGACCTATTCAAGGAATATCGCGATGTGTTTGCTTGGTCTTATGAGGAAATACCCAGCATTGATCCTTCTATAGTCCAACATGAGATCAAGACGTACGAAAACGCAAAAGTTCGTCAAAGCCTTCGGTCGGTTAACCCTAGGAAAGCAGCGGCTATCAAAGCTGAGGTTGAGAAGCTGCTAAGGGCGGGTTTTATATACCTTGTTCCTCTTATGGATTGGGTTTCTAACCCAGTCCCTGTGGACAAAAAGCAAGGAACAATCCGAGTATGCATCGATTTTAGGGATCTAAACAAGGCTTGTCCGAAAGACAATTACCCCACGCCATTCATTGATCAGATTATCGACGAGTGTGCGGGTAATGAAATTTTTTCCTTCATGGATGGTTTTTCGGGTTATAATCAAATCTCTATCCATCTTGAAGACCAGCATAAGACAGCCTTTATATGTCCCTGGGGTACCTTTGCATATCGAAAGATGCCTTTTGGTCTTAAAAATGCTAGAGCCACTTTTCAGCAGGCCATGTCATACGCTTTCCACGACATCAAACATGTCATCGAGGCATACTTAGATGATCTCGCTACTCTCTCTCGAAAGAGAACTGATCATCCTAGTCATCTTCGATTAGTCTTTGAGCGATATCGTTTCTATAAAATCCGATTGAATCCCAATAAATGTGTTTTCGCGGTTACAGTCGGTCGGCTGTTAGGGTTTATTGTGTCCAATGAAGGGATTCGGGTTGATCCCTTCAAGGTTGAGGCAATAGTTCAGTTGCCTCCCCCTTCCTCAATTCGTCAACTTCAAAGTCTTTAAGGGAAGGCTAATTTCTTAAGACGGTTTATAGCAAACTATGCCGAGATCACTAAAGGGTTCATGCGTTTGCTACGAAAAGGAGTTCCATTTGTGTGGGACGACTTTGCGCAGCGGTCATTTGATGCTTTGAAAAAGGCATTAGTCTCTGCCCCGCTTTTGAGTCCACCGGATTATGGTAGAGACTTCCTTTTATATCTCGCCGCAGTAGAATCTACCATTGGTATGGTTCTAGTTCAGGAGGACGATGCTCTTGTCGAGCACGTGATTTATTATTTAAGTTGAGGCTTAATAGGTCCCGAACTTCGCTATTCTCTGGTTGAGAAATTGGCCTTGGCAGCTGTCCATGTTGTCGAGAGGCTCCGTCATTATATTTTGCTGCGCAAAACTTTTGTCTTAGTGGCAGTCAATCCATTTCAATTTGTCCTCAGTAGGCGAGTGATTGGGGGCAAATATAATAGATGGATAGTCATTTTACAAGAATTCGATCTCGAATTCTTGTCCGCCAAGTCTAAGAAATCTATGGTCTTCGCGGAGCTAATTTCTGAGCTTCCTTGTGGAGAGGATATTTTTTATGAGGAAAGTTTACCCGACGAACATATATTCCTCATCTCTTCACAAGACCCTTGGTATGGAGATATCATTGTTTATCTCCAGACTTCGAAGTTTCCCTCTACTTTCTCCAAGGATGAACGCCGCAAATTACGTCACCTGGCTAAAAACTATGTTATCATTGGTGACACATTATACCGTCGAGGGGTTGATTCAATTCTTCGACGTTGTTTAACCTTAGAGGAAGCAGAGTCTGTTCTTAATGACTGCCATAGTGGAGCTTGTGGTGGTCATCTATCAAGGCTTGCTACAGCACAGCGCATCTTACGTGCCGGCTACTTTTGGCCTTCACTCTTTAAGGACTGTGTGGAAGCGGTCAAACGCTGTCACCCATGTCAAATTTTTACTCGCAAGATGCGTGTGCATCCAGCTCCCCTTTTTCCCGTTGTCACCGTCGGTCCCTTCACTAAGTGGGGTATTGATTTTACGACTTGTAATCCGCCTTCAGCGACGAATCACAAGTACATTATCGTGGCTGTAGACTACTTCACGAAGTGGGCTGAGGCCATGCCTACTTATAAGAACGACAGTGACACGACAGCTTTGTTTCTTTTCAATCAGGTTATCTCAAGATTCGGTATCCCAAGGGAGATTGTCACTGACCATGGCAGTCATTTCCAAAATCAGCTAATGTCTGAATTGGCTCTTAAATTAGGTTTCCGTCAGGAGCATTCGTCCCCTTACTATCCTCAGGCCAATGGACAGGTCGAGGTGGTCAATAAAACTCTTAAGACGATACTCCAACGGACAATTGATAAAAATTGGTCCAATTGGCACATTATGTTGTATTTGGCTCTTTGGGCATACCGAACCTCCGTCAAAACGGCTACTAGTTTTACTCCTTTTCAGTTGGTTTACGGGATGGAATCTATCTTTCCGGTTGAATGTGAAATCCCATCTCTAAAGTTGGCTGTTGAGCTTCTTCCTGAGACTTCAGGTCTCGAGGAGCGCCTAGTTCACTTGGAACATCTCGATGAGCAGCGTCGAGATGCCGCCACGATGAATGAGGCCCATAAGAAAAGGGTCAAAACACAGTATGATAAGTATGTCCGTCCTCGTGTCTTTTCTGAAGGTGACCTTGTCTTCGTCTATGACCAAGACAAGGACGCCTTGGGGGCAGGAAAATTTAAGCCTATGTGGTACGGTCCTTTCATTATCAAATTAGTTTTAGAAAAAGGATCGTATGAGTTAATTGACTTCGAAGGAAACAAGCTGGCGGAGCCCAGAAATGGGCTCTACCTAAAGAAGTATTTTGCTTAGTTTTACCAGGCAATGGCTTCTTTGTATTTTATGTATATTTGTACATATATTATCGAGTGTTTTCTGATATCAGCACTTTTGGTCTGCTTTGGCAGGTGTTGATGGATGATTTGGTTTATTTTGGGTTCGCCGATGGTGCTAGTCGGCACACTCGGAATCTTGCTTCCGCAGCTTGGGTACTTTATTACCCAACTGGTCAGTTGATGATATCGAGAGGCATGTGTATCGGTCCTGCTTCAAACAATATGGCCGAGTATACAGTTGTTATCAATTTATTATCCGAGGCAATCTCTTATGGGATCGACTCGTTGGTAGTATATCTTGATTCTCAATTGATAGTGTCTCAGTTAAATAACATTTATTGGGTTAGAGATCCATTATTATATCGCCAATATTTAAGGGTGAGGTTGTTGCAAAGATCATTTATTTACATTAATTATTTGCACATTCCAAGATCTCAAAATTGGTTAGCTGATTCTATCGCTAATCAAGCATTAGACTGGCATATCAATCATTCATCATCATAAAATCATGCATCAAAAAGTCAAACTGTATATATATATATATATATATATATATATATATATATATATATATATATCATAAAGCGCCTCGAGTGTACATATGTGTGTCCAAAAATATACAAAATTGGGACTCAAATGCCCATAATCATGTCAGGCATATCTAGCGCCTCGGCTCAGGATGAGCGTCTAAGTATGTCACTATAGCGTGGGCCACGCGCCGAAAGATGCGAACCCAGTCACGTGGCATGCCAACCACATGACGCTGCATATCCGGAGGAAGGTCCTCTATCTCGGCCATCGGTACTTGGCAGCTCAGTCTCGCCAAGTGTCGTTGGACGTTGTTCAGGGTCCGTTCCGTATCCGCAGCCGCCTCTTCGGCTCCTCGGCCACGCCGTCCATGCCGCGGGAATCCATCTGGTCGTACAGGCCCAATGTCTGGAACATGATCATCATATTAGTCATTTGAATCTCATCAAAAAATATTTTTCAAAATTCATCATTATATTTGAAAAATCCAAAAAAAAAAATCATAAAATCATAAAAAAATTCTTACCAATCTCGCCCCATGCTGCATTTGGTGGTAACACTAGATCAGGATCTCCTCGGAAATCCAGCCCAGCATAGGGGTAGTCATCCACGGCGATGATCTGTTGCTCCCACCAAGCAAAGAAGTCGTCGTCAAATGCATTCCTTGGGACTTCCCCACCCCCCAGACGTTTCATCAAGTCAGCCCACCGGCCCATGCGTGGATCACGTGGACTACTGATGGCAACTGCTACCCTGGGACGGAGTGCGGGAACCTTCTCGAAGAAAAAAGTGCACAAGATGGTTCCGAACCCAAAGTTCTTGGTCTGTCCCCTCCTGATAGAAGTGAGTTGTTCCTTCATGTTGGCAAGGAGAGGAGTACACCAGTCAAACACAGTAGTGAGACAGTCCACTGCCACGCTCATGTTTACCCGTGACGCCTGATGTAGTGAGGATGATCCGTTCACTCGAGCTATGGTGAACAAGATTATCCTGAGTGACAAACTCTCCACATGTGGGATAGAGATCTGGCTCCCGAACTTTCGATGACCCAGGCAGTAAAGTTGTACATAGTCATCTACACTGAGGCTATTCCGTGTCCTGCCCCCGGAATGTACTACCTCTCCCCTTCAGGAAAGGCCCATGATAAAATATATGTCTTCCACTTCTACCTTGAGTGGCATCTGATCAATCACAAATGCTTCCTCATCGACATCCCAATAATCAATGAGTTTCTCGAGCAGACGCGTGTTTTCTTTCATATTTGGCAATTTGAAGAATTTTAACAACCCGCATCCCCGTAGGGCATCTAATGCCTCATCATTGTTCATAACTTCATTATCCACGGCTGAGTGCTCTCTTTCACGCCATGTGATAGTCATCTTGGAAGAAAAAATAATTTTCATCCGTTAGTTTTGTTTATAAAATTAGTTCGCTGCGCACACGCGGGTTCATATATACACACTCGCATGTAGGGCCGTCGTATACGCGAGTTCAATATTGCCAACCCGCGTGTATGCCGCGAAAGAATTTTTTGCAAAAATCCAACGATAAAACATCAACTAAAATTCCTAAAAACTATCACAATTGATTGCAAGACAAGTTTGAGGCTTACCTGGAAGTTTTCGGCAAGTTTGAACGGTTGAATTGATCACAGGAAAGTTTTCTCCTTTTGCTCCACAATTTTTGCTCTCCAAGTCAAACGGTGAAAATGGTAAGTCAAAAATGCCTTTTATAAGTTTTGAAAATGCAAAATTTTTTCAAAATTTTATTTTGTTTGGCCTCATGTCACTTTTAACTTGGGAGCTTGGAATGCCGAGTTTGGTTTGTTTTCAGGACATTTTGGACATTTTTTGACAGTTCGAGACGGTTCCATGACCACTGACCCGTCATGGCAGGTATCGTGTTTTCACTGGCATATAGGTTAGGGACACCATTTTTTCCGTTGCATTATGCATACTAGCCTCCATCTGACCGATCCATCTGCCGTAGGGTCCACCCCATCGTGTTATGGTTAGTAAGCCATTTTCACTCGCCGATTCTTTAAATCATGACACGATGGTAGAGCCATACCTTTACATGGGCTTCGTAGTTAGCACCTCACTGACATTTGTTGCCCATGCTGCTTCGTTTTGAGTAGGCTCAGGAGTCCTCTGTAGTCCCGTCATGACTTATGCGTTGAAGACTCATTCCTCTTTGCTTCTTCGCTTCGTTCTGACCTTATACCCTAGAGGCTCCTATGTGTGTTGAGTTGTACTTCTGCATTGCATGTTGACCATTTGCACCTTTTGGCCTAGAGCCGGCTTCACTTGGACTCGTGTTTAAGCCAACTTTTGACCATGACGTCTACAAAATCAACCTTGCATACCTTTGACTTCTGCAGCTTGACATACCTTGATCCGTGGAAGGAACATACCTCTGAGTGTCACTGACCAGTTTTCACCTCCCTGCCTTGAGCATAGGAATGTTCCTTTCCCAGGAACTAGATCATCTGTTTCACCGACACTCATTCTTTCCACTATACCATAGCATTCTTTTATTCTTTTTCCGGCTTAACAGAAAAAGACAAAAAAATTAAATATTCCAAAAAAGAGCGGGAACAGGGACATTATTTCCATTTATTGTTGGCAGCTAGAGTCAGTCGTGTCGCCCTTGAACAAAGCACTCAAAACAAAGTCTCCTCCGCATGGGTGGGATTTAGTTTGACATAGGTACGCCATAACCTTATTATCGAGTCAGTTCTCCCCCGATTGGTTATCTCTTCCAATCATATGGAGGGTTCGTTCATGCCTCCTGCATGACGAACTTATACAGATTCATCATATGCTGCCACATAGTCGCATTGAGTCGTGCTTTTGTTCAAGGGAAGTTAGCCTGAGTCGGCCTTTCTGCGGTGTCTCTTGACTCATTTTCAGTCGGCCATCCCTGGTTGTCAGTATCATGTCTATCATCACATCAGTTATATTGGTCCTTTACTCGTGCCGGTTTGAGAAGGTCCCCATTGACTTCTTGCTGGCGGGTCTTGTCCTTATCGACGACGACACCTTGCTTTGAGGACAGGCCTAGAGCCGCACCCTGGCCCTATTTTCATTATTGATAGGTCACCTTGTGCTCAGCATCGATCAGTATCATGGGTCTTTGACTGAGTGGTTTCCCTTGTGTTCGACATCAGCATACATTATCACACATTGGGATTCGTGCAGTACCTTGGTTTCCATTTGACCCTATTGGTGGATACCTCGCCTCTGTGTCAGCTTTCATTATTGGTTGGTTCAGAGGGTTTCTGCCGTGCGCTAGCCACATCTTGTGTACGCCAGAAACGTACTTCGGTTGGGTTACTACATCTTTTTCGTCCGATTCCTTCCACATTATATGCCTACGGGTTACACTCGCGCTAGATTGATGGAGGATGCCTTAATGTCTTCCTTCTAGCGGATCTTTCCCTATCGACTCCGACTCATTGCTCTGGGGCAAAGATCTAGAGTCCATTTGGTAGTACCTTGGGGTTTGCAGTCATTAGTGGCAGATCCTTCGCTATCGACTGTGGGAAACCATCATTGTCTCCTGATCGATAGATTCTTACAGGTGTTTGACTTCAGCTCATCTATTCACACTTGTTAGATTGTACTGGGTACCTTGACGCTCATTATCATTATCGGTGAGTAGTCTCGCGTTTGTTAACGGTATACATCAATGACCGGTAATCAAATGATTTCTCACATGGTCGACTTTAGATCATTTATTCCCATGGTGTAGAAATGTACCACGGCGGTCGGTGAAGACCTCAAGTTGTATCAGCATTCATTGGTTCACTTGACAGTTGCTCCTGTTGCTGCTGGTTGATACCAGTCCACCTTATATGTTGCAGTCAGTCATGGCGACATTCTATATGCTGGCACCTGAGTTTGCAGTGTAGTACCATCCTATTCCATCATGTTCAGTTGGTACCTTTTGGGATCAGTCTTTGATATCAGTGATCCGTTGCATCTTTCAGCATCATTGACAGTCTTATATGTGATATTCATACATGTACTTACTCATTATGATCAGATGATCCATTATGTATCTTCCAGTCATTTATACTTGTATACTTAGTGGATCCGCCTGTACTTGATATGCGGACATGCTTTACTTTTCCTGAGCATGGGTATGCCTGCCTCAGACAGTGTTTCTTTCTGATCTCCTTTTGGTGGCTTGGCAGGCTGAATTCTGGTGCAGTCCTCCTCGGTTTTTCGACAGAGTTCCTTTCCATGTTCTTAGATAATATATTTCAGCCATCATGTTCCCCTTCTGACCTCATACATTAGGGGGCATCTGTTATAGCTCCAAATCTCACTCTTACGGTTTGTGATGCTGCACTCATGGCCTAGGGCAACCCCTCCTTCCAGACCTGGTCCAAAAATTTAAAAAACAGTGTTTTATTCCCTATACGCAACATTGCCCTGATTTAAACGCGTGTACATGCGGGTCTGTGTATACCCAACCCGCGTGTATGTATTAAAACACTTAAAAAAATAAATAATTCCTCATTTTCGGGCGGAGATCGCGGGTTTTACCTGCTGATCACCTGTTAGTGCCCGTGGCCCAACTGTTCCCAACCAACTCCTAACTAAAAAACTACTTTGGAGATGGTATAAAAATACATCAAAGGGAAGGCCTAAGGGAGAGAGAGAAAAGAAGAGCAAGATTATTATGCTGAGAGTTTCCCCATAGACCAGGTCTGAAGTCCTTGGTGCCTTCTACACTTCCCCCATTTTGCATAGGAAACCCTTGTTTCCATGTGTATTGGTGATCATCCATCCTTTATATCACCATTGAGTAAGACTTGGAAGGAGCTCTTGTTGGAGGCTTGAGGCTGGAATGAATCCGGGAGGAAGCTTTGCTTGGAGCCTGCTGAAGGTGTTTCAGCTGAAATCTTTCCGTTATATGTACTTTACTTGCCTTTATATAAAGAAACACGTCTTGGTTCCCGAAACAATCTTTCTTTATGCTTATGAGATTCTTGTCTTGAATTCTTATGCAAGTAGTTACTTAAAGATTTTTATAACTAACTTTATAGCATGAAGATGGTTTTCATATAAGTATTTGTCCATGTACTGTTGTGTTCTTTGATTTGCTTGTTTTACAGGTCAAAGAAGAAGAAGGGAACTCCAAGAAGTGTTTGGACCCTAAAGCCCTTCTCGAACGTAGGACCTTAGGTACGTACCCTAAACATTAGAATTTGATTAAAGTGAAGATAATGGCTATGTGTGTGTTTCTTTGAATAAGCAATTTTCAGTCTGGTAGAGTCTTAACCCAAAGGACCCTAGTGGTACTTTCCCTTCAACCAAGCATGCATTTCGTAATGACAAATAGATAATCAATTCTGTTCCATATGGATGGAACATTCATGGACACATTCATTGATGAGATTAATCACGAGGAGCATTTGCAGGATTTTCACAGATAATTAAACATCAATCACTAGATGAACTCTTCAAGACCGTAAAAACCGATGCCTAAATATGTTGTAATATTGGAGCATTTATATGACTCGCATTATAGATTTAATAGGGCTAAAAATTACAAAACTAACAACTCTACCATGGAAATTGAAGTCATAATTTTGGGGTCAAAAGGTAATCCAAATGCATTAAACTAGCGATAAATATTTCTCCTAATGAAAGGTCTAATTTCATTAATCTATTCAAGAAGTATAGAGGTGTATTTTCTTTGACTTATAATTATCTCAATACCTTTGATCCAAATACTATGCAAAATGTTATTCCTATGACATCCCAAAGAAAACCCTTTTGGAAGAAACTTAGTAATATGTACACCTCAGTCTCTAACCTACTATTAAAGAAGAATTAAGTAAAGTTATGGTAGATAAAAGCATCTTTATTCTGTGACACACTCAGTGGGTTGAAAACTTATTACCTCTTAGAAACAAAAATGTTAACATCCATCTTTGCGTTGATTTTAGGAATCTAAAAAAAACCTCTGGAAAGGACCATTACATAGCACCACCCATGGAGAAAATCCTCTAGAGTGTATTAGGTTCTGAGATGTTATCCTTCTTGGATTATTTCTCGAGATACAATCAGATTATCGTAGCACTTTCTAACCAATTAATGACCACATTTCAAACTCATTGGGGTACATTTACATATAGGAAAATTCCCTTTCAATTAATAAATGTAGGGGAAACTTTCTAGTGGGAAATGCATAATTTTTTTAGTGGCCTGATTAAGGAATATGTAGTTATCTACTTGGACGATGTTACTATTTTCTCAAAACATAGTTCTGACCATTTTCTTCATCTAAAAAATGTGACTGAGAGATGTAGAAAACTTGCAATCTCCCTTAATCCAAAAAAACATATTTTTGCAGTTACCAAAGGGATGTTAATAGGAAGAGTTATGTCCAAATATTGAGCTATAATTAATCTCAAAATGATGCAATCCATTAATGCTTTAAAAACACCAAGTTAAAAAAAAGGCATGAAACCTTTCATGGGAAATATCAATTTTGTCGAACATTTTGTTCCCAACTTTTCCAAAATTGTGAAAGTCGTTTATGACATAGTAAAGAAGATTGTTGTTTTTAAATGGGGAGAATCACAGAAATAATCTTTTAAACCTATTAAAGAAGTTATCGTATATTCTCCTACATTAATAAATCCCAATTTTTGCAAAGATTTTTTTTGTATACATTTTCCTTAGACTTTTCCTATATTGTTATTCTCACAAAAAAAGTTGATCCCAATACTAGAATCCATGTTGCTTTCATGAGATCTACTTTTCAAGGATTAGAGCTTAATTATGCACTAATGGACAAAAGAGCTTTTGTTGTGTATAACGTAGTTAAGAATATTCGTTTATAGCTGCTTAAGTCTATGACTAAAGTTATAGTCCCTTATCCAACAATTAGAAACCTTTTAATCCAAAAAGAACTTGGGGAAAAGGGGCTCACTAGATGACAACACTACAAGAATTTTACCTAGAAATTAAACCTACACAAATAATTAAAGGTCAAGGTATTTGTAACTTGGCTGCATAATCTTTTTCTTCTCCTAGTGACAATTATACTTTTCTAAACAATGAAGTATCCTTAATACAAAATGAATTCTCGTGTCAAGATTGTGACCCTAATTCATGGTATTCATACATTATATTTTATTTGAAAAAAGATACAACCCCCTCTCATCTCAGTGCAACTCATAAAAGATAATTAAGATTAAAATCAACATCTTATGAGGTTTAAGGAATTTAGACTTCTGTGATCCATAACATTGTTTAGAAAATCTTCGGCAAAATCACATAATCAATCTTTTGTCGACGCGTTTCGAACCAACCAGTGTGGTTCATCGTCAGGACAAGATGAAGAACTAATCTGGCTTAGCTTGATTAAATAGAGTGTGCAGAGACTCCAACGGCTATATTGCAACGACTAATTTTGACCTGATGATCAAAGTCAAACCATTAATTTTTATTATTAATAGAAACATATAATTCATTATTATTAGTTAATTGAATAATATAATAAATTTATCGTTTAAGTATAATGGTCATTATATCTTCATATTTATTAAATAACCTATATTTATTATTATTCCCAAATTATTTAAATACAAATAAATAGTATTAAATTACTATTAATCTTAGAATTTAGTTACAATAGGTAACTGTGTATATATTTACTAATAATTGTTTATATCTAAGGGTCCAATGGTAAACTGGATATAATTGTTATTAATAAATTAAGGTAAACTAAATAATGGTAAACTAAATATAATGGTCATTAATAAATTGTATCTTCATATAACCTATATTTATTATTATTCCCAAATTATACAAATAAAAATAAATAGTATTAAATTACTATTATCCTTAGAATTTGGTTACAATAGGTAACTGTGTATTTATTTAATAATAATTGTTTAAATCTAAGGGTCCAATGGTAAACTAGATCTTCTCTAAAATAAATCATTTTTATTAAATATTTAAATGTAATGGCCCATTCGAAAATTAAAATAATAAGTTCTATACAATAATTTATGTTTATTAAATAATCTATATTTTCTTAATAATTTATAATTCTAATATTATTAAAAACAATAAATAGTATTCTAGTTAAATCATTAATATTCTTAGAATATAGTTACATTAGGTAAATATCATAATTAAAGTACATGTTTATTAATAATAGTATATCCATTAATTCAATGTTATTGGTATATCATATATTTTTAATAATTTCTTGTTTATCATTTAAACCTAAGGGTCATTTGGTAAAACTAGAACACCTCTTATCATCAATTTAATAATTTATGTTAATCAATATTTATTTACTAAATTTTTTTATTAAAATTAACTATGTTATTAGTTCAATATCTTAATACTTATAAGGTTTAAAAAGGGGGGTCCTTATTAATTCAATATATAGGAAATCAGTTCAAGGTAAATATCAAAGTAAAAAATCTAATCTAATTCTAAAATACCCCTAGGGATAAGGTTAATACAATAATAAGTCCGAAATTACTAATAACATATTAATAACTCATGCACTCCATAATAATAAGACAAACCCGCCAAAACCAGAACTTGAGGAGAGGGAAGACAGAAACCCTAAGACCTAACAAAGGGGGAAGGAGGAGGCTAGGAGGACAAGGCTGGGACCCAGCAACTGCTAATATTCCAGCCATCATCCCTATTAAGATTATTCGGCCTTTTCTCAATCTCCAGGGCCTCTCTAAATTTTGATTTTTCCGAAGATTTTCTAAACCATCTTATGAGGTTATCAATAATTTTCTTTTCCAAACAAATTACGATCGAGTGTTACTTAGTTGACTAGAGTAGGAATATGCTTCAAAACTTCTTTGTGAACTTCCTTTTGGCATTGTTGGTGGAAATTTTGGTGTAGATACTGCAAAAAAAAAGTTCTAAGGGCTGCTTATTGTTGGCCTAATCTACTTAAAGATGCCCATGTCCTTGTTAGAAAATGTAAAACTTGCTAAAATCTATTGGCAGGCTTAAAAAACCGACCTTTCCCCTATAGCCTATCACTATTCAAGCTCCATTTCAACAATGTAGGTGAGACATAATTGGAACAATTAATCCTCCCTCATCCTAGTGACATATTTTTATCATTACTTCCATAAATTACATTACAATATGGGTTGAGATAACAACTTTGTGTGTGGTAAATGTCAATTAGGTTATTAATTTTGTTCAATCACATACTGGCACTCGTTTTGGTGTTCCTGACTTAGTTATATTTGATAATGCATCTTATTTATCATCTCATGAGTTAGACGTATATGCCTTAGAAAAAGTAATTAAGCTTAAGTATTGAACAAAATATTATATGCAAGGAAATGGTCTTGCTGAATCATTAAACAAAAATTTACTATAAATCATTAAACGAACAATTTTAGAAAATAATAAAAGATATCATAATGCATTATTTAATGCATTATTGGATGCCAAGGTCACACCAAAATATGCTATTGGAAGCTCACCCTTTTTCCTCATTTATGGAAGAGAAGTTATATTACCCTTGCACATGTTTCTCCCTTATTTTCAAGTATCCTAGAGTGTTCAAGAAGTTAAGTCATCAACTATGAAAAAAAAAACCAATGCTTTATTAAAATTAGAAGAAGAAAGACAGAAAGATAAAATCGATTTAAATCAACACTAACAAGGTGAAATGACGTTTTGACAATAAATATTCTTATAACAAGGATTTTGAAGTTGGTGATCTAGTTTTAAAATGGGACAAGGCCCATGAGAACTAAGGGGAACACACCAAGTTTCAGAACTTATGTCTAGAACCCTTCATTATTATAGAGAATATTAGACCCAACACATTTCATCTATAGTCTTTGGAAGGTCAACTTAAGTCTCTCCTAGTTAATGTGAAGCTTTTAAAAATATACTTTGCACGATCTCCTTTGGGATTCCTTTGTACATATTTTTTATATGATTTTGTTTGGTTTTATGTGTTTGAACCAACTCTTTTTATTTTCTACAATATGCTTTTTACTTGGTTTGTATTCATCTTGGTATTTCCTTTTTTATTTTATTCTACAATAAAAATTTCCTGAAACATTTTTTTGACAAGAATCTTTATCACATCATTAATTCACTCATGTGCTAATTTCTCAATCAATTCTTTTATTTTGGTTTAAATAAATAGGTCCATTGTCCAAATATGTGTTCAAATTTGGTCTCAACTCCAAACATTATTTGAATCCAATTTTATTGAAGAAGAATTCCTATTATAAATGAGCAAATTATTTTTGACAACATCATTAGTATGAAGTTGGAAAGATAAAATTTTCACACCATCCATTTCTCTTAAGAAACATATTTTCCTCCTCGTCTATTAAGTAATCCATTAAGGGTTAAAAGTAATCACAATCATACTTAGCATAAAAAGTATTAATTGAAGGACAGGAGGACTTGTTACGATCCCACTTACCATGACCATGGGTCATAACAAGAGAAACAATTACCATTATTAGTGACCAAGCGAGAGTAATGGAATTTTGTTGTAAGGATGAAAGACAAGAGGTCTCGTAATGATCAAGTTGCCTCCAAGTTAGACCGTTTTTTAATCTCTGAGAAGTTGATGCTCACCAATACAGAAATATCTGCTTGTGTTCTCCCTTTTGGAGGTTTTGAACACTGGCCAATTCAATTAGAAATCAAAGTAATTGATGCTCCCAGAAACAGACCCTTCAGATTTGAGAATATCTGGTGCTCCCACCCAGATTTCATCAGCAACAATGCAAAATGGTGGTCCGAATATGTATAGGCTCACGGCTCCAAAATGTTCCTCCTCCACAAAAGACTAAAGCACATAAAAATCAAGATCAAAGAATGGAACAAAAATGATTTTGATAACATTTTTGTAAACAAAAAATCAGTAGAAATAAAAATGCAGGAACTAAATCAAGCAATGATCACAGATGGTTTTGATAAAAAAAAGAGTGAGCAAGATGAAAAATACAACCTTGATTGGGAGAATTTATCCAAACAAGAGGAAATCTTTTGGAGACAAAAGTCTAGAGTTCAATGGCTCAAAGAAGGTGAACAAAACACTCGTTTTTTCCACCGTTCCACCATAGCCAATAAAACGCATAATAGAATCTCCTCAATATTGAATGAACATGGGGAGCTTCAAACCGCTCACAAGAATATTGAAGTTGTGATGGTTCAACATTTTAGAGGCATCACAAATGAAAATAATCCAGATAGAGACCAATACATCAAGTAAATTATAAAGAATATTCCCAGGATGGTGTCTAGAGAACATAACTTTAACTTGAACAAACCAATAATTGAAATAGAGGTGAGTACGGTGACCAAAGATATGCAGAATGGCAAAGCTCCTGGTCAAGATGGTTTTAATGTAGACTTTTTCAAGGCCTACTAGAATGTTGTCAAACGGGATATTTTGGAGGTGGTTGAGGACTCCAGAAGAAGCAAATCCATTCTGAAAGCCCTCAACACCTCCTTCATCTCCCTGATCCCCAAACAGGACTCAGCCCTAACTCCTGATAAGTTCAGACCTATTGCTTTATGCAATGTTGTTTACAAAATTATTTCCAAGATCTTGGCCAACAAACTCAAACCTCTTCTTCCTTCTCTGATTTCTGGGTAACAACCTGGTTATGTGGAAGGGAGGCAAATCCTAGATAATATTATTCAGGCCCACAAGGTTGTTCATTCTCTCACTAGAAAAAAGTAGGCCGGTATGATTATGCAATTAGACATTGCAAAAGCGTATGACAAGGTGAACTAGATTTATATCAAAAAGGTCCTTTCCGCTTTTGGGTTTGACCATGACTGGATCAGATGGGTTATGGCTTTGGTTACTTCAACCAGCTTTTCTATTCTGGTGAATGGCTCACCCTCGGAGATCTTCACTCCTTCTAGAGGCCTCAGATAGGGAGACCCACTCTCTCCCTTTCTTTTTATTCTCATGATGGAAGGATTGGGCCGAACCATTAAAAATGCTAAAGTCTCAGGAAAGATCAAGGGCCTACAATTATCGGAGAATGGCCAAACCTTGACTCATCAACAATTTGTGGATGACACCATGTTGCAGGGTATCCCCACAGTCAAGGAAGCTACAACATAGAAAAAAATCTTAAATGACTTTGCCTCAGCTTCATGTATGGAAGTCAATCTCTCCAAATCAATTTTTTTTTTCTTTAACACTAACATTGCTATTCAAAGTAACATCTCCAGAATTCTAGGCTTCCAAAGGGAGGTTCTCCCTTCAAAGTATTTGGGAATCCCCCTTACAGATAAACCAATGCATAAAAGTATCTAGGAACTGGTGCTCAACAAGATGCAAGACTAAATCAAAAGATGGACCTTTAGAGCGTTGAACCTTGCTGGCAGACTGATTTTGACGAAGGCAGTTCTTCCATCTATCCCCATTTTCTTTTTATTAGCCCTGCCAGCTCACAAAGGGGTCTTATAGAAATTTAGGAACATTCAGAGAGATTTTCTCTAGGGAAAGGAGGAAACCAGAAAGAAATGGGCCCTGGTTTCTTCGGATAAAATCTGTAAACCCAAAAGTCATGGAGGCCTAGGCTTAGACAATCAGGAGATTCTAAGTAATGTTTTAGGAGCCAAACTCTGGTGGAGATGGGTTATAGAACCGGGGGCGCATTGGGCTAAAACATGGAAAGAAAAATATGCAAGCTCCTGGCAAACGAGTGATCTTATCAGAATGTCAGGAAACATAAAAGGCTCTCACATCTGGAATAAAGCCTGGGATAATAGGAGCCTAGTTCAAAACAACAGCTTCTAGGAAATCAGAGCAGGAGAATAAGCTCTCTTCTAGGAAGATAAATGGCAATAAAAACAAATGTTTTTAAGGGAGGACTTTATGAGGATCAAGCAAGAAACTGATTTCCATGGACTAATAAAAGTTAGGGATTTCTGGAATCTTCCTCATGACACTAAGAAATGGAGAAGCTAGAGGAAAATAGAATGCAGAGAGGACAGCCCCATAAAAGCAAAAATAGAAGAACTCATGAAAATATTAGAACAGAGGAAGATCTTGGTTACAGAGCGACAAGATCTATTAATATGGGGCCAAAACAAGGAAGGCATCTTTAACATCAAAGAAGAAAAAAAAATTACCCTTAACCTAGAACCCTACGTTTTTGCTAAGTCCTAGAAAAAACTTTGGAGCCACCAAGGACGGATGAGGATCAAACTGTTTATGTGGTTAGTTCATCACAAGAAAATATTAACTTGGGAGAACATTCAGAAGAGGGGGGTTATGGGGCCTTCTAGATGCCAATTATGTGAGGCTCAAGAGGAGACTATGGAGCATATTCTCAACAACTGCACCTATACCACATGGTTATGGGATTCTTTCAACATCATTTTTCAACAGATAGACAGAGACAAACGAAGCATCATTAACACCCTGAACAAGTGGAGAAATTTTTTTTCAGAGCATGAGATCCTTAATTTAACCTGGACCTTGACACCAAGCTTCATTATCTAGAATTTTCGGAAGGAAAGGAATAAGAGAATTTTCAAGGATGGAAAAACTACTCCTCTTTGCCTGATGGAATTGATCTTAAAGCAGATTAAGGAGACTGTTTCCACCACTGTGCACAGTTATCCCTCAAATCCTCCCACTACGCTTGAATTGAGAACTCTCAAGCAGCTAGGAATGTAGGAGATCATCCTCAAGGGTCTTAGAAAAAATGAAAGAGTGTTGGAAAGGGAAAAGGAGTATTACCATCGTCCACCAAAAGGTTATCTGAAATGCAACATTGATGGGGCATCAAAAAGCAACCCAGGGATTGTAGGTTATGGAAGTGTGTTAAGAGATGAAGAAGGAAAAATAATTTTCATTTTCCACTGTCATTTAGGCAAAGCCACCAACAACATGGTTGAATTAATGGCTTTGGAACAATGTCTTGAGCTTCTTAAACTCAATCACAGCTCAAATGTTCTCATCGAAGCAGAATCCAAGATTTCAATAAATGCAGTTAACAAAGCCATCCTTGGAACAGTTCCTGAAAGAGTCTCAAAACAATGGGACTTATACAGGTGTACCTAAGAATCCAAAAACATCTCCAGAGTCTACGAACAGTTAGCTTCAATCATGTTCGGAGGAAGGCCAATAAACTTGCAGATCTACTGGCCAGCCTTGGAGTGATTAATCCAGACTACAGGATCGAAATGAATTGGGAGGAGTTGCCTCCAAGCAAGCTAAAAGATCGCTCTGACGCTCAAGCCGCAAAGGACAAAGAAATTTTCAACTTTTGGGCACGAGAGGCAAGCTATGATTAAAGCTCTCTTATGCCTATTCTTACTCTTTTCGATGGTTGGCTCTTTGAAACAGGGCTTACTCTGCTTGGTGATAACCTCCTTGGGGGAAGGGGAACTTATCTCCTTTGTGTCTGGGATGGCAACACAAGTTTTCATTTACAGTTTCAGAATGTCTCGGCAGCGAGCTCCATTTCAGTTGCAACAGTTTTATAGGCTAGAGTGATCCCTCAAAGGAAATTCCACGGCACTTTTCTTTCATTTCGGAAAACCAGGCATTAAGCGGTTTTCTTTTGATCGCTAGGCTCAAATATGGTAAGTGGTTTTGGTTCGTTGAGAGAGATTCCACTCAGCTCTCAACACGTGGCAGGGGTGGGGGTTGCCTTACCACCCTTCATCGCGCCTTAAAAACCTCGCATCTTGGCTCTCTGATATCTCTCCGCGCTGTCCTTTTTTGCGGGGGCAATCGACGGTTAGATCTGGTCGGGCTAGTTTGTGGGGACGCGAGTTTGTTCAATCTTTGAGAGTTAATGATGGGAGGTTTGGCGGACTTTGACTTTTGGTCAACTTGTAATCGCGGGGACAATTTGATCGATTAGTTTGTCCCTTAGTTTGTTTAGTGGGTCACATCCTTGATAGTACGATCTCATTGGTTTCGTAGGCCTTGAGATTTTCAGGCCTTTTGTACTTATTGTAACTTTACTTTTGGGTTTTTGAAATAGAAGGAAAGTCTCTTGCTTCAACAAAAAAAAGAAAGACAAGAGGTCTCATCATGATTCCGGTTACTTTATTTTATTATTTCTTGTGAATGGAACTTCCATCATCTCGTTACCATGCTAGGGGAATGATCTCCAGTTCATTCTAAGAACATTTTAAAAGTAAAATTCTAAATAGCTTTGAATCTTTCTCTAATATATGGGATACTAGCACATTATTGCATTAAAAGGTGATCGTTCATAGGATATAGATTCGTGCTAGTAGAAATGGATCCACATGTGGTATTAAAGTTATGATTATGCCAACTTTCGCAATTTAATTTTTATCTCTTTAGATTTGTTTTATTTAAGGATCCTTCTGAAAATTTAGTGGGTTTTACTTTAACTTCTATATATTCCTGATTCCTTTTAATAAAGATATCGATGGACAGTTATGTTGTTTTATAGTAAGATAAGAGAAACTTATTTTTAGTATGTGATACATGGCTATATTCCATTTGACCTTTTCCACCTTTACAGTATATGATTCCAAGTAGAGAAAACTAGTTCGACCGAGCAAATTTCAAATTGTTGGTAGGCTAACCCACTCCCTTTTATTCTGAAAAATTAATGGGCCCTCTTTATTTTTCTTGTTAGTTTTTAATATATGAGTTTTATTTCATATGATTTTAATGAGGTTTTCATGTACATAATTCTTTCATTCAAATATGCCTTTGGTTACTTTATTAAGTGTATATTTATAACATTTTCTTTCAAGGTTACTTGGTGATTTTTCCCCTCATACATCAATAATTTGAAATTCTTGTTCCTTTCCATTGTTTAAGGCCTATCATTTTATTTGGCATATGAGTGTTAGAGTGAAATAAGTGCATCTACAAAATAATGGATTCTATAGTAGTCCTTCCATATTCAATATTGTTAAATATTTTTTCTGAATTCCTCATGTCATATATGAGATCTCATCTACATGGTTAATGTTTTATTGTTTTTGTAATATATACACATGATTATAAATGAATTCCTAGAGCCATTTTATTACGCCGTAAGGCATTTCCCTCTGAAATAAACTCCCCTTTTTGCAAACCTTTCATCTTGTGTACCACAATATTATATGTTAAATGATTGGAGAAGGTTCAGTCGTTTGATCAAGGTGGTTACCAATTCGTTGCAGAAATGGTTTGCAAAAACTCAATCTTCTTTCATTTTTCTCGGTTGGGTTTGGGATGAACAGACAGTTGTGATGCCTCACTCCAAATCTAAGGCCCATATTAGCGTGGTGCCATTCTTGTCTAGCCCAAACCCTAATTTCTCACTCGTTTATGGGGCGGTCTGTCCCTGGTTCGTATTGGTTCTGTTCGTTTTCGGTTCTTGTCTTGGATCAGGTCCCGTGTTAGCGGTTTATTGCTCTCTCTTGTTCTCTCAAGTTTTCTTAAACTTCAGTCTGAGAAGATGGCTTCAGCAGATGTTGAGTTCTGATGCTTCGTTGGAGGTCTTGCATGGTCTACTGATGACAGAAGCCTGTAGGAGGCTTTTAGCCCCTATGGCGAAGTTGTGGAATCCAAGGTAAAGCCATTATTTGTGTATTAATTTCGCGAATTATCATGGTCATGTCCATCTGCAGTGGCGGATATGGTGGTGGTGGTGGTTCTTGCTATGGTGGTGGTGATTCCGATGGTGGTAGCTGGAGGAGATAGGTAATATGATGTCGTGCTAAGGTTCTTTTTGTCTACAAGTTGTCTTATATTTTGGTTCTGTAATAATCCTGTTGGTGGTAGAGCTATATGTTGGTAACTGTCCCTGGGCTTGGTATTTCGATGTTATGTAAACTCTGTCTGGGTTTCGATCTGGATCTTTGTTGCTCTTAATGAGTTGTATCGAAGCGGGATATCTGGTTCTAATACATTTGTAATTGCAATCTGAATATGCACTATATGGTTATACTATCTCATGGTGGTTTTTTCCAGGTTGCAAATTTCTAGTGTTTTTAAAAATGACCTGAATATGCAGTTTCACGCAATAGATCTGGTTTCTAATGTCACATATAGACGCTTTATTTTTGGTTCAAGTATTTTTTAATGGTCCTCTGGATGGGGTGTTTTGATGGCAGGTCTCTGTAGCCTAGGGTTTTCTCTATAACTTCCATTCTTGTCGTAAATTTTGTGTAATGGGTTTCTGCACACTGTTTCAATATACATACTTATGTAACATTGGGCTTGTACTGCTATTGGCTAAGCACTAATAAGTGCCTTCACATAGTATCGGCATGCCAAAGCTCTCACCTATAGGCCAGTTAGTTGCCAAATGCTAGATAGATTGGATGGGTTTGTGCATATAGTTTCAATATCGATACTTCTGTAACATTGGGCTGGTTCTGCTATTTGCTGAGCACTCTTAAGTGCCTTCACACAAAGCGCTATGTGAATCGGCATGTCAATGCTCTCTTTGAAGTAGTAGGCTAGTTAGCTGCCAAACAGTAGATAGATCGGTTCTATTTTGTGTTGGAATTTTAAGCGAGATCAGTGGTTTTGTGATGGTTGAGTAGGTTTAAATGTACAGAGTTTGGAATTTTAGGCTATATCAGTGGTTTTGTTAGGGTTTTTGAGGGGTTTCGGTGGAATTTTTTTTATTTTATTTGCTTCTTTGGATTTCTGCAAAGACCATGTAATCATCCTGTTGATGGTAGAGCTATATGCTAGTAACTGTCCCTGGGCTTGGTCTTTGATGTTCTGTAAACTTGTCTGCTTTTTGATCTGAGAAGTAGACATTGAGATGCAAGTCCCCAGTTTGATGTGTCAACATATAGTCCTAATATGTAGACTTTGGGATGCAAGTCTCCAGGTTGACTTGTTCAGGTTAATGTGTCATTGTTGGCTGTTTTGGTGCCATCATATAAAGCTGGTTTATGAGGCATTATCTGCACCAAAAGCTATGCTAATCTAGAAGCAGACTTTGGGATGCAGGTCCCCAGCTTGATGTGTCGGCATATAGTCATAATATGTTGACTTTGGGATGCAAGTCTCCAGGTTGATGTGTCAGCATATAGTCATTGTTGGGCTGTTTTGGTGCCATCTTACAGAGCTGGTTTATGAGGCATTATATGCTCCAAAAACTATGCTAATCTAGAAGCAGACTTTGGGATGCAAGTCCCAGGTTTAATGTGTTAACATATATACCTAATATCCAGACTTTGGTATGCAAGTCTCCAAGTTGATGTGTCAGCATATAGTCATTGTTGGCAGTTTTGATGCCATCTTACAGAGCTGGTTTATGAGGCATCATCTGCACCAAAAGCTATGGTAATCTAGAAGTAGACTTTGGGATGCAAGTCCCCACTTTGATGTGTCAGCGTCTAGTCCTAATATTGCTAGCGGTTTTGGTACCATCCTATACAAAAAGCTTTGCCACTCGGGAAGAAGACTTTGGGGTGCAAATATACATTCTTTCTTCCTTCTCCTCCTTAAAAACATTATTATTTGTTGTAAGATCTTTACATCTTTGGACTTGCTGCTCCTACCATGTTGTTGTAGTTTATATTATAAGCTGTCATCCATAACCAATGTTTCGAGTCATTGAACTGAGTTCACTTCAATAATCTTCGCTTCCCTCATTCCTTCTCCTTTTTAAATATAGCGCTTTGTTGTAGGATCTTATCTTATATCTTTGACTCTGCTACCACTCCCATGGTTGAATTTGTGTGGAATCTAGAGGTCCACTGCTTTAAATTGGATTTGTGCATGACCATTAATTAAGGTAGGGTTCAGTATTCGTGGAGCTCTATTGCTTTGTAATGGAATCATGCATGGCCATTACTTAAAATTTCATGCTTGTCCATATTAACAAATTTTTGAATATTAACAGGTTATGCATATATATTGTTGCATTTTCTAACCAATAATGGTGGGTTGTAAGTCATATACCATGTTCCAAGGTAAAACAGGGTACTAATTGGTGAAGGAATTTCTTTTCTTAAAGCATGTGAACTTTTGTTATTTTGAAGTAACTTCATTTCGTTTTCGGCTTGTGAAGCTTAGAGCTCTAACATAACTCCATGCCTATTATGCACTGATACTCTCACTGGGTGCTAGGAAGTATGTACCGACCTCTGAAGAAGCTTCGATGATCACATTCCATGTGACCCAGTGTACTCTCCTAGTTACTTTTTCTTAAAATGTTTCATTCAAAGCAGGTCAAGAGACAATGAACACAAAATGGTAAAAGCTTATCATTTCCTCTTTGCAGGCTCTAACAGGAGGGCAGGTCTCATCCCTTAAAGTAGTGTTGTATAGGGTACTGTGACAGCAAGAACTTCGTAATCATACCTTGCATCCGATTTAAGTCAAGGCTAATATATAACCAAATCAGTTTTCAGTTCAATCTTTCTTTTTTTCTGATTTGGGTGAGTGTATGCATGGTGGGGGCTGAGATGGGATTTCTTTGTCTTCTATGACTAGTTCGCCTTTCATAAATTTGAAGGTAAGCCTCCTTTAAATTCCTTCTTGTTACGAAGATCCTAAATTAGACGAGAGTCTGCACATGATCGAATTTGTCTTTATAAGTGCTTGCTTACTAACATTACAATCTTAATTCTTATTAATGCGCATTCAACACCTTGTTGGATTACATTGTTTGATTGCTTCTGTTATTGAGCAATTCGATGCACATCTCCAACTTTCCAAGTGATTAGCTGTAATCACCATTCTCAAACACTCTATTGAATGTACAGAATCTATGATTAACAAACAGACGATTAAGGAAAAAATCAAGCTTTCCACCTTCAAGAGATACTATGGGCATAATATCCATGATAAGAAGTTTGAAGGGAAAGTAAAGTTATGCTATGTTAGTGATGATAATGTTGTGCTGCAATTTTGTTGGTATTATGTAGGTATCAGTTTTTGATGATGATAGTTGAAAAATGTATGGAGTCATGGACTCAAACTTGACATTTTAAAACATATCTAGGTTGTCGAAGCCAACCAATACACCAGTGTTATGTCTTCTTGGTTAGAATATTTTGTTGCTAGAATGCTAAAATCATCTAGGACTCATATTTTTTATTTCCATTTTCATAGCTTGCAGAAATGTATATTTACAAAGTTATATGTTGATAATTCATAATACATTTACTTCATTTTATCTTTTTAAAATGCAGTTGCAGGCTTATGAAGGGAAGATAGGGTCTATAAGTGTTTTTGATACTCCAATTTCTGCATTATAAATTGTTCTTTCGATGTGAATTCCTTTCAGTTTATTTGAGGTAGAAGTCATTGTCACATTGATGCCTCAAATGTGGATATGATAATGACACTTCATTGGAAATCTCATGAGAATGTTGACAAACAACCTTAACTAGCTTTTAGCACAGGAAATATATATTATGCCACAATTAAAATTAATCAGAAAAAAATAGTATTCCAGTGTCAAGAAAGCAAGATATTGTAAAATTTCTCATTTTTAGTAGCCTCTCCTTCTCAATAAATAATTTTTTATTTAATAGTGAACATAATGTTTCCTTACCCGGATGCGAGTGCCACAAAGGAGAAGGACGGTTCGCCACCTGGTAAGCATGGGCGGCCTCAAGTTTGGAAGGGTCATTAACTGCTCTCCGCCGCCCTGGATGGCAAGTGTGAGAGCAGAGGCGTGAGAGGACGACAATTCATTGCTGGGTCTGAGCTCCATTAACTGTTTCAGAGGGGAGTTATGGCATACCAGGATCGAGGCAGACCAGTGCAGCATAAATATGTTAAGAATTGGGAATGTTATGCATCGGATCAAGTTCGAATTGTGGAATTGGGTTTCTGGACGTCAGGTCTCCGAGCACAGGCTCAAGAGCTCCCTTTGGCAATTGGAGGTGGACACAGGGCAGCAAGGGTGGGTGAAGGCGGTTTCACACCCTCCATATCCTTCTCCCCTGCTCTGTTACGCTCATCGGACATCAAGGAAAGCATGGTGCCGCCAAGACAGCGGCTCATTAGCCGTCGAGGCACTGGAAGAGGTGGAACTTCACGCCCCCCGGTTGCCAATCCACCTTCAAGCTGCTGTCATTGTCTGTGCCACCAAGTGGCTGAAGCACACCCCATTCAGTCGAACCAATTTATGGACGACAGGACTCGGGATTCGAGCTCTGCCCCGCTACCTACTTTTGGAACAGCGGTATTCTCCTTCAGCTGCGCCCAGGGAAATTCTAACATTAATGCTCATGTCTCGGTCCTATTCCTGGAGGAACTGAAAGAGGAGGTTGGGGAGCAACCCAGCGCCCAAGTTCATCTTGCTGAAAGCTCCAGGGCTGATGAGGAAAAGGCAGAGGTACAACCTGAGCCGGAGGTCGTTCCACCATCGTCTCAACCGGCGCCCGCTTCAGGCAAGGCCAAGGTTGATTGGGGACCTCCCCAGGAAGGCGAGTATTGGATTTATGAGGAAGATTCGGACGAATACGAGTCGGCTCAACCAAGCTCATGCCCTCAGACAACGCTCAAGTTTTTTTGTGAACTGTTACTCTTATCACAAGTGCTCAATGTATGTTGTAAATGTCTCTGTTTGGCTTGATAATTACGTAGTTCTGTGCTTGACTACGCCCTCGCGAGGGATATTGACGAAGAACTTCCTTTTCTCTCTTTTGCCCCTGCGTGGGATAGATAATTTTGCTTTTTCTGTTCCCCAAAGGTCTGAGGTGGGTAACCCGTCTCAGTCATGGTGCCCTTGCATGGGTATTTGGTCTCAATGGTGTTGCCCCTGCGTGGGCGTTCAGTATCGATGAGGATGCCCCTGCGCGGGTAGTTTTTTGTGAGCACTATCAATCCAGAGTGCCATCCTTGGCCTCTGGCGACATGAACTCCTGGCTGTAACTGTTTTCTCTTGTTAATGTAAATAATAGAAATAACATAGTTTTAACGATAAAAAAAAAACATAATGTTTCCTTATATAACATGCTTGTAACCTTCTTGTATGGTTCAGACTTTTGTTATATTGATGGTTTTAGCTGTTCTATGCCTAGACCAATTTCAGTCCTTTCCAGGTAAACAAGAGAAAAAGACAGTTCTGAACTAAAGTTTGAGCATACTGTATTAATTTGTCTAGCAACTTTTGCAGCACACTCTCCAGTTCTTCTACTTGGGACTTGACATCATTTTATCGGGATGGTTTGGTACCAATAATTTGTTCCCCACATTCCATAGTTCCTATCCTCACTTCCAAGCTTGTTACTTTGTATCTAGCTATTCTCCCGCCAGTCGAAGAACGGGCCCAGAGCCATTATCTAGGGGGATCTCACTCACTCCTCTCCCCATACAGCTGGGTGGGTACATCGATCAGCAGCGAGGAGGAAGGTTGTTTCACCTGTTGCACACCCATTAGATTTCTTTCTTGCCGCCTTCCCAGCAGCGGATGTGATTCGGCAAGGTCCCGGAGGGGCTTGCGCTTCCTTGTGCAAGGGAGATTCCAATTTCTATTATCCAATTCACAACTTTTGTTTGTCATGGTTTGGTCTGTGATTATTGGTTTGAATATTTTGCAAGTAAAAAGAGAATATCAGACAAGGGGTTTTCATAACCATACTTAGTTAAAGTTCACTTCAATTTTTTATTTATATTTTTGGTTTTATAATTTAAAATAAATACATCAACTGAACACATGGCTTATACCTTCTAGAGTAGTTGATATTTTGTATCATTTTCCTTCCAGAAAACAATCTACAGTGTTGAATAGCTGAAAATAAGTTGTTTGTATGGATTTATGTAGAGGACTCATGTTGGATGCAAATAGGCAAGCGACAATTAGCCCGCATGAGAATGCAATATTTATAATCTGCTTTGAGCCAGGATGTTACATTTTTTGGCACGAAGACCTACACTGGAGAAATTATCAGTTCTATCTCTACAGATATAGTAGTTATACAAGATGCAATTAGTGACAAGGTATATATCCTAAATTTGCAGATGAGAATGAGTTTGTATTCTCTTAAAATTATGGTTGTGCATTTTATTTTGTTTTGCATATTGACATTGTGATATATAAGAAAAAACTAAAAGTCCAAAATCTCAAATTGTTTTTTGGTCAAAGGTGTAAGAGTTGTGTACATATGCTCACTAGCATCTTTTTTTTTCCCTTTTCCTTGTTTCCTGTGACTTTGGTAAGTCAACCTAAGGAACTAGTAAATTTACAAACCAAGGGTTTTTTAGTTTTTAAAAGCAATAAAGAAAGTTTCCAAAATCGAAATTAGCCATTAGGGCTGGAAATATATACAACATTCTCACTAAGGGTTGCACTTGCGGATGTTTTCTTGGGCATCGAGTACATGAAAGAAGTTGACCTGTGCCAAAACTAATTCAATTTTTCTTTCACTATATTGCATCTAATTTTAGTGTCGCAGGGATAGAGAGATGACAGGATAAATTTCGGGGAAGGCTGGAAGGTACCCCATATTTCTAAAAGACATGCAACTGGGATGGCATGGTTTTACTTGAAAACATATAAATGTAGGAATTTACAGGGTAAGTTCCTTAGACAGAACACCAAAGGACACTTCTCACACACAGATCACAGATCAATACACCAGTATTTTGACGTGGTTAAAACCCTCAAAGAGGGAAACAGTCCACGGCCTGAGCCAATGCGGCAACTTCAGGCAATTTATTAATAAAAGAATGAAATTTTACATAAGCTTCTCTCATGAATAGTTAACCTACAAATGACCCTCCATGCTCTTTAAATAGAGATCATGGACCAATCGAGTGTTAAGCCACGGATCAAGTGTCAGTAATACCGAGGAGAGAATGAACCGTCGGATCACTACATATCATGACCGTCGGATTGTAAGTTACAAAATGTACATAGTAAAGAAACACACTTTACCTAACTCTATACTGGACCAAGTTATACTTAACTATTTCCTATGTGTCGGAATATCCAAACATCCCCCCTTAAGAACAACTTGGGATAGGATTGAAGGATTTACAAATATGACACAATAGGAGAAGGAAGGAGGCACTAGAGCCTATCCCCCCTTAGTGACAACTTCCTGAACTCCAACCATAAATCAAAGTTTAGTGAACTTCACCTCTATGAGAGCCTTTGTAAACACGTCTGCAACTTGATCATCTGTTGAAAAATATTGCACTTCAAGAACATGGTCATGAATGAGCTTTCTAATGAAGTGCATGTGCAGCTCAATATGTTTTCTGCGCTGATGTTGGACTGGATCTTTGCATAGTTGAATGGCACTTTGATTATCACACCAAAGTGTAGTCGGATGTTGCTGTTGAAAGCCAAACTCTGGCAGGATATAATGAAGCCACAAGGCTTCCTTACTAGCTTCTATGGCACCACGATACTCTGCTTCTGCTGAAGAAAGAGAAATGGAACCTTGTTTCTTGCAAGCCCATGTAATAGGTCCTGAACCAAGAGTGAACACATAACCTGCAGTAGACTTCCGATCATCAGGGTCACCAGCCCAATCGAAATTAGTGAAACCAACCAATAGAGGAGCTGCTTCGGCACTGTGATGAATCCCAAACTGAACTGTACCTCGAACATAACGAAGTATTCTTTTAGATGCTTTCCAATGACTTTCACGTGGGTTTTGCATAAATCGAGCAACAAGGCCAACAACAAAGGAAAGGTCAGGACGAGTATGGGTTAGATACAAAAGTTTTCCTACAAGTTGATGGTATAAGGTAGCATCAACTTCAAGAGAAGTACAAGTGACTGAAAGTTTGACTCCAGACTGAAAGGGAGAAGGGGCTGGCTTACAGTCTTCCATGTGAAAATGGCGTAGAATATAACAGGCATACTTGGATTGGGAAAGGGAAATGACTTCCTTGGATTGCAAGACTTGAAGACCAAGAAAATAATGTAAGTGTCCTAATTATGTCATTTCAAACTTCTTTTTAAGGCTGGACTTCACATGGTTGATAAGGTTGGGATCACTACCAATGAGGATAAGATCATAAACATAAAGGACAAGAATGATAAGAGACTTGCCCACTTTCTTGGTGTAGACAGTATTGTCAGAATGACACCTAGAAAAGCTAGGTTCTAAAAGAAAGCTATCCATTTTGGCATACCAAGACCGAGGAGCTTGCTTGAGACCATAAAGGGATTTCTTAAGTCGAAATACAAGGCTAGAGTCTGTTTGTATAAAGCCAATAGGTTGTTCCATATAGATTTCTTCATGCAAGTCCCCATGCGAGAAGGCGGATTTAACATCCATCTGATGGACTTCCCATTCGAAAGAGCCAGCAAGGGAAAGAACAAGGCGGATAGAGTTCATTTTGGCAACAGGGGAGAAGGTTTCAGTATAGTCAATGCCTTCAACTTGTGAAAAACCCTTAGCAACAAGACGAGCTTTATGCTTATCAACTTTCGCATCTGGTCCATACTTGGTTCTATAAACCCATTTGCATCTAACAAGTTTTTGTCCCTTTGGTAGAGGAACAAGATCCCATGTATCATTTGCTAATAATGAATGATATTCTTCATTCATAGCTTCTTCCCAATCTGGATGGCCTGAAGCTTCTGCAAAGGTGTCAGGATCATAATTCACTGAAGCTTGAGCCAGTAAAGAAGAGGCTCTATCGAACTGAGAACGTGTACATCGTTGATCTGTAGGATCACCGGCAAGATCACCTACTGCATCCCGAGTAGCACGAACCCATTTTGGAAGCTGAGGAGCTGAAGGAGGATCCTGAGAAGGTGGGGGAGAATTTTCATCCTCACTTTCATCATCTGAAGAAGAAATATTTTCAAAAGTAGAAGAGATAGGAAGAGGTGGCACATTCGCCGAACTAGGCTCATAGGCCGATATATTTTCAGCAAACTTTACATCTCTTCTAATGATAACATTCTTGGAATTAAGTGGAATAAGTCTATATCCTTTGACATTTTCAAAATATCCAACAAAAATACATTTTTCACTCTTAGGTTCTAAAGCTTTATGTTTCTCATCTGGAATATGGGCCCATGCTTCACTTCCAAAAACACGAAAGTGACTTACATCTGGTTTAATTGAGCTCCATGCTTCTTCTGGAGTGATATTCTTTAAAACCTTAGTAGGAGTGCGATTTATTATGTAATTTGCACAGTTAATTGCTTCTGCCCAATAATTAAGACTAAGTCCTTTAGATTGAAGCATACAATTAGCCATTTCCTTTAAGGTGCGATTATTCCTTTCAGCTACACCATTTTGTTGTGGAGTATATGGAACAGTATGTTGCATTTGAATTGCATTCTCAGTGCAAAAGTTGATGAATTTGTTGTTAACATATTCTCCGCCATTATCAGATCTTAGCTTAAGAATTTGATGTCCAGATTGTTTTTCAACAAAGGCCTTAAAGGCCAAGAACATGTTAAATACTTCACTCTTGAGTTTTAAGAAGTATACCCAAGTGTGTCTGGAGAAATCATCAATGAAAGTTAAGAAATACTTGTAGCCAGAGAATGAAACAACTGGAAGTGGACCACATAAATCACTATGCACGAGCTGTAAAGGGGCTGAGGCATGCCAAGAGGCACGTTTCTCAAAACTGTCCCGATGATGTTTTCTGAGTACACATCCGGAACAAACACCATCTCTGCAAGATACCATTGGAAGACCTGTCACCATATTTTCTTTACATAGATTCTGAAGAGAGCAATAGTTTAAGTGACCAAATCGCTCATGCCAAAGTTTGCTCACTTCATCATTATGAGCAACAAATACCGAGGGAAGATTTGATGACCCAAAGTTGTGAAACTTATACAACCTTGTAGAATCATCAGCAATTCCAGTAGCTAAAATCTGTCTAGGATCTCTTAGGTCCTTAATTACAACATCGTGAGGTGAAAATTCAACGATTTTACCTTCACCTGAATGATTTATCTGATATACAGATAGAAGGTTGCAGGATAAGGTTGGAACACATAATACATCATTAAATTGACCATTGTCTATATGAACAGTTCCAGTCCCTACAACACTAAGAGATCTATCATCACCAACATATATATTTTTGGTGTTACAATCATTTAAAGAAGAAAACATGGCTTTGTTTTTGGATGTGATAAGAAGCTCCATAATCAATGAGCCACTCATGAGAATGAGAAGAAGAAGATACATTTAGTGCATAGCTAGACTGAGATGCTTGACAACCACATGTAGAAAGTGCCATTCCTGAAGATGAAGTTGAAGTTGAAGAGTGCTCCAAATGGATATTATGCTTCTTCATTGCTGCTTCCAAGGCTTCCATCTTCTTAAAGCATTTGGATTCTTGGTGGCCATCTCGATTACAAAAGTTGCAATGTCTATTAGTCTTCTTCTCTTTGTTTTTATTTGTCTTATCATTTTGTTGAAATGATTTTTCATTTTGAGGGTGAAATTGCTTAGGACCTTTGTTTGGTTTAGGACCATTCATTTTAGGATACAACTTCTTAGGACTCTTTGGATTTGGTTGTTGTTGTGCGGCTAACGCTTTCTTAGAAGAGTTTCCAAGATTAAGAAGACCAAGGTGTAAGAGTTTTTCTTGTTCTCTTATTAGAGAATCACAAAAAGAATCAAAGGAAGGGGACTTGTAGTCTTGTCCTTGAGAAATGAAGGCTACTATTGTAGAATGGAAGGTGGAAACAAACATAGAGTAGGTTGGTCCCAACTTAGTAAGAATGGAATAGATAAGGTTACTATCTTCTTTCTTAACCTTAACACCTTCAAAGAGAAGTCTAAGGGTCTTGAACTTGGACAAAAAATCTTCAATGCAAGAAAAATTATTGGGGTCCAATGTAAGCAACTCATTTTCAAGTTGATGAGCTCTAAGTTCATTTTTTATTCCAAAAACTTTAGTAACCTGTTTCAATGCTTCATCAGGAGTATCAAGTTCTACAATATGGAATCTAAGATCTGGAGAAATAGACATCCCTATCAACCCACATGCTTGATCTTGCCTATTTTCCCATTTAGTTTCATTATCTTCATCTTTCAGTTTGGTTTCTTGGCCTGAGCCTCTTCTGTAGAGACCTTTACTTCTAAGTAAATCCACAATGTAAGACAACCATTGGAATTCGTTGGTGCTGTCAAGAATAACTTGGCATGGACTTTCCATTTTAACAAAAACTGAGGCTATAGATGCTGAAACTAAGTGTTCCAATGGAAAGATCTCGAAAAGTTAGGCTGTTTAAAAAAAAACGTTTCTAAAAACGGCTTCCGGATGAAAAAGTTATGGCTTTTTGAAGAAAATTTGGTGAAGATGCCAACAAAGTGTGAGAATGTGTGGAAATGAAAAATCCGCAAAAAAGGAGACTTGAACTCAAGACCAAGTGAGCTATACAAAAAGTTTGAGAGAGAGAGAGAGGGGGGGGGGGGGGTGGGGGGAGGGGGTTGAAACTTTGGGTTTCGTGCTTTCTTTGAGAAAGCTTTTTCTCCCTACAAAACAAAAAACACAAAACCCAACATGGACATACAAAAAAAATGAACCTTGCGGCTAGAAGTTAGCTTTAGCTGGAAACTAAATATTTTCCTCAATGTTTCTGATTTTCTGAGATCACACTAAGGCGCAGCGGAAAATAGCATACGCATGAGAAAAAAAACTTTCCTTTCTGTTTCTGATTTGCCCAGATCGCATAGAGTCGCGGGGCAAAGAGCATACGCAAAAATGAAAGGTATAGATCCAGTAATAAAAAAAAGCTAAATAAACCAAAACCGAAATAAATAGAGAGAAAATAGCTGTAAACTTCAAATAAACATTGTATACCTCCAGATCTTAAAAATGACATAGTTAGGGCTACCAGAAACCTTTTCGTATGAAAGAAAGGGGTTCCTCACTGGAACAGATGCTCCCAACATAATAAAGCAGTCCTCTCGGCCCGAAAGTAGTCAGAAATAGTAGATCTAGGAAATGGCAGTCAGATGCAGTTCTACCGGCTTTAGATTTGGATCACCAACGGATGCAGCCCTCAAATAGCTCTGATACCATGTAGGAATTTAGAGGGTAAGTTCCTCAGACAGAACACCAAAGGACACCGCTCACACACAGATCACAGATCAATACACCAGTATTTTGACGTGGTTAAAACCCTCAAAGAGGGAAACAGTCCACGGCTTGAGCCAATGCAACCACTTCAGGCAATTTATTAATAAAAGAATGAAATTTTACATAAGCTTCTCTCATGAACGGTTAACCTACAAATGACCCTCCATGCTATTTAAATAGAGATCATGGACCAATCGGGTGTCAAGCCACGGAGCAAGTTTCGGTAATACCGAGGAGAGAATGAACCGTCGGATCACTACATATCGTGACTGTCAGATTGTAAGTTACAAAATGTACATAGTAAAATAAACACACTTTACCTAACTCTATACTAGACCAAGTTATACTTAACTATTTCATATATGTCGGAATATCCTAACAATAAAAATAAAAAAACATAGATTCTAGAACCTAGGACGATGATACAACTCAATAAAAATAGCAATTTTCAAATAATAAGTCTAAAAGACTTTGTTTATGTTGATATTGAGGCAATATGTAACAAATTTGGTCCTTGCAAGCTTAAGTAGCTCCAACTTCGAATCAATGTGGAAAATGTATTAATTGGCTTCATCAGTGGTGATGAATTTTAATTTTTTCCCTCTTTTGTACAAGGTATTCATTCATCATTTGCTAGGATTCAACTTAATAATATCATGCATCAAAGGCTCACTGTATGTGAAGGGAAAGTAAAGTTATGTTATGTTAGTGATGATAATGTTGTGCTGCAATTTTGTTGGTATTATGTAGGTATCAGTTTTTGATGATAATAGGTGAAAAAAGTATGGAGTCATGGACTCAAACGTGACATTTTAACACATATCTAGGTTGTCGAAGCCAACCAATACACCAGTGTTATGTCTTCTTGGTTAGAATATTTTGTTGCTAGAATGCTAAAATCATCTAGGACTCATATTTTTTATTGCCATTTTCATAGCTTGCAAAAATGTATATTTACAAAGTTATATGTTGATAATTCATAATACATTTACTTCATTTTATCTTTTTAAAATGCAGTTGTAGGCTTATGAGGGAAGATAGGGTCTATGAGTGTTTTTGATACTCCAATTTCTGCATTCTAAATTGTTCTTTCCATGTGAATTCCTTTTAGTATATTTGAGGTAGAAGTCATTGTCACATTGATGCCTCAAATGTGGATATGATAATGACACTTCATTGGAAATCTCACGAGAATGTTCACAAACAACCTTAACTAGATTTTAGCACAAGAAATATATATTATGCCACACTTAAAATTAATCAGAAAAAAATAGTATTCCAGTGTCAAGAAAGCAGGATATTGTAAAATTATTCATTTTTAGTAGCCTCTCTTCTCAATAAATAATTTTTTATTTAATAGTGAACATAATGTTTCCTTATATAACATGCTTGTAACCTTCTTGTATGGTTGAGACTTTTGTTATGTTGAAGGTTTCAGTTGTTCTATGCCTAGACCAATTTCAGTCCTTTCCAAGTAAACACGAGAAAAAGACAGTTCTGAACTAAAGTTTGAGCATACAGTATTAATTTGTTTAGCAACTCTTGCGGCACGCTCTCCAGTTATTCTACTTGGGACTTGTCGTCATTTTATCTGGATGGTTTGGTATGTTCCAATCCAATTCACAACTTTTGTTTGTCATGGTTTGGTGTGTGATTATTGGTTTGAATATTTTGCAAGTAAAAAGAGAATATCAGACAAGGGGTTTTCATACCCGTACTTAGTTAAAGTTCACTTCATTTTTTAATTTATATTTTTGGTTTTATAATTTAAAATAAATACATCAACTGAACACATGGCCTATACCTTCTAGAGTAGTTGATATTTTGTATCATTTTCCTTCCAACAAACAATCTACAGTGTTGAATAGCTGAAAATAAGCTGTTTGTATGGATTTATGCAGAGGTCTCATGTTGGATGCAAATAGGGGAGCGACAATCAGCTTGCATGAGAATGAAATATTTAAAATCTGTTTTGAGCCAAGATGTTACTTTTTTTGACACAAAGACCTGCACTGGAGAAATTATCAGTTCTATCTCTCCAGATATAGTAGTTATACAAGATGAAATTAATGACAAGGTATATATCCTAAATTCGCAGATGAGAATGAGTTTGTATTCTCTTAAAATTATGGTTGTGCATTTTATTTTGTTTTGCATATTGACATTGTGATATAAGAAAAAACTAAAAGTCAAAAAGATCAAATTGTTTTTTGGTCAAAGGTGTAAGAGCTAAGTAGATATGCTCACCAACATCTTTTTTTTCCCTTTTCCTTGTTTCTTATGACTTTGGTATGTGAACCTAAGGAACTAGTAAATTTACAAACCAAGGATTTTTTAGTTTTTAAAAGAAATAAAGAAAGTTGCCAAAATTGAAATTAGTCATTAGGGCTGGAAATATATACAGCATTCTCACTAAGGGTTGCACTTGCGAATGTTTTCTTGGGCATCAGATACATGACAAAAGTTGACTTGTGCCAAAACTAATTCAATTTTTCTTTCACTATATTGCATCTAATTTTAGTGTCGCGGGGACAGGGAGATGACAGGACATATTTCGAGGAAGGCTGGAAGGTACCCCATATTTCTAGAAGACATGTAACTGGGATGGCATAGTTTTACTTGAAAACATATAAAAATAAAAAAACATAGATTCTAGAACCTAGGACGATGATACAACTCAATAAAAATAGCAATTTTCAAATAATACGTCTAAAAGACTTTGCTTATGTTGATATTGAGGTAATATGTAACAAATTTGGTCCTTGCAAGCTTAAGTAGCTACAACTTAGAATGAGTGTGGAAAATGTATTAATTGGCTTCATAAGTGGTGATGAATTTTAATTTTTTCCCTCTTTTGTACAAGGTATTCATTCATCATTTTCTAGGATTCAACTTAATAATATCATGCATCAAAGGCTCACTGATGTGAAGGGAAAGTAAAGTTACGCTATGTTAGTGATGATAATGTTGTGCTGCAATTTTGTTGGTATTATGTAGGTATCCGTTTTTGATGATGATAGGTGAAAAAAGTATGGAGTCATGGACTCAAACTTGACATTTTGACACATATCTAGGCTATCGAAGCCTACCAATACACCAATGTTATGTCTTCTTGGTTAGAATATTTTGCTGCTAGAATGCTAAAATCATCTAGGACTCATATTTTTTATTGCCATTTTCATAGCTTGCAGAAATGTATATTTACAAAGTTATATGTTGATAATTCATAATACATTTACTTCATTTCAAATTTTTAAAATGCAGTTGCAGGCTTATGAAGGGAAGATAGGGTCTATAAGTGTTTTTGATACTCCAATTTCTTCATTCTAAATTGTTCTTTCCATGCGAATTCCTTTCAGTTTATTTGAGGTAGAAGTCATTGTCACATTGATGCCTCAAATGTGGATATTATAATGACACTTCATTGGAAATCTCACGAGAATGTTCACAAACAACCTTAACTAGCTTTTAGCACAGGAAATATATATTATGCCACACTTAAAATTAATCAGAAAAGAATAGTATTCCAGTGTCAAGAAAGCAGGATATTGTAAAATTGTTCATTTTTAGTAGCCTCTCCTTCTCAATAAATAATTTTTTATTTAATAGTGAACATAATGTTTCCTTATATAACATGCTTGTAACCTTCTTGTGTGGTTGAGACTTTTGTTATGTTGAAGGTTTCAGCTGTTCTATGCCTAGACCAATTTTAGTGCTTTCCAAGTAAACAAGAGAAAAAGACAGTTTAGAATTGCACTTTTTCTGAACTAAAGTTTGAGACTACAGTGTTAATTTGTCTAGCAACTTTTGTAGCACGCTCTCCATTTCTTCTACTTGGGACTTGTCATCATTTTATTGGGATGGTTTGGTATGTTCCAATCCAATTCACAACTTTTGTTTGTCATGGTTTGGTGTGTTATTATTGGTTTGAATATTTTGCAAGTAAAAAGAGAATATCAGACAAGGGGTTTTCATAACCGTACTTAGTTAAAGTTCACTTCAATTTTTTATTTATATTTTTGGTTTTATAATTTAAAATAAATACATCAATTGAACACATGGCCTATACCTTCTAGAGTAGTTGATATTTTGTATCATTTTCCTTCCAGCAAACAATCTACAGTGTTGAATAGCTGAAAATAAGCTGTTTGTATGGATTTATGAAGAGGTTTCATGCTGGATGCAAATAGGGGAGCGACAATCAGCTCGCATGAGAATGCAATATTTAAAATATGTTTTGAGCCAAGATGTTACTTTTTTTGACACGAAGACCTGCACTGGAGAAATTATCAGTTCTATCTCTATAGATATAGTAGTTATACAAGATGAAATTAGTGACAAGGTATATATCCTAAATTTTCAGATGAGAATGAGTTTTTATTCTCTTAAAATTATGGATGTGCATTTTATTTTTTTTTGCATATTGACATTGTGATATAAGAAAAAACTAAAAGTCAAAAAGCTCAAATTGTTTTTTGGTCAAAGGTGTAAGAGTTGTGTACATATGCTCACCAGAATCTTTTTTTTTCCCTTTTCCTTGTTTCCTGTGACTTTGGTATGTCAACCTAAGGAACTAGTAAATTTAGAAACCAAGGGTTTTTTAGTTTTTAAAAGCAATAAGGAAAGTTGTCAAAATGAAATTAGTCATTAGGGCTAGAAATATATACAGCATTCTCACTAAGGGTTGCACTTGCGGATGTTTACTTGGGCATCAGGGACATGACAAATGTTGACTTGTGCCAAAACTAATTCAATTTGTCTTTCGCTATATTGCATCTAATTTTAGTGTCGCGGGGACAGAGAGATGGCAGGACAAATTTCGGGGAAGGCTGGAAGGTACCCCATATTTCTAGAAGACATGCAACTAGGATGGCATAGTTTTACTTGAAAACATATAAAAATAAAAAAGCATAGATTCTAGAACCTAGGACGATGATACAACTCAATAAAAATATCAATTTTCAAATAATAAGTCTAACAGAATTTGTTTATGTTGATATTGAGGTAATATGTAACAAATTTGGTCCTTGCAAGCTTAAGTAGCTCCAACTTAGAATGAGTGTGGAAAATGTATTAATTGGCTTCATCAGTGGTAATGAATTTTAATATTTTCCCTCTTTTGTACAAGGTATTCATTCATCATTTTCTAGGATTCAACTTAATAATATCATGCATCAAAGGCTCACTGTATGTGAAGGGAAAGTAAAGTTATGATATGTCAGTGATGATAATGTTGTGCTGCAATTTTGTTGGTATTATGTAGGTATCAGTTTTTGATGATGATAGGTGAAAAAAGTATGGAGTCATGGACTCAAACTTGACATTTTAACACATATCTAAGCTGTCGAAGCCAACCAATACACTAGTGTTGTCTTCTTGGTTAGAATATTTTGCTGCTAGAATGCTAAAATCATCTTGGACTCATATTTTTTATTGCCATTTTCATAGCTTGCAGAAATGTATATTTACATAGTTATATGTTGATAATTCATAATACATTTACTTCATTTTATCTATTTAAAATGTAGTTGCAGGCTTATGAAGGGAAGATAGGGTCTATAAGTGTTTTTTATACTCCAATTTCTGCATTCTAAATTGTTCTTTCCATGCGAATTCCTTTCAGTTTATTTGAGGTAGAAGTCATTGTCACATTGATGCCTCAAATGTGGATATGATAATGACACTTCATTGGAAATATCACTAGAATGTTCACAAACAACCTTAACTAGCTTCCATTACCATCGTGGTGAAAACTCTCAGGTCTGCATTGATCATTTTTCCCTCAATTCCTTGTTATTGTCGTTTTGTGTTCCTCAAAGGAACATGTTTGGTTCTCATGCAAACTATTTTTCTGTGGTTGTTTAGGGTATCCATAGTGGAATGAAATTCACCAAACTATACCAATGGAACCAAGAGAAACTTCTCTTCAAGTGTGCTATGTATCTATAGGTATGGATTATTAACCCTTGTCTCAGAAAAATAACTCCCCTATTTACTTTTTTTCATTTATGCTACCTGTAGCCATGGTGTAAGCCTCAACTAGTTGTGGCTCTGTGACCTCAACCAGTTCACCAATGGGTATTTCAGGGTGCCATTGATGGTTGCTACAATTCTAATGCTTTCCCTCGTACATTTAATTAGGAGTTTTATGCATATATTGGTGCCTACTGCGACCGAATGTCGTAGTTTCTTAGTCTACGTATCCTCATTATGGTGTGTGCCTGGCCTTACAGGTGGCTGAGATTTCTAGTGCATTCGGTCTTTCGTGATTAGACCCATCTCCAGTATCTCATGGGAACTCAAGCTCACGCCTTAGAAAGCAACCATCAAGAGCATTCTGAGTCTTTCTCCACCCCCAGTTAAAATTCCACTTAATTCCTGTTGCATTATCTCTTTCAAGTCATTCTCTTTCCTCTGCATTTTCAATTACAAGCCCACCTTCAATCGCATAAAACACTCATACTCTGTCAGTCAATGTACACCCAATTCAATAACCCACAACTTCAACCCCTTTCATATTACCTTCAAAAACCTAGGTATTTCTCAGTTGATATATGCACAGCACAAAAACAACATTCTCAAGGATGTGGGTAAGAAAACTCTGTCAATGGCATCCATGCTCTTTTTCACCTTTCTGATTTAGCAAGTGCAGTTGACACCATCTTTAGCAATTACATTATGGAGGTGGTTATCATTAAAGAGAATTAGTTTAGAAATTGAATTCTTTGGTAAATAATTGATTATTTTACCTTAATCACATTATGGATGTGGTTAACATTAAAGAGAATTAGCACATTATTTACAAAGCATCTCTCCCAACAAAAGACAAAGAATTTAATTTTGATTATCATCCTAATCACATTAAGAAAATAGTTTTCCCTTCAGAATGTCAATTTTTTTCATCCTGGGTAACAGCGTGTATAAAAATTCTCTTTTCTATTAAAATTCAAACACCATTGCACTCTGTAAAATTCCACCAAAAATATTCCTGTTTATCAAATATTCAGTTGGATGTCATAGATTATTTGCAATGAACATAACACTTTGAATCCTCGTTGATTTTCGTATGGACATGAATTCAAATGATTTATCAGGAAGTATTCGTCCATCTTTGAGTTGTTATTCTGTTATTCTGGTTTTAGTTACATTCAACAGAGAATAAATTTCGTTTTGATTTGTGTAAAATAAATCTTTTATTGCAGGCATTATTGGAATAAAGAAAATAATTATTTTTGCATGAGGTGCCAAGTGTCACTATTGAAAATTTCTATAAAAGAGGGAGAAAGTTAGTGAGAAAGGGACTTTTTGAACACCCTACTATTGGATTAATATCCTAATGACATTGTGTACTTAGAGTAACTATCAATATTTGTGGTGATTTTAGTAAAAATGGAGGTCATGTTCTTCTGTTCATCTCCTCAATGGGTATTGAATTCCCTTCTTCATCATAATGTTTGTAAGATTTATTTCTTTCTTTCGTAGGCTTTGGCTTCCTAATTGAATTCCCTTCTTCATCATAATGTTTGTAAGATTTATTTCTTTCTTTCGTAGGCTTTGGCATCCTACTTTTGTAAGATTTATTTCTTTCTTTTGTAGGCTTTTGCTTTTAATTCCTGCCTCTCTGAGCTACGGTGCTTTAAAGGAAACTAGTCTTAGCCTTTTTCTCGATCTAGGTGGTTTGTAAGGAATAAAAATAAGATGTGACATACCCTAGTAGATGTTGTTACCTTTTTCTCCAGCTAGGCATACTTATATTTGTTCCTTAATGTTATTGCATCTAGGGTTAAATTAGAAAAGAACTTACTAATCTCTAAAATTTTAAATGCATACAATTAAGGTTGTGAAAGCATACACTTGATTCTTCTTTACCTTCACTATGTTAAGACAATTTAAGTACATATAGGTTATAGTTTTAATGTTATAGTTAACGTGTTAGGTATTAAAGTTTATGTCTTATAACATTTTAGGAGTTACAATGTGTTTATGATGAGAGTGTACTAGGGGTCATAATTTTTAGAATTCATTGTGGTAAAAATCATATTGCACTATGGTTTACTTAATAATAGAGTTATTCCCTTAAGGATTATAAGGTAATAAATGCCATTTTTTCTTAATAGTAATAGTGGTTAGAAGTTTCATTTTGGAAGGGTTTGCAATTCTCCAAGAGTGATCAAAGTATATTATGGTTTATATGGGATATGGGACATATAAGTATTTTGACTTTTATAATGGTTTTTGGTTAAGACACATATTGTATTTGATATTATAGTGACCATAGTGGTGAAAGGTTACATTAAGAAAGGGAAACAATTAGTGGGGCTAATATATAGTGCAATATATATGAATATCTAATAATAAATTCATTATAAATATTTTTATTATTTACGAAAGTATTTTTTCTTTCTATTTGCGTTCTTCAATTTATGCCTTACAACCTTTGCAACATCTAGTGCAAATGCTAGTGATGGTTTCAATGAATGGGACATGTTTGAATCCATTTATTGGATGATTAACCTAACATTATAGCCCAATATCCATAATTTATGGTGATATTCCGAAGGTTCTCGATTTTAAATCATTATGGTTCGTGTTTATAATCTGAATATCATTGTTTTAGGATCCACATTAAGGTTTTATGATGATCGGTTTCCATTTTCAAGGTGATGATATCGATTGTTTCCATTTGTATTCAATCAACTCCTCCCGACCATTCACAAATTGCAACAATTATTCTCATACACAACCTTGTCGCTTCTTGATGTCTAATCCTTCAGCGTTCCAGCTCCAACCATTTTCATTATCTCTTCTCTTATTCGCGGCGCTTCTCTACAAAGAAAGGGTTTAGTGATTTGTCTGTTGTGTTTTCTCCAATTTCACCATTATCATTAATTGAAACCCTTATGAAACCCTTGCATTGTCACGCCTCGTTCTTTCTGAACATTTTGGCTCATAAATTGTAGAGGGTTACGAGGGTTGTGAAAAACTATTTCACTAGGTCGGTCGGTGGGAATTTTTGCAACTCATTGAGGGTTTTAGGAACGGTGTTTTCATAGCCTTTGTTTCCATGTTTAAAGGGAAGAAATGCCTGATAGTTGACCTCAAAATTACTTTCGATGAGTTTTTTGTTGTGGAAGATTCCCATCTCCAAGCTGAGGGAGAGAAATGGTAAAAAAATTGTTAAGTTTGCGACATCCACTGGAAAAAACTTGTTGCAAATAATGATTGTTGCAAATAAAATTAATGGAATTCCTATCACTTATTTGAGACCGGAATGGAAAATTCGGGTGTTCTTCTTACGCTGGTATATTGCATGTGAAGGGCATTATAATCTGGTTTTTCATTACCATATTATATTTTTGTTGGTATCCCTTGGCCATAAGCTCAATTTACCCTTTTATTTATATAAAATGTTACCTAAAATTGCTTGCACATATTAGTCACACAATAAGAAGTTAATATTTCATCACATTTTGGTTTGTATACTTGTTAGGCACCAATTGGTTAAAAATGGAGACAATTGGGAACGTTTTCTCGACAAAAACATTTTGAGAAATTTGTACCCCCAAGGATGTTGATATTTTAGGTCTTTCTATACCCAACCCTCTTCCAGATGATTCAGTTTGGTAAAATTCTGGCAATTCATTCCAAAATGATTATGATGAATGATTTCAAGAATCAAACCCATCCTTCTTGGATGGAAATTCAAGTCAAACCCTCATCTTGACCTCTGTTTTTTTAACAGTAAGTATGGAGAAAGGAAACACTATTGTTTTCACTAGTCGAAATAAAAGCCTAGAGAGAAAAAATAAGAGAAACCCTTAAGGGTTAGTTCCCAACCTGAAAATCCAGGTTCAGAACCTATACAAAATGAACTAATTAGTCTTGTGGCACCAAATATTCAAACCCAAGCTAAAATTAAAGAAGTGCAAAGGTTCATTTCTTGGGAAAGGGCGAAATAGGCATGTAAAAACTCTTGTAAAATATGTATTTATTAACTTAGAAACTCTGATTGGACTCACTTCCTAAAGTAATAATCCCCGTATCAAATAACATGTGTTGATGATATCAACAACAATACCAATGGGACTCTTTCTTCCTGACTCAGATCCCTCCTTGCTGGACCGCTATTGGTATGAAAAATTTATTTTCATCATGCCATGAATTAATGGTCAAATAATTCAACTAATCAAGGAAAATGAGAAGCTCAAGGCATAATTTAAAGCTAAAATAATTAACAAAGAAGACATATCTTCGATTACTGAAATACAAATTCAGTCAAAACACTTAAATTTATTATTTTAAGATTAGAAGATTGAGATGCATAAAAATAATGATTTGTTTTTTCTATGAAGCTTAAGTATACTTTTTCATTTTTAGTAGTTCCCTATATTAAACCTTCTCCAACAACAATTCTTTAGAATGTTATCAAGATTTTTAATTTTATTTTATGTTCCTAATAGTTCTTCCATGTATGCAAGGTTGTGTTCTCATACGTCACCATCTTGGATACTCTCCAATAGAATGAGACTATTATTATTGGTATGTGGAAATTATGTTGTTACCTCGTTTACCTTTGTCTTATCCTTCGGTCGTAGGGACTGGAAAAACAATAGTTAATGTTTAATTTTGTAAGTAGTTGTTAAAACACAATTTCACTACTGTTATTTCATACTAAGAGGCTATTATTAGTCCCTGCCTGGACTATAGCGATCGATAGATCGTTGACCGCCTATTAATCCATTCGTTGACCATGTTTTTTTTTGCGTTATCATGGTTTAACCAATGTTTTAAAATAACAATTTTCCTCTATCAAAATTTTAACCAAAGTTTTTGGCTGGGCAAAAAAGACCTCTTATTGCAGGCTTCGCTTATCCCAATGTAGATTGAAGTGATCAGAGCATTTACTTTGCCATTTTACCCTAAGTTCGAGCTTTAAATTCGTTATATAAATTTTTGAAGATTGTATACTAAGTTTTATTTTGCAACCTTGTTTTAGATTTAAGTGATCAATGCATTTACTTTGTCGTTTTAACCTAAGTTCGACCTTTAAACTCGTTATATAATTTTTTGAACATCATATCCTAGGTTTTATTTTGAGGACAACTGCGCTTCAGCATGCAGGTTTGAGGCCAGGTGTGTTTTTGCATGTAGGCACATTGATAAAGGTGTCCAACTGTGGCTTGCAGTGGATTGTGTATAATATCATGAACTAACCCAACCCTATGAGGTAAATAGTGGATGTCTATGAGTTATAGCTCCAGTCTGTTCAATTCTGATCTCCATTGGTGTCAACGGAATACACTGTCAACACTCTACCTTCGGGTTTGATTCATCGCCTGAACGAATACCTCTAATCTATTTGTCTTTGTTTGCAACCATGTTCTCCAACTACTACCTTGTTTCCTCCAGCAGAGTCACAGCTATAAGAGGATGGCCCTCCCGCAGAGGTAAGAGTTTTTTCAGAGTTTCGAAATGGGTATTCCTCTGTTTCTCCCAGCCTGAGTAGATGCACAGGCACTAACTTTTGCATGGTTCTTCCAGGTATTCGATTCTCCCTTGTCCGGTGCGGCTCCTTCACAGGTAAGAAGGGGCTTGTAGCATTCGGTTTTTCTTCCGGTTTAATATTGTTTAAGAATCTCAGATGGCTTTAACTTCTAACTTGCCATTGCAGTTTGTCATGCGTTTTTCCAAAAGTGCGGATTCAGATGGGTGGGTTGTTAACAGGGAAATTCATCTTCTGTCCTCAGGTTGGTTTTGCCATGAAATCCTCCGGCGGTTTGCGAATTGAAGAGTTTTCCTTCGGGCATACATTTTCTTGTGAATGCTTCATCATCAAACATATTCATACAGTCGAATGTTCTAATGTCAAATTCCATTCGTAGGTTGATTATCATATGATATGTTAAACATTTTACATCAGTAATGTTGAAGATGATTTGTAAGCATGACAAAAATAACAGTGATAGCCTTGATTTTCATATTGTATGTGAAATGTTTTCAACACTTTCACTTCAACGACAGATCATGCACGTTCCATGAGGGCTTCTACGATGGTTTATCTTTTCATCATAACCATACAACGCCAAATCCCTGCGCATACGACGTTAGTAAATTCTCCAATTGAAATGAACCCCTGACGTTGATCTACTCACTCCAATAGCATCTAGTTCACTAGTTTTGGCAACGAACAAATCTAAAAAACACCGCATATATAAACTGTTTACAACTAAGTATCCACGCATTCAGGCATTAATGACACTGATTAAATCCTTGTTGTTGTTCATTTTAATTTGCTGAGTTTTAACGCTTAAAGGAACTAACAAAACACTCTCATGGTTTCGGTTTTGCAGGTGAGGATAACTGCGCAAATGAAGGAGATTGTTAGTGACATAATGGGATTTCAACTGTCTTGATGCCTTGTTTGAACAAAAATGAACTCTGCGTATGAGAAGCTAATTGGAGCCCTATGAACCGATGAACAAAAATCATTAACTTGTTTTGAACTGCAATGAATCCAACGTCAGGCATTTGCAATGATTCTTATTTCAATTTTCACCAGTTATTCAAAACAGTTCAAAATCATCTTTCTGGTTGAATGGCGCTCTGTGCACATTTAAAGTTTTGTTACATTTCAGTTTCCAGTGTGGCAGGAACTCAGTATATTTGTAATCTTTATAAACTGAGATGGGGCTCTATAATTGGGGTTCAGAAATTCTGTGGATAGGGTTGCAATTGACACTTTTGTTTTCTGTATGTTCTTATGCTCACTGAACCAAAGATTGATTTCATGTTTATTGGAGTGACTTTGCGCCATTTTGATTGTGGAATCGCTCTGTTTTGCTATAAAATCAATCTTGTTTTGTTTCTTTCAAACTGTGATATGAGTTTTCAATTTCAGATCGCTTTCGAATGGTAAAGCGTTTGTACATTTATATGTTAACGTTCTTTTCTTGTAATCAGGGATCATCGCAGTATTCACCGTATACTATTGTATGTGAAATGTTGTATTGTATTTTCATATTGTATGTGAAATGTTTTACATTAGTGGATGTCAAGATGATTTGCAAGCAGGACACAAATACCAGCTTTATTATCTCGTCATATGTCAATTTTTTAGCTGATGTTAGTTAATTTGTATAAGAATGTTAAATGTTTAGATATATAATTTATATTTTTTATTTTATTAACAAGATCAATGATTAATTTTGCAATTTGTTTTCCAACAAATTTCATATTTGTATTTTAATTTCATCACTTTATCAATCATTTAAAACAAGTTGTTGCATTGCGGATGGTATACCTGCCGAATAAGGATTATCATCTGTTATCTACTGCAAGGAATGTACGTGCACAGATGGTGACCGAATTCTAATTGATGGAATAAACAGAAACCCAAAATCAAGATGAGTTGAATAACTAAACATTAACAATAATGCATAGGTGTTGGAAATATCGAATGGTTAGCCAAAATAAGTTGCGAGGTTTTGCACTCTCACAACATACTCAACTATCTCAAATACATTTCACAATTCTCTTCTATCTATCCTTTTCGATATTGCCATTCTTCTTGATTTCTCCCTCTTCAGAACTCATTATTTGTCATTTTTTCTCTTTACTTTCATTGCTAAATTTGTCTTCCTTGCATAATTCTACATAGTACTCGGTGAGGCTGGATCCCCGGTTGAGCCATGCTTAAAGCATGTTGTCCAGATGGCGGAGATACTTGAGCTCGAGAGAGGAGAGGCACGTGGCTTGCATGCAAGATCAACTTGCCTCCTCAAATGTTTATTTACCGTTTTAGTTTTTTTCAATTATTATTTATTTCTACATATATTAATTGTTTTACTTTTTAAACAAATAAAATGTTTGTGGAGAGACCATACTCAAAGTGGATTTGGTCTTTCTGCGCTGGGCTATTTATGGGATGCACAACAGGAGCAACTCTATCTATAGCTTGAATATGTGATCTTGATATTTTACTTAATGAATAAAAAAACATTTGATTAATGATAACCATAATAATTTCTTTTTCTACATTTTCTGTTTTACTGTTTTTGAGCATATATCTTCTTTAAAATTTTACATTTTTAATGTAACACTGTTTTTTAATGAATACCCATATCTTAACACATTCACTTCGAATACTGCCGCAAGAAACCAGATCTGGTCTTGCTATTCCATTCCGCTGAAAACCTACTTCGCCCTGCTCATGCGCTCGTCAACCTACTAAGCTTGGGGCGGGTTAGCATCTACCGATATAGTTCCTATTGAGTGCAATTACAGCAATCCATTTGTGTTGTCCCTGCAGACCCCGGCAGGGACTACCGCCACGGCAGTGGCTCCTTGTTATATATATAGATATATATCATTTTGATAAGAAAAAAAGGAAATGTTGGAAAGTTGATGTTGAATTTAATTAATGTGGACCTCATTTTCATTATGAATGCATATATTGATTTTTTTTATTACGTTGGTACATATTCATTTTAATTATTTTTACATGGTCGTATTATTATAAGTAATTTTCTTTATTCTTTTTGTGGATTCATCCCAGGAAGTCTAAAGATCACTTGCCTAAAGTGTGGTGACTTGGATTTGAAATCTAATAGCTATTGTTGTACATTAATTTTCTTTTGTATTATTTGAATTCGTTGTGTATAAAACATATCCTGTAACTCCCTCAGTGACTAGTGTCCTAAGGGTAATATGAATCTTGACACTTTGTTGATTTTGATTTCTTTGATTTGGTTCTAAAATCATATTCATGAGAATGCCATCATTCTATGAGTTAAGTTGATACATATGCTATGTTAGTTTCTATTATATCATTATTATTCAACTATTTGATTGTTGATTTTATTCATGAATAACTAGTTGGAATATTATCTAATATAAAGTAATACATTAGCCCTTTTCTTTTAGTATTATGTCTCGGTTGAGGGTAAAATTGTTAGTATAGGTTTTCTGATTCTTAATATGTGGATCAACAACCAATAGAGTTTAACTTCATTAGTTTGAGAGAGTTAAATATGTATTTTATTTAACTTAATCTCATTCATTTACATTGAATTAAAGAATCATTTTCTATTCGTTTAGAACTACATTTACTAATTAAATAATTAGTTAGCATGTTCTATCTTTTTATAAAATATTGTTAGAAAATCCATTTGTATTTCATACACCAATTAAGATATGTTCTTATCTTTCTCCTTTGTATCGTAATTTGTGTACACTTCTTGTATTATAACACTTCATTTATGCTTTTGTAGTATACTTTTCAATAATATATTTTTTATAATGTTTTAATTCTGAGCATAGATTCTAATTTATAAATAGCATATATGTGTTAGAATTAGTATATCGTGATAGATTAGTGGTGAAACATACATTTTCTCTCACTTAATAATGATATCAACTTAAATTGTTCAAAGTCTATTGTTTCACTTGTACAATCAACCTAGATAGTAACCTTAGTATAGTTTTAACCATAGATTAGTAGAGATTAATTGTACATTAGTGTAGGATAACTATAGTATATATTAGCATTAGTTTTCGCCGATTCACTCTTTCATAAGAACAAAGGATCTAAGGCCAATGAAGCCTATAAATCCATCAAGGAGAGTTATACCAAATGGCTTGGGGTACTAAATATGATTAGTGTGGCCTATTCCTCCCTTGTTGAGTTAGTTGTACAATGCCCTTCTAAACATGTTTGAAGAGCGTTGTTGTAACATTTCTATTTTCGAATGACATTTTTATTTATTGCTTCTATCCTATCATAATTTAAAGTGAAGAATATATCCTTCAAGTATAGGAGTACTTCGAGTCTAACCATCTACGCGAAAAAATACTAAATATACTAGTGGGGTGGCTGCAGCTGTTAAGGATAATTGTTCAAAACCAGAAATGATATCCTCAAGCTCAGGGGGAACTTCTTCTCGGGTTTTGTTTGGAAAATCAGTCATCAACCTCTAATTTTAGATATTATGCTAAAACAACAAAATTGTCAAATTTACCTAAAATATGGCAAACCTCCACTTTTCCCATGGAACCGAAAAGAATTTAAACTCCAGTTTATAACCTTGTCATGTCCATCATTCCAAAAACATTTATCGTGTTAATTCTTTGTCATCAATCTCAACACTCAATCCAATGGTTATCTCTTTCCTCGCTCGCAAAATAGCCGGACGATCACCACAGTTGATCGATTCTGCTTGATCCAACAGTTGACGTGTAATCTCCTGTGGATTCTTTCATGATGTTTAACGAGCCGAGAGCATGCGAGAAAAGAATTTTTCCCATGCTACGTGTCAGCTGCTAAGTGTAATCATGTAAAAATTCCAAATACAACTTACCACCTTGAGACCACGTGAGAAAGAAATTTCCCATACAAAGATCACTTTTCTATTATATTTAATGCCTATGCTTGTTGGTGTGCAATAACTGTTAGACCTATTGGATCTGACGATCAGATGGTTCAGACATTTTCCTAGGTTTCTTATGGATTTTTTCAGGGTTTTCTTCATTCTACCAAGGTTTTAGCACTTCCGCCAAGTTAATTCTATCTCTAAGTTATATTCAGGATATTGTTAGCTAAACTTTGTGGGTTCGAAATACATTAGAATTAACTTAATACAAAGTGAACAAAGATTTAAATGGAAAAACGCAATATCATATAAAATCTAGTTTTAAAGGGCCCAAACTGGAAATCAACAACATTCAGAAATATTCAGAAACATTCATGTGCAAGATACACAGGAATACAAAGAGACTTCAAATTTTATAGTCTAATCCTCCACAGCCAAATCCTATTACATTCCTTCAAAACTTACATAAGTACTAGTACATACAACAATTAGATCCTCAGTTAATGGATCAAAACTGCCTAATTCTATCTAATCTGCATGATATTCTCCTCGAGAATCTCAACTAAGTCTAAATACTTGAATTAATTACAAAATAATTCAAATATCTGAATTCTAGCTCAAATCCTATGTAGAAAGCTTTGTAAAGTGACAGCTAAAGGATCCCACTCCTTGGCTTGTAAACTTTTCCTGTATTTTTGGAATAAAATTTGAAACCTTTTGTCTTCAAGCCTCATGTTCCTGCATCATATACTCACACTAAAATTTAAGAAGTAATCTTTAACACATAGAAACATATGAGAAACCAAATACCTTAACTGATATGGTACCAAGATTTGTTGAATGAGAGAGGAAGGTTACATGCTGATGATAATTCAAGGCCAGGCTCCAACGGGATCCACATATTAATGGTTGTCTAATTCATTAAAAGATGTTGGCATGTGCTCCTTTTTTATGTTATGTAATTCTTCCTCTTCTTGATGACTACTCCCTTGGAGGCATGAAGGATATTGTGAGAGGTAATAGATAATCTCCTTGATCTTGGGCTCCAATATCTTCTTGTTCGATTAGAAATGATGGTTAAGAGAAATTCGAGGATTTTTCTCCGAATATTGTTCGTGATTTTCAAAAAAAAGTTCAAAACAATTTTCAATTGTATAGTGCTCCTCTAATCATCCTAGGATTGGAACTTTTTCTTCGGGTAGATACTATGTGTTAATAGCGCAATTCCTAAATTCACTCCTCTCCTTGATCCAAAATATATATCATTACAATCAAGAGTGCAATAAGTAGGAAGGATTGATGTTTTAAATTGTTTTGCAACCTATTTTTTTGGATTAGAGTTTTATTAGGGTTAATTTCAGGGTTTGGATTAGGGTTAGTTTTATTGTTTGGATTAAGGTTGGTTGCATAACTTTTTGGGGTCATAGAGGAGGATTAATTAGCAATGCACTGGATAGGAATTTTAGTTGTTGTTTCCCAAGCAATTGTATTTATATGGGGAACGTTCCTAGAGAAGAAGCTCCAAGCCATCATTGAGGCCATGGGGGTATCTGACTCATGGGAGAGGGCCAGGGAGATAACAACTTTGGCCAAAAGGTAGGTTATTCAATAACATTAAGTCTAAAAGTTTTCTATGTTACTATAATATTATACAACTGCTTAGGAAGCTATTGAGGGTGAGAAACATTAGGCCAATTACTAAGTGATGGTGGGTTTTGAGTTATACCTAGCGATCAATTTGATTCCTTAAATACTCATAGTAATCCTTGTAGTGATGCAATGACTTGTTGAGTGATTCTCTTTGCAAATACCACAAACTTTAGGACTGCTAAGTGGACACTCTTTGAGGGAAGGCTTCTTCTTATAGTTGAAGAATAGCACCAAGAGTAGTTTTTCAATTTTAACCTGCTTCCATTCATCCCATAAATAATCCAATTATGAAAAAGAGCTAATAACATCATTTTTTATATTTTGAAGAAAACTATTGATATTTTCACTCTTGAGTTCACTACCATTGGATGATTTTTGTATCTAAAGAACAACATTAGTTATTATTCTTTAACTCCTCCTTGAAATATTTCTCGAAATACTATTTTTTGTTCTCAATAAGCTTATGTTTCCTTCTAGTTAGTATACTTCTTACATCACCCTAGAATGAAAACACAATATGTAGCAAATAAAATAAAACTTATGTGAAATAGTAGGTGAAGAAGTAAACCAAATTGCACCACGTCAGCAAGGTCAATCCCTAAAGTACCTCCCCAACAACGATGCAAAAGTGTTAGGTGTAGTATATGGTATATTAATGGACCAATATTTGATATCATTTTGGGGTCTATATACTTTGAGACATAACACTCGAACTGCAAGAGAAATACTTCGGGAACCTACAAAACAAAACCCTGTTCTCTCCTTGGAAACTATCTACTCATACCTTTTAGATGAAAATTTTCTCAAACCTGAAAGTAATAACATAGATTATCACATCAAATTTTAAATCATCAAACACAGTAAGCATTTCTATAGCTTATGCTACCAAATAAACACAAAGGAAGGAAAGCAACTAGTTTGGGGGGCCCACCAACTAACCTGTGTCTCTTGTTAAAGTTTTGAATCACATAGAACTTAAAAATTTACACAATAGAGCATAAACCTAGAGTCGTCCATGTATCAAATGAAATATACAGTCTTTTAAATCATGAATTAAAATCTTAGAATCACATTTCAAGACACAGATCAACCCAAAGGGTAAAATCTACACTAATAAGTGCCCAAAATTTCTATAATGATTATTTTAACACTCCTCTCCATGTCTCTTATAAGTTTTACAATTACATATGTAGTTTTCAACCAGCCAAATTGAGTAGAAATGGAACCATAAACTAATTGAAGAGATCATGGACCTGGTGTATGGAGAAATTTGAAAATAATTCGTTTTTTCAAGAATATCAACTAACTAAATTATTATTAGGAACAATTTTAACTTGATCTAACTCTTAAAATATCTTTGATAGGTTCACGCAGTATTGATTAACCATTGGCCCTCGTGCCACACTTCAATGACCAAAAAAATCCATGCATCCATTTACTGAGTACAACATCTCTATACATAATACAAGAACTATGCAACCTTTCTTAGTGATTCATAGACAATCATAAATCATGGACAATGCTCATAAGTGCAATTATTTGATAAGAAAAAAAGATTTACCTTCCAAGTTTTAGATAAAGTGAAAATGGAGGACAAATATTAACTATTTCATGATAGAGAATGTTGAAGTGTGAGGTAGAGGGTCAAAATTCATGAAACTGAGGGAACAAAATAGGGTATCATAGGGGAAACATAATGTATTAAACACAATAATTCTATTTCCCGGCAGCTAGTATATGTTGGAAATAATACTAAGAGGGGGGGTGAATTAGTATTAGCAATTTAACAATATTTCATTTCGATAAACAGATTTATCTACGCTAATTCTGTTAATGAAACCTGCGTGTATACGCAACTGTGATTAGAGCAACCAGTGTATACCTTGCAAACTTATAATTTAGTTAGTTGATATTAATCTATGTATCAGAACCATATAAGCAGTAATTAGATGCAGTAAACAGAATAGGCAATAACACACATGAACACAAGATATAAGGTGGAAACCCAATGTGGGTGAAAACCACCTGTTGCAATTGTCTCTATCTTTCTTTAATAAGAAAGTTCTTTTTACAAATTTTGTACTGGTGCAGCCTTATACCAGTACGTAGGCTTCTACCTGCAAAAGGCTACAACCTTCTCTCTTTCTCCAGCTTCTCCTGGAAGGGAGCTAGAACCCCCTAGCTCTTATACTAGTTGAGTTACTATTACGTAGGTGCTGACCTACAGAAGGCTACAACATTCTCTTTTCTTCTAGGGACCACATTTCATAAATATTCAGACTAGATCCATCAATAACATCAATCAAACATCAAATATATATGCATCAATCAATCTCCTTTACACCAACCAAAACTGAATCAAACAATCAATTTTCTGAATGTTGTAACCAGAACACAGTAACAGTAACCAGACCCCAATCTAGAACCCAGAACACTGCAACAGTAAATAGAAGTAGCTCAAACATATTTTATGAGGTGTACGCTACTTCAGTGTGTCGAACCTACGTGCATACACACTTTTCTCAAGGCGGACCTGCGTATACGTAGTTTTGAAATATCGAACCAGTGTGTATACATGTTTTTGCTTTACTGAACCTATGTACAGATCTTTAAAAGATGATTTAACCTTTACCACTATTCAAACATTAGTTATACCCAGATCATCATATTTACAGATTACGACATGCGCCAACTATTCAGATAAAATATCAAAAACCACACAAAGATAATTCTCTTCAAGCCTTAAGATCCTGGCCCATCAATAGAACTTATCCTTCTTCAAGCACTCATGTTCTTCCTTGATTCAGATCCAACTATCCACCATTACCCAATGAACATTAGATATTCAATACTTGAGTGCATTTGCCTAAGGATCTTCTCCTCCTTTTATAGTCTTACGCCTTACTCAATACCATGGTCCAAAACCACTTAGAAACAATACCTTGGACCAAACACCTGGGGTCAACACGTCGGACAAGAAACCTTGGACCAATACCATGGTCTAAATACCATGGACCAAAAACCAGATTCTCTAACATGTATGTGCCTTTCCTTGCATGAAAGCGCGTGTATACGCATACGCATCTTTTGGTCGTGGAACCCACGTGTATATGCGGCTTGGTCAAGGGGAACCTGCGTATATCTCTTTTTCCTTCACTCTGTGAGCCTGAACTGTGATCTGTCATCTAAGTGAGTTGCCATCAAGGACAACACCTATGTCATAGTGCCAAAAATGTGTCATAATGCCAACAATCTCCCCCTTTGGACTTGATGGCAACCCCAAGTCACTCTCCCCCTTTGTCATCAAGGGCAAAGGGTTATGATCACCCTAAGTACATGCTGAAATCTTCGATATGCTGAAGTGTACTATTCATGCTCCCCCTGAATCTAAGAAAGGTCTACAAAAAGATGTTCTACAAGAATAACATGACTTTATACATCATAAATGACCTTCCTATCACCAAAGACTCATACATACATCCATCTCCCAACCAAGTGCAGATATACCAATATTGACTCATCCACCCAACCAAGTGGGGAACACCAAAAGTTTATACATGATAAAACAAGAACATTACATCATCCATCCTAGGAATATTGGGGAAACAAAATAGGTCGTTACATGACCTTAATAAAAATATATACATGACGTAGAGACGAAATATCTAAAACAAGACTATGATAGTCATCAAAAACTATCATCAGCAGCATCTATCAATCACCATCCTGACCAATAACCATGATCTCCCTCTGCACCTGTTCTACCTAAATCAAAAACAACTGTGAAATTGAAATTGTACCAAGATAATTCCAACAATTAGAAGTATATGCTCCCCCTGAACCTGTGTCAGATGATCACTATTAGACCCGTATCAGACTCTTTTCATCCTGAGTCTAGCCCACTTATATTCTTCAAACCAACATATATGCGACTATATCCACAACAACCAGCGTATGTATGCAGATATGCTTAATGAAAATTGCTTACAACCACTGGTCTCTGAACCAGATAAGTATCAACAGCAATATGATGCATCAACTTCTCCTAGCTTCTGTCTGAGGTATTCAAATGTTTCTCTGGGCAGTGGTTTGGTGAATATATCAACAACCTGTTCCTTGGAGGGAACATACTCCAAGTTTACCTTTTGTCTAAGCACTTGTTCCCGGAGAAAATGATATTTGATAGGTATGTGGCTTAGTCCTGGAATGCATGGTTGGATTCTTTGAAATAGTGATTGCACTTGTATTATCACATAGAATGGAGATGGGTGGAGTACATGTGATCTGAATGTCTTGCAATATTTACATCATCCAAAGGAGTTGTGTGCAACAAGATGCAACAACCACATATTATGCTTCAGCTATAGACAATGCAATTGAACTTTGTTTCTTGCTAAACCAAGACACTAATGTGGAGCCCATATAGAATGCACCACCACTAGTGATTTTTCTGTCATCCTTGCTTCCTGCCCAATCTGCATTTGTATATGCTTGAAGTGTAAGATTTGTATTTCTAGCATACCATAAACCAAAGTTTTGTGTTCCTTGAAGATATTTGAAAATCCTTTTGACTGCCTGAAGGTGTGTTTCCTTTGGATTGTCTTGGAATCTTCCAACTATTCCTACTGCATGCATGATGTCTAGTTGGGTACCTGTTAGATATAGCAGACTACCAATCATGGATCTGTAGGTTGGTTGTTGTACTGCTGCTGATTCATTGTTTGTGCTAAGGCTACATCCTGTTACCATAGGGGTACATACTGGTTTAGAATCTTCCATGCCATATTTCTTCAAGATCTACTTGAGGTACTTGGTTTGTGACAAAAATATGCCATCTTTCTTTTGTTGAACTTGTAGGCCAAGAAAATATGTGAGCTCACCCATCAGGGACATTTCAAATTCTTTCTGCATTACCAAGGCAAAGTTTTGACTCACATCTTCTTCATTGCTACCAAGAATGATATCATCAACGTACAAAACAAGTATTAGCAATTTATCATTATCAATATTTATATATAGATTGCTATCAGCTGATCCTTTTGAAAACCCTTGTTGATGGAGATATTTGTCAAGATGGTAATACCATGCCCTTGGATCTTGTTTTAGACCATCGAGAGCCTTTCTGAGTCTGCATAGAAGTTTTGGATCATTTCCAAGGATGAATCCATCTAGTTTCTCAATATATACTTCTTCTAGGTCTCCATTAAGAAAGGCAGATTTCACATCCATTTGATATACTTTGAACTTCTTAAAGCTAGAAAGAGCGAGAAACATTCTTATGGCTTCAAGTCTAGAAACAGGTGCAAAAGTTTCTTCAAAGTCTATGCCTTTTGTTGAGCATACCCTTTACAAACAAGTCTAGCCTTGTTTCTAATAACTTCTCCATTTTCATTCAGCTTGTTCTTGAATATCCATTTGGTTCCTATGACATTCTTATCATTAGGTCTAGGAACCAATTCCCAAGTATTCCTTTCAATTTGCTCAAGTTCTTCATTCATGGCCTTGACCCAACATTCATCTTTGCATGCTTCATTTACATTTTGCGGTTCAACAGAGGAAAGTAATGCTAGATAGCTTGAAGCTTTTGTAATAGTTCTTCTTGTTTGCACAGCTGCCTCTTTTTGCCCCAAAATTTGAGTCTCTAGATGATTCTTCTTAACATACCTCGATGGAGTCTTTTCTTCTACCCTTATCTGTTCTTCCAGTGCCTCACTGGTTTCTTCTTCTTCATAATTAGTCTAATTTGATGTGGAAGGATATTCCTCGTCTTCTTCATAATCTTTGGTTTTTACCTGCTTTGGATTTTTGCCTGCTTCATCAGCCACAACATCAATACTTTCAATAATTTTCCCAAGTATTTTATTATAACACTTATATCCCTTACTTCGGGAAGAGTAACGAAGCAGAATGTCTTCATGTGCTCTAGGTTCAAACTTGCCAAAGTTTTCATCAGTCCTTTTGATGTAACGTTTTCTTCCAAAAAATTTGAAGTATTTTACAGTAGGAGTCTTACCATACCAAATTTCATGAGGAGTTTGAGTGTTGTTTACCCAGATGTTTGTTTTGGTGAGAATAGTGATGGCAGCAAATGCAGCTTCACCCCAGAAGGTTTCAGGATTCCAGACTCATGTAGCATAGCACAAGCCATTTGTTGAATAGTTATGTTCATCCTTTCTACCACTCCATTTTGCTGAGGAGCTCTTGCAGTAGCGAATTCCCTTCTTATTCCATGCTCTTCACAGAAGTCAAAGAATTCATCCGTGGTAAATTCCACTCCTCAATCAGACCTAAGGCATTTGTTTTTTCGATCTGATTCATTTTCAACCAAGGCTTTGAATGCTTTGAAATTTTCGAAAGCTTCATCTTTGTGCTTTAGAAGTCCTATCCAACACATTCTTGAAAAATCGTCAATGAACAATATAAAATATTCTTCTCCACGAGGCGACTTTTTCCTTGATGGTCCACATAAGCTAGTATGAACAATTCCAAGAGGCTTACCAGTTGATCCTTCCTTTTAAGGGAAATGTGTTATGGTTTTCTTACCAGATTGACATGATTTGCATATTGTATTTTCTGGAATGTAGATATCTGGAAGATCACGAACTGCCTAGTATCTGCATGCTTTTATTATTTGAGGGAAGCTTAGATGCCCCAGTCTTTTGTGCCATAGCCAGTGTTCATCATTTTTGCTTAGATAGCATTGTTGTTGTCCTCCCTTGGGTATGTACAAGTTTTTTGGAGTTCTTACACCTTTGATCATTGTTTCTCATGTATTAAGCTCACGAACAATGCATCCATTTGATCGAAATACTACTTCATTTCCTTGATCACACATTTGACTGACACTCAATAGGTTATGCTTTAGAACATCAACATACATAACATTCCCAACTTTAACCTTTTCCTTTAAGAGAAAAGAACCTTTACCTTTTATAACTGCAGGAGTGTCATTACCAAATAATACCTTCTTTTCCTTTCATGTGTTTTGAGCATCCACTATTGATATACCACTAATTTTCTTGTCCTTCTGCATACAAGGCTATTCCACATCTTTCTGTTTGTAGTTATTTCTTTCTCCATGTTTTGGGACCCAATGAAGCTTGCTCCTTATGAGATGTTTGCCGAAATTTATTCCCGCATTCAGAATCTTCATGACCGAAGTTGTTACAGATAGAGCATTATATTTCATTTTCAAGAGTTGAAAAGTTATTGTAGGTCCTTTTCATGATCCCAATCACATTCCTTTGATTTCGTGCTTCTCTGGTCATGATTGTATTGTGAGAAACACATTGAGCAGCTTTGTGTCCAAAGTTATGACATGAAGAACATTGGCCATTAAGGAAATTTCTACGATTATCAAATCTACTAACCTCATGATTGTAGTTTCCATTGACATTCATTCTTGAATCAAATTGAGACTAATTTACCTATGGTTGGTTATAGCTTCTGTTCATCCTCAAAGTAGATTGATCCCGATTTACTTCATGATCTTCTTTACGCCTTTACTAACGATTTTCAACCCGTTCACTTCTCCTTGCTGCATCAAGATAGCTTTTGGAGGTTGATGGCTTCTGTGCTTCAGATGTTTCTTCAGTATATCCTAGACCTGCCTTTATTAGAGGAGAATGGTGTACTTTGATAATTTCATCTAAAGTTTCTGATTCTTTTGCAAATCTAATATTGAGTGCTTTTGTTTTCCCAATATCTTTTCTTAGACCCACAATTTCACATTCTAACTTTTCATTTTGTTTTTCTCTTTCAGCGAGTTGGAATGTCGGAGTATCTATAATCATACTCTTTTCTTCTAAACATATTTTAAGTTTAGAAATTTCTTCATAGACACCATCTTCATCTAAAGCATCCAAGAAATTATCATCTTCAAAAGCCATCAGAAGTTTATAGTCATTACCATGTTGATCTTCATCACTATATGATAAACCATCACTATCTTCATGTGTATAATAGCTCTTCTTACTTACATTTTGTTTTCTATTCCATTTTTCTGGTTCCTTACCTTTATCAAGCTTATCTTTATCAGGACATTTGGTAGCATAATGACCAACTCCTCCACAAGCAAAGCATTTGAAAGGTAACTTATCTTTGAATCTTCCAGTACTCCGTTGAAGGTTCTTGACAAAGTTTGTTCTTCCTCTCCTTCTGAATTGTGTCCTAATTCATTGAGTTCTTCTCTTCCTAAAGCTTTGAATGCAGCTTCTGTTATATCTGATGGACCTCCTTTTCTCATTTCGAAGGCAGTTAGGATTCTGTGCAGTTGTGTCATAGTAATACTCTAAAGATTCTGCTTTTCTTCTATGGCAGAAACTTTTGATTCAAGCTTAGAAGACAAGGATCTTAAAACCTTTTCAACTACAATAATTTCTTTTATCTCTTCACTCAAGTTTTTCATGTGATTAACAATCTCATCTATACGTAAGAAGTAATTAGCTATACTTTCATCGTTTTGCATTTTGAGAGTTTCATATTGAATTCTGAGATATTGTAGTTTTGCAAGTTTTACCTGGTCGTCTCCTTCATAGCTTAGAACAATCTTGTCCCATATTTCTTTGGAAGCTTTGAGCTACATAACTTTGACAAATTTTGATTGTGACAGACTCCCCAATAATTATTGACAGCCTTGGCATTTGTTTCATACTCCTTTTTACCTACCATATCTGTACGAATTGCTGATGGAAATGTGTATCCTCCTTCCACGATTTCCCAAACATTTGTTCCAATAGATTGAAGATAGGTTGTGGTTCTTACCTTCCAATAGACGAAGTTGCTCCCATGAAATATCGGTGGTCTAATGGATCCCTCTCTTTCGTAGTAGCTCATGATGATGGATCTTTCTTCAAGCGATCAAGCTTTTTCTGAAGAACCTGCTCTGATACCAACTGTTGGAAATAATACTGGGGGGGGTGAATCAGTATTAGCAATTTAACAATATTTCATTTCCATAAACAGATTTATATATGCTACTTCTATTAATGAAACCTACATGTATACGCAACTGTGATTAGAGAAACTAGCGTATACCTTGCAAACTTATAATTTAGTTAGTTGATCTTTAATCTATGTATCAGAACCATATAACCAGTAACCCAATGCAGTAAATAAAACAGACAATCACACACATGAACACAAGATATAAGGTGGAAACCCAATGTGGGTGAAAACCACCTTCTACAATCGTCTCTATCTTTATTTAATAAGAAACTTATTGCTACAAATTTTGTACCGGTGCAGCCTTATACCAGTACGCGAGCTTCTACCTATAGAAGGCTACAACCTTCTCTCGTTCTCCAGCTTCTCCTGGAAGGGAGCTATAACCCCCTAACTCTTGTACTAGCTGATGTAATAGTACGTAGAGGCTGACCTACAGAAAGCTACAACCTTCTCTCTTCTTTGAGGGACCACATTTCATAAATTTTCAGACTAGATCCATCAATAACATCAATCAAACATCAAATATATCTGCATCAACCAATCTCCTTTGCGCCAACTAGAACTAAATCAAAAAATCACTTTTTTGAATGTTGTAACCAAAACACCGTAACAATAACCAGACCACAATCCAGAACCTAGAACACTGCAACAGTTAATAGAAGTAGCTAAAACATATTTTATGAGGTGTACGCTACTTCAATGTGTCGAACCTGCGTGCATATGCACTTTTCTCAAGGAGAACCTACGTATATGTAGTTTTGAAATACTGAACCAGCATGTATATACATTTTTTCTTTACTGAACCTGCGTATAGATCTGTAAAAGATGATTTAACCTTTACCACTATTCAGACATTAGCTATACCCAGATCATCGGATTTAAAAATTACGACATGCGCCAATTATTTAGATAAAAGATCAAAAACCACACAAAGATACTTCTCTTCAAGCCTTAAGATCTTGACCCATCAATAGAACTTATCCTTATTTAAGAACTCATGTTCCTCCTTGATTCAGATCCAGCTATCCACCATTACCCAATGACCAATATTCTAGATCTTTCTCTTCATTAGATATTCAATACTTGAGTTCCTTTGCCTAAAGATCTTCTCCTCCTTTTATAGTCTTAGGTCTTACTCAATACCATGGTCCAAAACCACTTAGAACCAATACCTTCGACCAAATACTTGGGTTCAAGACGTTGGACACGATACATTGGACCAATACCATGGATCACAATACCATGGTCTAAATACCACAGACCAAAAACCAAATTCTCCAACATGTACGCGCATTTCCTTGCATGAAAGTGTGTGTATATGCATACGCATCTTTTGGTCATGGAACCCGCATGTATACGTGGCTTGGTCAAGGGGAACATGTGTATATCTCTTTTTCCTTCATTCAGTGAGCCTGAAATTTGTTCTGTCATCTGAGTGAGTTGCCATCAAGGACAACACCTATGTCATAGTGCCAAACCTGTGTCATAATGCCAACAGTATATCCCTTTCTCTAGACATATTCTTGCCTTGTCTTCTCCACTCTTGCATGAGAATATTCCTTCAATATTTCCCTGAAATTTACGAAAAATCCATATGACACCGTCATTTATTTATTACAGGATACCCACAGCTCGTGGTAGCAATAATTTTCCATTCACAAGAAAATATTTAGTTCCATTAATTTTGCATGGACTACACCATTTCTTTCACCCTATCTCATATAAGACCACTTAAAACAAAATAACAAACATATCTACAAATCCACAAAACACACATACACACAGGGAAGCAAAACTCACACCAACATTGCAACTACACACACATGGAAACTAAACACTCACACGCTAACATATTTACGTAGAGAGCGTAAAATATCATATCCCTTCCATCCTCCTAAGCTCTCCCATTACGGATTTAGGCTCATATGAACTCTGATACCAAATATGAAATTTGAGGAGTAGACATAGTATACAAATTACAAACAAAACAATATTTATATATTACATTTCAAAACCAAAATACATCACACATATATAATTCTTATAAGATTCAATATATTATACACTACGAGATTGTTTATTGAAAAATATCTCAACAACTCAATCAAACCAACAAACCCAATCTACCACTATTCTATTCTAAGCATTAATTCTAAGTGCGTTCAAGGAATTTGTTACATATATAATTTCTAAGTGTAGGGTGCCCACACCACATCACTACCCGTGTCCACAATGAGCAATACATCCTATTTAGAAGTTCCTACCAATAATTTAATTTAAAACTCGATGAAGTGGTTGAAATATTATTAATTAAAATTATATTTATTTTATTATTTACTTGAATTCAAAGCATAAACATATTAATTACTCAACATAATCATTGAACTCATGCTTAAATATTAACATCTTGTTTCTTTAAATCTATTTTTGAATAAATTTAAAATATTTCAATATATTTATTTTTTAATTATTATAATATTTATATACAACTGTATTTTAATTTTACTATCATTATTTAATATTTTCTTTAATATTCATTTTCATTTTTATTTTTTTTTTATTTTTTTTTTTTATAATAATTAATCAAAATGTATATCCATTAAATTCTCTCTTCTTCAATTTATTTCAATTTCATTTTATTTTTATTTTTCCCCACATATATAATATAATATAATCTTATTTTTATATTATTATTTCTTACTTTATAATTACTATATAAATTATTTTTAAACTTTATATATTTTAATATTATATGTTTTCACTGTGATTTTTTAAAATATCCAATATCACAATAAATATAATGAATATCTTATAAATGAATATATAGTATCTATAAATTAATATATAATATTTACATAAAATTGTTGAAATATTTAATTTATCTATTTATTTTTTGAATTAACATGTACCATAAGAGTTAGTGTATATGTCAAATAGAAGAATATATGAAAGACTTAGTCAAACACTGTAACACCCTCCTCCCACATCTACCCAAATAATTGGCCAACTGGGGTAAACATGTGACGAGAAGTTACCATGATATGGTAAACCTCCTAAGTGACCTTAAGGAAGTGGAATCGATGGAAACACACCATATAGACCTTCCACATTAGCAACAGGACTGCCAAGAACCATCCCAACCACTCAAGTAGCTATCCCTCGGGTCCGACTAAAATTTTAGACCACTAAACCCCTGGACGCTCCCTTGATAAGGACAAAGGTGCTTCCAAGGACCTCTAGACATATGCACAACATGGGTATGCAAGCATCCAGGGAATTTTTTGCTCAGACTTGTGAAGGAGACTCTAGAATTTGTGCCACTTTTCAAGCCTTGAATCCAAGACATTACCCGAAAACCGTTGTAGCTATCAAAATCCATAAATTACACTATGACAAGACTTACAAATAAAAATCTGACTCCAAGACTAGGGTTGATCATCCCCAACTGGGACTAACATTCTGTCAAACACCTGGCATCAATGCAGTCTACGAGAAATGAATAAAATACGGAGACAAAATGAATGATAACTAATATGGAACTTGACAAGAAGGATCACCAGCCTCTTCCCTTGGCCATTTTGACATCATTTAGGTATTTCGTCCATTATCCTTTCAGTTACAAGTAAATATATGAAATAACCATGACAATAACCAATCATATAACCATGCTTATAAACAACATTAAACCATGAAAATAATAATGAGATAATAGCCATCAAATACACATATTAACATGTATAAAGCAAGAGAAATTATATTTTATTAATCTTAGGCAAAGCCGACAAGGTTCGAGACTTCCATGTACCACCCAACCATAGACATGGTAGAACCAAATCTTTCTTTTAGCCAAACACCCCCGTGCCATATTTCAAGAACGAATGTGGGATCTTATATATAAACAAATCCAAAAACAACCAAGGAAATTGATAGGTTAAATCACCTCCACCCTCACTAAACCGTGATCTCACCCAATTTGGCACCGAGATCACAAAATAAAATCGAGCTTGTAATGCCTTGTCTATGAGGATTTACCGTAATACAAGTCGAATGACTAGGCCCTAAACCAAGACACTAGTTTCTCAGTATTTACCACAATCCACACCAAATCACTAGACCCTAAACTAAGACTCCACCCATAGACTTTACTATGTATCCTGAAAAAAATGGTCAAGGAATTCCTAGGCCTTTGGGAATTTTCCCAAGACCACCTCTGCCATGAATTTTGAAACCATCCGGAAATTCCAAAGCTCCAAACCAAAAAAAAAAATCTCATTACACCATGGATATCAGGAAAAAGGCATGGCTAGGCTCAAAAACATTTTCACAACTCGGAAAAACAATGCCACTGGCAGCAAGAGAACCATGCACCAACATGCAAATCCATGCATGTAAAAATAAACAAGGAAATCACACATGTAATACGTTACCTGCAAGTATTCCTGTTGAAGCTGCTTGATCCTGCTCTTCCTTTCTTGATATTTTCTTTCCTTCTCTTCCTTTAATTACTTTTTCCTTTCTTGCTCCAAGTCTAGATTGCTCGAAGAAAAATCTAACTGGACAAGAGTGAGAGAGAGAGAGAGAGAAAGAATAATGAGAGAGATACAAAACAGAACTGAGGAAAGGTACCAACTGATCCTCATAAGCCATTTTATCAATTAGGCCTCCATTTTTTTCATTTTCCATTATTTTCCTTCAATTTCCTCCTCACATGCAACATCTGACCTTTCACCTTCCTTTTCTCCTAATTTTCTTCTATTTTCATAAATAAATGTGCCAAAAAAACCCTTTTTCCTTCTTAATGCCTTAGCCATTGCCTTTGCAAATTTCTGTTATCCATAAACATATCGAGTGATTCCCACTAGGATATATTTTCCCCACGTTTAGCTTGGAATAAGTGTCCCTTAACCATTGTCATTTTTTTTCCTTTATTAACTTTTATTGCATGAACTTTCAATGAGGGGTTGCTACAGACCCCTCCCCGTTGGGTAACATTGTCCTAAGTGTAAAACCACATGAGGACCTTAACAAAACTGTTGAAAACAAAATATACTGCCCATGGAGCATTATAACTTAGCTCATGGAAATATTTACATCGATATACATATGTACATATACCAGAACATTAAAAAAACATATGGCACACATATACCGAACATCGAACCAAAACTACTTTTCCTCCACTGGCAAACAAAGAAGGATACATGGCCTACATCTGATCTACCATCTCCCATGTAGCTTCTTCGGGCCCAAAGTGCTTCCATTGCACTTTAACTTTCTCTATGGCTTTGTTACTGAGCATGAGTTGCTTTTGCTACAATATGCACAGAGGCTCTAGCTGAAATTCTCCTTCCTCCACCTCTAATACAAACCAATCAATAACATGATCAACATCTTTTATATACCTCTTAAGTAATGAAACATGGAAGACATCATGGACTTTCACTTTTGGAGGTAGCGCAAGTCGATAGGCCGTCAATCCATTCCTCTCAAGGATCTCAAAAGGCTCGCAATACCATGGTGCCCACTTGGCACATGATCCAATCCTCAAAGGGCTCTTCTTGGGATTGATGCACAAATAGACATGCTCCCCAACCTAAAATTCCTTGAACGCCATGTGTCGGTTTGCATAATTCTTATGTCTATCGTATGTTTCCTTCAGGTTCTTCTTTATAACTTGCATTTCCTACTCCATGTCTGCCAGCATATCTGGTTCAATAAGTACCATGTTCGCTGGATCACTCCAGCTAATGGGAGTATTAAAACTCCGCCCTTAAAATGCCTTGAAAGGAATCATCCTCAATGAATATTGATAACCATTTTTTTATGTAAACTCAACTAATGGAAGATACTCCTCCCATTTTCTCTAGTGGTGCATCATGTACATCCTCAACATATCCTCCAAGATCTTGTTGACCCTTTATCTTTGTCTATCTATATGGGGATGATAAGTTGTACTAAGGGCCAACTCTATGCCCAAACCTACAAAAAATTCCTTCGAAAACTTGGAAGTGAAATTTGCATCCCTGTCTAACACGATCTTCTTCGGAAAACCATGTAATCTCATTGTATCCCTAATAAAAATCAGTGCCACCTCACCAACTGCATATGTAGTCTTCACTAGAATGAAGTGAGCCACCTTTCTCAACCTATCAACCACAAACACAATAGAATCATGTTGTCTCACTGTCCTTGAAGGACCTGTAATGAAATATGTGGAAATGACCTTCCACTTCCATTCCAGAATCAAAATAGGTTGTAGCAAACCACCTGGATTGTTACATTCCACATTTATCTAATGAAAATCCAAACATCTAGCAATGATATTTGCCACTTCCTTCTTCAAATTAGACCAATAGTAGAATTTATTAACCACCTTCAACGTCTTTTGATAACGTGGGTGACTTGAGTATGAATTCACGTGAAACTCCATCAAGATAATATTCTTGAGCTTAATGCAATTTGACACATAGATCATGTCCATGAATCTAACCAAACCATCTACCACGAGTTAATAGTTTGAATCATGGTCACCTGTACCTATACATGTACTTGTACTTGTACCTATACCTGTACTCTTTTGTAACATGTGCATAATATGTATATACCTGTCATCCCGTTGTTCAGCATATAAGATCATTTCTTGTAACTATGTCCCATAAGATCTAATAGCTATTATGTGATTCACCTATACCTTCTCGCTAAGAGCATCTGTTACTCGGTTCTCCTTTCCATTAATGTATCTAATCTTGAAGTCAAACTCACTAAGGGTATCCAACCATCTAAATTTCTTGGCATTTCAATTTGGCTAGTCGAACAAATATCTCAATCCATTGTGATCACTCATCAATACAAATCTCCTTCCAAGAAGATAATGGTTCTAGATATTCAAGGTGCGAATAATAGCTCCCAACTCAAGATCCTGAGTCACGTAGTTCTACTCGTGCTCGTTCAACTTCCTGGACACATAGCCCACTACATGTCCCTACTTCATGGGGACTCCACCAAGTCCTCTTTTACATGCATTTGTACACACTGCAAACTCCTTATCCATATCTCCAGTATTAAGGACTAGATAATTGGTGAAAAAGTGCTTCAACTGCTCAAAACTAGCTGCACATTCTTATGTCCATTTGAACTTGTTACCTTTCCTATGCAAGGATGTCATAGGATATGAAATGTGTGAAAAGTTCCCGATGAACCTCCTGTAGTAACCTGCAAATCCCATGAATTATCTCACCTTATCCACATTCTCGGGATTTTCCCACTCTGTAATGGCCCTTATCTTTTCTCAATCTACTTCTATTTCTTCCTTGGAAACAAGATGTCTGAATTTATGCACCCATTTCTAAAAGAAGCTCTGCTTTCTAAGCTTGGCATACAACTAATGCTCTCTTAGAAATATCAACATTGCTGCTAAATTCTCAACATTCTCTTCTTCATTCTTGGATTATATCAAGATGTCATAAATGAATAAAATAAAAAACTTGTCCAAATAAGGAGGCAACACACTATTCATCAAACACGTAAATGTAGTTGGGGGATTAGTCAAATTGAATGGAACTACAAAAAACTCATAATTCCCATACCTGGTCTGAAATGCAGTCTTGTAGATATCCTCTTCCTTGATGCATACTTAATGGTATCCTAATGTCAAGTCAGTCCTAGAGAACACTACTTCTCCCTTCAACTGATGAAACAAATCATCAATCCTCATCAATGGGTACCTGTTCTTGATTGTTACGTTGTTCAACTTCATGTAATCAATGCACAATCTGAGAGTACTATCTTTCTTATTTATGAACAACACTAGTGCACCCCATGGTGATACACTTGGCCTAATGTATCCCTTGTCAAGCATCTCCCTTAACTGCAACTTCAACTCTACTAGCTCTGGGGTACCCATCCGATAAGGTGCCTTCGATGCTGGTGCCTGTCTTGGCACCAAATAAATGGAGAAATTTACTTCCCTATGAGGAGGTAACTCTGGAATCTCTATTGCAAACACATCCTAATATTACATCAATACAAGGTACCTCTTGAATATTTCTGCATCCTCAACATATTTACCCTTGTCATTATATATATGCATTACAAACATCACACAACATTATGTTTAGCTTGCATAGCGGTAAATATCCTCACTGATGTTTCCTTCTTCTTACCCTCCAAAATTCTCTACTTTCCATTGTTATCCATCATTAAATGGTTCTTTCATAATAATCCACTCTTGTCTTGTGAAGGTACAACCAATCCATACCCAAAATCATTTTATATGATCCCAATGGTAGTACATTCAAATGTGTTGTTGTAAGCACACCCTTTAACTCAAATGCACAAGTTCTTACCCAATGGTGAACACTTTTCTTTGAACCTATAGCCAATTGTACCAACCAATATTCTGCATGAACTTGTTTTCTCAAACCACACTTATCCACTAGCTCAGGATTAATATAACTATAATTAGATATAAGATAAATCAAAATAGAAACAACTTGATCACAAAGATTACTGCCTATCTTAATGATAGATGTCTGATGATATGCCTGCATGTTGTCCACAATTTCATAAATATGAGGAATGTTGTGACCAACATCCCCAACTGTATGTGCCTCTTGAGCACTATAGATATGGGGTCAACCACCCTAATATTGTGGGCAATCCCTCATGCGATGATCATTGTAACATATCTAACATTGTAACAGTGCTCTAGCATCACCTCTATTCTATTGCTCTTCATGTCCCTTACCAACTGTATTGAACTTCTTGTAAGAGACTACATTTTCTTTCTCACATGCACCTTGAGGTCTTCCTCACTTTGATGGCCCTTTTATTTTAACTTTCAAATTTCCCTTCAATTCACGTGTATGCTCAACATTGCACTTCGACTACTCATAACAATGTTCCAGTTTTCGAATGGTCTCCTCTAATGATCTAGGCTCATCAAACTCAAACTAGTCTCTATATTATATTAGCATTTCACTGATGAATCTCTGAAACTTGGCCTTCTCCTCCTTGAGGTAAGGTACATATCTCAAAAACTCTAAGAACATGGTAGTAAACTCATCATTTTTCATGGAACCCATATGAAACTCATAAGAATCCTTAGCTTTGTCATCATAGTAAATTTTCGACAAATACTTCTTCTTGAAGAGCCTCTCAAAATCGTTCCAAGTCAATTCATCTTCATGAATCCCTTTAACATTCTTCACATCCTCCCACTAGTTATTTTCTTTCCCTTTAACGCTGAAGGTGGCTATCCTTGCTTTCATGTTTCCTAAATAATCATGCAATATGAATAACTTCATCATTCAAAGCAACGATCCCTTTGCATCCTATTATTTCTTCATATCTCCATCGAATAAAGGTGGCTTTTATTTCTTAAATTCATCTGGAAAATATCCCTTGTCACTCCTCCTTTAATGATGGTAATAATGACAATCATAATGCATGTCAGAACCATAACTAGAATAGTACTTGTGTCTATTTCCCCTCCTATATGGAGTTTCCACGGACCTTCCATATCTACTTTTGTCCACTCCATCCAACCTATAATCACCATGAGACCTACTGTCATATGCCCCATTAGTTTTGTCCTCTTACTCGTGGCTGATCTGAAGTGGTCCCTGTCACTGCAATTCTGACAAACTCTAAAGCATCACTAGATTTACCTTTGCTTGTTTCTCATGTGCCTGTATGATTCTGTCATGTTTGCCTTGCAACTCCTTATTTCTACCTTTAAGCTTCTTAGTGTCTCTACCAAATCAGAAGAGTTCCCAACACCACGCTACTCATCCGATCCATAAGGATAATCTCAGGAACTTTAATCTACCATGTGGCTAGTAATCTTTGATATTATTCCTAAAAGGTATATCATGTCAGCTAAACCAAATCACAATGAACCAATGTACCTTAGAATAATTTGGGGGGATACCTTCTTTGCAAGATCAATAAATCAACATGATTATGTTATACATGTATCATGTTGATTTATGCAACTATATATCCATCATGATACATGTAACTATATATCCATCATTCTAACTAGAGTCTAGTCATCAATGTGATACATGCAACTATATATCCAGCATAACATAATCATGTAACTATATATCCATCATGATACATGTAACTATATATCAACATGATACATGTATAACATAATCATGACATCAATTTGGTCTTGCATACATTATTCTTTCGGTTAAAAGTAAATACATGACAATAACTAGTCATATAACCATGCTTATAACTAGCATTAGACCATGAAAATAACAATGAGATAAAAACATTCAAATCCATATATTAACAAGTACCAAACCAAGAGAAATTAGCTTTTATTAATCATAGGAAAAGTCGACCAAGTTCGAGACTTCCACGTACCACCTAACTGTAGGCATGGCTGAAACAAATCTTTCTTTAATCTAACCACCACTATGTCATATTCCAAGCATTAATGTGGGATCTCATTGATAAACTAATCCAAAAAACAACCAAGGGAATCTAGAGGTTAAAAAACCTCCACCCTCATGAAACTGTGATCTCACCAAACCGGCATCGAGATCACCATACCAAAACTGAGCCTCGAATGCCTCTGGACTCCATCACTATCCTTGAGGAATTTTCCCTCTCCTTTTCTCTCAACCTTTATCGCAATCCACACCGAATCACTAGGAGCTAAACTGAGACACCATTTGCTCAGGCTTCACCGCAATCCACATCAAATCACTAGGCCGTATAACGAGACTACACCCTTAGGCTTTACCAAGTATCCTGCAAAAGCTGATCAAGGGATTCCTAGGCCTTTGGGAATTTTCTTAAGACGACATGCACCCTAGATTCTGAAACCATTCAGGAATTCCAAATCTCAAAGACGATAAAATAATCTCGTCACACCATTTCTATAAAAAAAAGGCAAGGCTAGGCTAAAAATCATTATCATAACTCGACAAGACCATGTCATTGACAAGAAGAGGACCAGATACCAACATGAAAATCCATGCATGTTAAAACCAGCTAGGAAATCACACATGCAATAGGTTACCTACAAGTATTCTTGCTAAAGTTGCTTGATCCTGCTCTTTCTTGATGGATCTTTGCTATAATTCCTTTCCTTTTCTTGCTTTTTCTGTGCTTTCTCGAAAGCCAGAGAGCTCCAAAAATTCCTAAGTGTCCAAGAGTGTGAAAGGGAGAGAGAATAATGAAAGAGCTCCAAAACTAAATTGACAAATGGTACCAACTGATCCTCAAAAGCGTTTTTATCAATTACGCCTTTATTTTCTTCATTATAAATCCTTCAATTTCCTCCTGACATGCAACCTGTGTCCTTTCATGTTCTTTTTCTCATAATTTCCTTTATTTTCATAAATAAATGTGCCAAAAATACATTTTTTCCTTTTTAATTACTTAGACATTTCCTTTGCTAATTTCCCTTAGCCATAAACACATCCAATGATGCCTAGTATGATATCTTTGCCCCACATTAAGGTTCAAATAAGTGCCCCTTAAAAATGGTCTTATTTTTTCCTTTAGCAAATGAACTTTTAACTAGGGGATGTTACAAATACCCCATAAAATAATATTATTCTACTTATTAAAATCATATTACCTCATGCCCATAGTTAAATTTTTAATACACTTTTTTAATTTAAGGTATAAATACCATCACATACCATTAGGTTTATTTTTTTTTGAATTTGGTGATACAATTGTAGATGAGATTGTAATTTTTGGTTACTTTAAAAGGTATTTTTTTATTATATATAAATGTATCCAACAGTGTGAAACATCTTAGTGCACTTTGATTATGTAGATTACATAACCCAATCTTGTTATTCTAAGTGATTTCTATGGATTATAAGAAAAAATAACTAGAAAATATGCCAAATAGAAAATCTAGACTAAGACTATGAAAGCTTACCTTAAACTAAACCCAAACTAACACATATATATGCACCCACACACACAATCCCAACCATATAAATTAAATGATTAGTAAATGTCTACAAGCATCAATATCACACTTATACATGTCATATTCTCAAGAATTAAAAAAGGGATACAAATTAATTAAATTATAATTTTATTATTATTATTATTATTATTATTCCTTAGGTAATGTGAGCCATGAGATGATTGACACACCTAAACTAAGGCTTCAGTATCATCAACTTAAGGGAAAATAATGAGTTGTGAGATGAATAACACACCTAGAGGGGCTTCACTGGGGGAGCAAGGCCATACCATGTGGGTTCATATTAGGGGATATATATATATATATATATATATATATATATATATATATATATATTGAGGAAAAAATGAAATAATATATTGAGCATATTTTAGGGGTTAAAGGGTTTTTTAATTGGCATGTATAAAAAATGGAGCCTAAAGTTAATGAAAAATATAAAGGGGTATAAAAAATATTAATGAAGAAGTGAATATCTCGACCTAATGAAAGTAGGGTTTCTTAGATTGGGGAGGTGTATTGGGTTTGTATTGGTATGGGGTTAAATAACATGAGTTTTAGATGCACTTTCTAATATGTAGTCAAATTAGAGGTATGTTTCAGTTTCGTATAATTGCACGTGATATGTCAGAGGTTGATTGGGTGAATCCCCAGTGAACATGCCTAACATGTGCCTTGAGTAACCATGACCTAGGGAAAAATAATGTGATTCATGAGATGAATGGCACATGTAACCTATGGCTTGAGTAACCATGGCCCAGGGGCATCTAAGCTATGAAAACCACCTGGGGATGGCACGACCACACCAAGCCCTAACAGTATCGGATTTGTTCCCACTAAGTTTCGAATTTGTGACCTTTTGCTCGAGTGATTTCCTTAAGAGTATATTATGTGAACGCCTATTCTACTTTTTGTTGGCCTTTATTACTACTACTATAAAAAAAATATTTCAATTAGCTGGTCTATTTTGGAATAAGGGTTTTAAAATGTTGATTTAATTCTGAATAATTTTTTGATGGATAGTAGGGATTTAACCTCCACAAAATATTTTAGACTATTTCTAGTAATAATCATCGGTCAAATGTTTAGATTTATCTTAAAAGTAGTTATAACCTTTTTATCTTTTAATTAAATTCATTAATTTACAAAAAGCTATCGTATAAATAAGTGCAATATGAAATGAGTTATGGCTTTTTGGGCATGTGGTATTGATAAGACATGGTATTGATGCATGGTATTATGAAAAAACTCATTTAAAAGTTAAGAAAATGGTAAAGTCGGGGTGTTGTTTCCTATTTTTTAAATATATATAAATAAATTAAATGACTAGTAAAAGTTAATATGCACAAAATATCATAAATATTAATTAAATTATATTATTGTTATTTTCGAAACAATTTAAGAAGAATTCACATTGCTAGATCTAGGCCGACAGAACCAACTAGTGTGGTTCATCATCATGACAAGATGAAAAATCAGATCGTAACAGAAAATTAAATAGGGAGTTAAGACCTACTAACAGCTAAGGGAAAAAAATGGCTAGATAATAGTTATATTTGACTCGATGGGAAAAAGGCCGAAATACTAATTTATTTAGAATTACAAATTAATTTATTATTATTAATAATATATATTTATATATTTAAATATTTATTTATTCTAAATTATTTTATAATGGGATCATTATGGGATAATAACTAACTAACCTACCCCCAAGATAAAAATAATTATTATTTATCTATTTATAACTAAGTAAATAATAGTAATATCTAGCTAACCTAATATTATAATATTATGAATTATTTATTATATATATATATATTACAAATTAAAATGTATGAATATTGAGCTTAAATGAAATATGGATGAAATAATTAGTAATAGAAAGGACGGAAATAATTAAATTGGTTGTACTGTGAATAATAAAATCTAATTTTAATTTTACTTGTTTATTATTATTATGTTATTTTAGTTTCTATTTATTAAAAAAATAAAAATAAAAAAACAAACAAACCTTAGGGGCGAATTAAGAAAAATAAAAATCGAAGGGACGAGAAGGAGAAAGGAAGGGAAGAAAGCTAAGAGGAAAGGGCTGGAATCCAACAACTACTAATTTTCCACTCGTCATCCCTATTGAGATTATTAGGTCGTCTTTCAATTTCTATGGCTTCCCTAAATTTATGGTGATGAAAGTGAGGAATTTTCGCAATGACCTTCACCTCCTTAATGCAAATATGATGATTGGTCTTCTCAGCATGCTCTGCTAAGGCCGAAGAATGGGTCCTACCATGCTTGATATCAACAACATGTTCCTTAATCCTCTGATTAATGGATCAACCTGTTTCACCAATGTACAATGTTCCAAAGGAGCATGGGATGACATAAACTCATTTCAAATCCTTAGGGTCCAAAAGGTCTTTAGCTTATTTTAAGGACCTTCTTAATGTGTTAAGGGGTAGAAAGGTTGAGGGAACATTGTGTTTCCTGAGGATTCTAGCAATCCTATTAGTTGTCCCTTAGATGAAGGGGAGGTTAACTCTACAACTATGATCAATAGGGTCTTTCTTAACCTTATGAATCTTGCGAGCTTTGAGGAAGGCTTTAAGGCCTTGTTTCTTACTGTAACCATTATTGAAAAAAACCTCCAAGAGATGGGTTTTCTCTTTAGAATAATGGTCGACATCAGAAACCCTCATAGCACGGGTAGCTAGATTGTAAAGGACCCCAAATTTTTGATCAGGGAAATGATGGGACCTGGCATGAAGATACTACTTGGAATGGGTTTTCTTCTCAAATACCTGATCGGAAAATCAACCATCCTCTTTCTTAGAAATGAGGACATCTAAGAAAGCAAGGCAATCATTAAATTTCAATATATGTGTGTGTGTGTGTGTGTGTGTGTGTTAAGGATATTATTATTATTATTATCCAATTTTAAGGTCACAACGAAGCCAGACACTGATTTGACTGCTAATTTTACTAATGCATACATGCATACATACTCTACCCCGACTGATTTGACTTCAATTGCTAAGTCTATGAATTCATACATGCATACATACTCTACCCCAGTTGATTTGAATTTGACTGCACACTGCCAGACACTTGCATACATACTCTACCCCAAATCATTTGACTTTGATTGCAGAATGTTAGACACTGACACTGATTTGACTGCTAAGTCTATGAATGCATACATACTCTACTCTACCCGATTGATTTGACTTCTACTACTAAGTCTACAAATGCATAGATGCATACATAATCTACCCCGACTGATTTGACTTTGACTGCACACTGCCAAACACTTGCATACATATTGTACCCCACTTGATATGACTTTGACTACACAGTGCCAGACACTGACATTGATTTGACTGCTAAATCTATGAATGCATACATACTCTACTCTACCCGACTGATTTGACTTTGACTGCACACTAATTTGACTGCTAAGTCTATGAATGCATACATACTCTAGCTCGATTTGACTACTAAGTCTATGAAGGCATGCATACACTACCCCCCTCTGGTTTTGAACCTGTGACCTCTTAGGAAGAAAACATGCTAAAGAGATTCTTCACTTGTAAATATATTTTGTTATAATACATAGGCCAATATCATTCTTTAAAACCATTACTCGTATTCATATGACATGTTCATATCAAATTTTTTAATCAATCAATTTAATTAAAAACACAAAAACATATAAGTACTTTTGAGATAAATCTAAGAATTTAATTTATGGTTACTACTTAAAAAAAATTATTCTTAAAATATTATATAGAAAATAAATCTCTACTATCAACTTAATAATTAACTTCAAATTGGGCCCACGGGGCTTTAGATTGATTGCAAATGGGTGTATTGTTAAGGCACTCCTTATGATATGTCATCTGTTCAAATCCCCAGTGAGTACTTAAGTAGTATTATATAGAAAAAAAAAATTTCTCCAAATTAAAAACCCTATTCCAAAAATAACAATACCCATAAATATTTCTTATTAATATAATTAATAACATTAATGTATAATTATATATTTTCTATATAAAATAATATATTTATAATTGATTCTAAATAATTTTTAAACATGGTATTTAAATATATAAAAATAATATTTAAATATATAATGATATTATTTAAATATATAAAAATAATACTTAAATATATAATGATATTATTTAAATATATAAAAATAATACTTAAATATATAATGATATTATTTATTTTAATTGATTAGTTTTAAGGAGAATTGACCACTATAAAGGAAACCATAAAAACAATTGTTATGTACAGACATTTTTGAAATATAAATTTACTTTTAATCAACATCCTTAAATATATAACTATATTGCTTATTTTAAAAACCACTCTAAAAACATAAATGAAAACACAAAACAATTGTTATGTACACACATTTTTGAAATATAAATTTATTTTTAAGCAACATCCTTAAATGTATAAGTATATTGCTTATTTTAAAAAGTCCATTTGAACGGGAATTGAGAAATTAAAATAATACCTTTAACTTGATTACAAGATTTTTTTTTTAATATATAATTTTTATATATTTTATATTAAATTATTTATTTAATTTCATATTAAAAAATTTAACAATAAAATTATAAAAATATTAAACATTAATTTATTATTAAAAATATTAAAATATTATCTATTGGATCTTGGATAGATGTGAATGGTGTCTTGTTACAACAATTTTTGATGTGAAGTCACTCTTTCAATTCCTACTTATTGGAGTAATATATTAGACATGATGAAGATATAGTCCCACCAAACTTTAAAATATATATATATATAACCTCCATTTAATAATTAGAACATATACCATAAAGAGCGGGTACATACATGAATATTTAGAAAAAGAAAGAAATCATGATACCAAGTCTCCCTTGAAATAGTAAGTGAGAAATCTTAGGGTGAGATATTGTGAAGGAATTTTACATCGTATGGAACCATAGAGTTCAATTGGCCCTTGGAATTCAATTTTCAGGTCCTTGACAATGTAGAAATCATGATACCTAGTCTCCATTGAAATAGTAAATGAGAAATCTTAGGGTGAAATATTGTGAAGGAATTTTGCATCGTATGCAACTATAGGGTTCAATTTGCCAGTGGAATTCAATTTTCAGGTTGTTGACAATGTCTTGAGTGTCCACCCGAAATATTTTTAATCCTGGTAAACTTGTCAGGTGGATACGCCACCAATAGTAAGGGGCAGTAGAATTAAATTATCAAATACTTGACAGTACATGGAGTGTCCACACAAAACATTAGGGACCATAGAATTAAATTATCAAATACTTGACAGTGCATGGAGTGTCCACACAAAACATTAGACAAGATTAAAACAGTTTCAGCCAACTTTCTCTCAATATAACTAAGTGTGGAAATACACACTTGATAATAATAAGAAAACATTTTATTTAAAAACATATTATAAATTTTAAAAATACATTATTTAAATAAAATTGTTAATGTCTATCATTTTATTTCTATTAATAATATTTTAAATAGTAAAATAATAAATAAATTATTATCTTAATTTATTGATAACACATCAAAATATTTAGTTTGTTATACATTTTGTATTGTGAAATTTTAAAAAAAGAAAACAAAAATTAATTAAGTTACAACTTTAATAAATGAGTTGAACATGTAATATGATTCTTAATTATAGAAATTCATCCTACTTTATAATGAATATTTTTAACATGTAGATAGGTGATGTTACAATATTATGGGTCAATATCATGGTTTAATGATACCACCTTTCCAAAAAACAATAACTAATATTAATATGACAATTTTTTTAATTGATCAATTTAATTAAAAGTACAAAAAAAACATAACTGCTTTTGAGATAAATCTCAATCTTTAATCTATATATTTCCAAGCATATTTTTAAGTTATATAATTAATAATAATAATACATTAAAATAATGTTACAATTGTAAAATATATGATAGTGGTAGTGGTTAAAGCTGAGACCAAACATTAATTTATCAAACCTAAAGAAACAAATTATTTATTTTAATTTAAAATATAATAAAACAAATTTTTATGACACTTTTATAAAAAAACATAACTACCTTCTAATTACTTTAAAAGAAAAATATACCAACATAAATTTCTACAATCCATCATCATCTATTCAAAATTAAACTAAATTAAAATTCTAAAACCATTTCAAAAACCAACAAACCTATCAGCAGAATAAATAAACGCGCGTAATAAATAAAACACAAGTTCCCCACCGGAGACAAATATAACATTTATTTAGTTTTTAAAGTGCACAGTTTTTGAAGTGCATACAGAATGCTAAGCCGAACTGTACAATGGAGCGTGAAAAATATATGGTTGAAAAGTATATTCGTACAACATATATCGATAAAGTGTTCCATCAATCAATGATATAATTCAGCCCAATGCTGTGCACGATTTCTGAGTGAAGCCCAAACGATTCTTCTTTTTGTCATATAATATATAGAAGTTCTGCTGCTGAAAGTTTCCTATGAGAACGGCGGGTCCAACAGCTACCTCAAGAAAACTAGTGTTCACCATTGCTAAGCAGTATGTATCGGAACTATACCGCTCTAAACTGTTGTCATCAGGCAGTATCATGTCTGAGCCATCCTTGAAATGAAATGCAAATATAGGCCACTGGATATTCTCTACACCAGACACATTGTAACACAATCCCAAACCGGTCGTGGTTTCAACTCCAGGAGCTCTTTTATATCCAATGTGAGAAGCAAACTCACCTGCTATCTGGCTATACATTGCTTCTGGAAAGAGAGTGAAAGAAGCCCCTGAATCTATTATGGTTCCACCATTGCCTTTGCTGTCGAATGTCGATAAATTGGAGGGCAGAGTCAAGCGCTTTCCACCAATACTCACCGCTTCGAGACCAAGGTAGTAGTGAGAAGGGTTAACTGAGTTGTTGAGAAGGGGAGTGTAAGTCAAAGGGATATCCCTGCGAACCGCCTTGTCACCGAGCACTATCTTGCTGCTGTTGTTTACATGGTCAAGGCAATACGCAAATCTATCTCCAAAGAGAGGAGCAAGCTGGGAAGGCATAGACAGTCCTCCTCTGCCAAGTCCCGCGATACCAGCAACTTCGTTCGAAACCCCTGAACATCCTATTGCGAAGTGCTTTATTTCTCGTCTTCCTCCGTCTTCCAGTGGCAAAGTCAAGGTCTCAGTCAGTAGACGCCCTGTCGCGTTTCCCGTGCCATAGGTAAGGCTAAAATGTGGACAAATCCTCGAGCACTTCTGGAAACTTTCGACGCAACCCCGATTCTTACACAGGTCTTTGCACTTCGGATCAGCGCACTTTACAGCCACATTAGAGGATGACTTTATTGGAAGAAAAACCGTGGTGTATCCATTGCAGTTGTTACATGTATAATTTGTGGTGCAGGCTACCCAAACAACATCATTGCCCGTGTCCATGACGAGCAATACATCCTGTGGAGGAGTGCCCACCGATAATTTGATGTAATACTCATAGTAGTCGCTGGGATAGTACAAAGGCTCCTCCACTGCGATCTTCTTTGTAGGCTCGCTCTTCGACCTGATCTTCGTGTGGAGGGTCATCGACACTCCATTCATTTCATTCTTATTCTCTTGGGACAATGTTACCGAGAGTTGCAGTGAGAGGATTATGAAGAACATGAGCTTCAACTGGATGACCACCATGGTGCAAATTCCTAGGGAAAGGTAATCACTGAAGAATGTGATTGAAGTGGGCATTGCGAGTATTCAATATTAATAGAAAACCTAGTATTTTCATTAAGTTGATTAGAGATTAAATACTGAGCTTAGGGCTCTAAATTACAGAGGATAAATTCTGGGATATCCTCTGGAATACAGTGTCTAATGAGACCCACGACCGCGAATGAAGTAAACGTAAAGTGGAAAGTAAAGGTTGCCAGGATTGGTCTATGGTTATATGCGTGTTGTCCACCACAAGGATTTGTCTATGGTTATATGCGTGTTGTCCACCACAAAGAAGGCATTGTGTTCCACCACCCGCCGTGTGAGCCAATGCAGGACCTTCATTATATTGATTGATTTAACATGTTACCTCATAATGATGTTAAAATTTCTTATTTGCTTTCTTAGATTTGAATTTCTTTCTAAATCCATTTAAAAAAAACGATGAGCCAATGCAGGACGTTCATTATCATTTGAGTTGTGATGGATTGATTTAACTTGTTAAAATATTTAAAAAGCTTGGTCAGGATTTTATTTTCTTTCTAAATCTATATAAAGAGAAAGAGAGTACATATAAAATATGAAAAATGTGAACCAGGACATTCGTTATCATTTGAACAACTCTGATTGATTGATTTAACTTATTATTCTGTAATAATGTTTAAATTTCTTTTATATCTTTTAGAGTTTTATTTTCTTTCTAAATTCAATATATAGAACATGGAAAATGTATTTATGTATGAAATTTTAATTTTAAATTTTACATCCTAGTGAATTTATTAAAAATATAAAGTGCAAAAATACAACTCCTTATAAAATTTAGTTATTATATTTTTTATTTTTTAATTATTTTTTATTATTTTTGTAGACTCTTTTAAGAGCTCCTTTTAAATTACAAAATTCTTATAAAAAAATAATATAAAAAATAAATAATAAATAATTTAATAATTAGAATATTAATTAAAGATTTATATCTTTTAAATCACAAAATTCTTATAAAAATAAAAATAAAAAAAAAAATATTAAATTATTTAATAATTAAAATATTAATTAAAGATTTATATTTTTTTTATGAGATGTATAAAAAGTAACATAATTTGAACTCATTAAGAATAGAATAGTGTAATTAGATCTCAATGTTCAATTTTCGAATTCAAAAGGTTTCAATAAAAGAAATCTAGTTATTTAGAAACTTAAACTTAGAACCCTATTATGAATGGCATGTCATTTTTTTTCTTTGAGATATGATTTTAGTACCACAATATAATTTATTAAAACTTTAATTTTAATTAAAATTATGTTATAATAGCAAAAATGTAAAATAAGTTTCTTCGGCACTCAATGTGATTTTTGTAAAATCTTATTAATAAACAGCTTTCAACTTTACTTTTAAAATACACCCGAAAAAACTCATGTTTTAACATTTTCTTTAACCTACATTTTTTACTACTTAAAATCAAGTCAAAATCAACTGCATAGAAATCTCAATGATTTTAAATATGATATTTGACCATGAAAAAAAAAGAAAATCAAACTTTTTGTTTTATACGTTCATTTATTGGCTACTCAACATCATCTACATAGAAAGTCTCCTTATCAAATTTACAATGATTGCAATCTCAATTACTTTAAATATGATATTAGATGGAAATTCTAAGAATATGTGTGCTAATGTATATCCATGAAAAGTTACGTTAAGAAAGTAAAAACAAAAATTAATAGCACTTAGCTATGTTTTTTTATATTTTTAAAGATATTATACCTTTTTAAATTTATAAAGGCATAATTTAATACCGTAAGTATCGATTATTGAAGATTTAAATCGTGAGTATTATAAAAGTTATTTCCCTTCATTTATAGATATATAGAATGATTTCCCATTTGTTGCTGATCAATTTTTTATTTTAGAAATATTCTGTAGATGAAACAAATTAAATTCTATATATGAAAGGTTAAAGGGATTTTATAATTTGTAAATGAAAGATTTAGAGTCTACTCATTTCACAAAATATAAATATTTTGTGGAATTTAATTGTGATTTTTTTCCTCAATCCAATCAAAAAAATCTTTTTCTTAAGAATAGTTGCATGATCAGTGAATTCTTGTTGATATTTTACTAGACAGTTTGTCATAATATATCTTATAAGATTTTCCTTAGATCTAAAATTTATATTATCATGATTAATTTTTCCTTATATTTATATATTGTTAAGTTATTATGTTCTTCTTATGTATGTAAAATATAAAAATATGGAAAATATAGAACATATAAAAACAATTGCTCAAATTTTGTTATAATATATCTCATAAAATTTTCCTTAAATCTAAAATTTATATTATCATGGTTAATTTTTCCTTATATTTATAGATTGTTAAGTTACTATGTTCTTCTTATGCATGTAAAATATAAAATTATGGAAAATATAGAACATATAAAAACAATCATGCACAACACATACGACATGAGGATGTAATTTCCCTTTCAAGAGAAAACTTAGCTAAGAGGTGAGACTACTTTGCTCTATTTTTCTCTAAATGGAAAACATTGCAAATACAAAGGAGTGATAGCTATGGCCCGCAGGCTACAAAACACAAATGGTATCTTCCCTTGCTTCTCTATATACACTCTCAACTACTCTACTCAACTATGGAACAAGAATCACTAGAATAGAGTTGAACCACTTTTCATCCTAGTGGTGCAATTATAATATTGCTCTATAGTCAACTAGGGGTTATATTTAACACATTCAACACTCGATATGAGTTACAACTCAACTCTTCTAGAGTATTCTTCATCATTGTCAAATGATTAGCCCATTTTCCATTAGCAATGGGGTTGATGTGGCATCCTATGAATCATGGTGGAAAAAATAGGAAGGTCAACTTACGGGTGGCATAACTTTTGCACAGAAATGCAATTTGATTTCTTTCTTGTGTCGTTCGAAGGGTATCTAAAAGTCAAAAATAGGAGGTATTGTTAAATTTTCTTAGGATTATGTTGTTCTTTGTTGTAGATATTTGTGTTTTAAACTTTTCCATCATTTCCATATGCATTCACCCCATTACATCATAACATCACTAGAAATTACGTAGAAAGAAAAATAACATCAATATTATAATAGAACATAAAGGACCAATAGAATAAATGCACAAATAGAGACACCATGATTTAGGTTAGAGACCAGGGAAAAAACCCACAACGGGGAAATCCCAACCAAATTCTTCTTCTATTATATATGCCTCAATTATTCAACTGAGATAGAAAGGACAAAATCATGAGACATATTTAACAATCATATTAGGCCACCTAGGGCCAATCCAGTAGCAGGTCATATGATATTGTCACAGTTGTTGTCATATCATAAATACATCGACATACATCAATGTGTTATCACCATATCAAGGTCATTGTCATTATCATTCCTTATATTCATTTTTATATTACAAGGAGAATGTCATTGTCTCATTGACGTCCCTCCATGTCACAATCATATGTATATCTAACATGCAATATGTTCATTGATATTTACATCAAGAGTATGGTCATGGAGACATTAGATGTATCATTATTATACAGTCATAAACGAATTGCGACACTTTGTAGAACAAGAATCATTGAACAAGGATGTTGCCTTCTATTTTTTTCATAGGAGCAACATTGCCTAGTAACATGATCATATACATCAATTGATATAAGAGAACTTTCATATATCATAGATCATAATTATATATATTACTAATGTACGATACAATTCCCATATTTGTAATACGTAACTGAAGATAGCTCCCCAACCTAAGGCTCTACAAACATCCAATAATAACTTTCCAATTCACCATACAAGGGTTGTTGTCACACTTCTTGTAAAATACACCAAAACAATTTCTACATTACATAGTAAAGTGATCAACATAGAGGATTATGTCAAACCAGTCTTAAGAAACTCGACTTCTGTAGTAATCTACTGAGGTCTCGACCCACTTGTTAGGTCACACATATCTACTTCCAATGCAATAGAAAATACCCTCAAACAATTTCTTGACTCCTCATTCTATTGATGATCAACAAGACATTTCACCATCCTTGTATGATCATATTTCCACTTCATTAGGGCTTGGATCCTATGGCATATCCTTTGTATTTTTGGGTGCTAGATAGGGCAATAACGTAAACCTATTGGTGGCATCCAATCTTCTTCAAATAATTGTGATAATCTCACATGGAATCAACTTGGCCTTCACATTTACCAGACCTTCTATCATGCAAATATTTTCCCTATACTTTGGGCTTTATAATTCCAATACCCTTCATCTAGCTCACTAAAGATTGACAAATGAATGCTTAGAAAATCTCTCCAAACTAGGGCTTGATCGTCCTTCCAAAGAACAAAAAAAAAATCAACCTGTTGAGTAGGGAAATATTCCATTAAATTATGCATAGGGATGTCCTCCAAGTAGGTTGTCGATATGCCTCCAAGTAGACCATAAATATTTCCCTGTTTGATCACAAATGTAGCCCTTATAAAACTGTAGATAATGCCTTATATGAATAAGAGATAAGTTCCCTAATAAACCATAGATGAATTTCTCACAAGGCCGCAATTCCATAAGCGAAAATCAATGATGATATACACATATTTATAGTTGTTTCGATTGTAAAAGGTCATATCTATTGGAGCTAGATGACTTGTCACTTTACGATGGTTGACTTAAATTTTGTTGGGAAATAAAAATTAAAGTTCATTGTCGTTAATGATTTCTTTCCTAAGAAATTTGTCACATTAAGTAATAATATTAATAATAATTTCCTTTTTTCCAAATTGAATTCTTATTTTTACCAAATTTGAATCTTGCTTGGGGTCTAATGGTTTTCCTTTAGGGAATAAAGGTTTCCCAAAGGAAATTCATCCTTAGGATGTCCAGTTTTCAATAGTATAGGATACGAGATTTTGGAACCCAAAAATATTCAATAATTTCCTCAAAAGACCTTTGGAACATTTAAAACTCCAATTCACCAATTGAGGACTCAACAATAAAATTACCCTATGACCTTTTTCCTCCAATGTTTCTGCTTTGAAAGCATTAATATGGATGAAAAATAATATAATGATCCAATCCAAATAATACCATGCCATTATGAGATCCTTTTGGTTCCTGAAATATTTTATTAAATGAGGTAAGAAAAAACTTATTTAGTTTCTACCAACCCAATCTAGCCACAATCTAAGTTCAATTTAACTATCCCAAGGCTAATTTTGGAAGTTGTCCTTTCAACTTTATCCTCCAAAGGTCATGTTTTCCTAGTCCTATAGTTTTGTACATCTTCCACAAAATTCTATCCTCTGTCAACCCCGTTGGAACATCTCATACAATTCCTCCATGAAAGGTAGGGCCATTTTCTCTTATTGATCCAACATGGAAGATTAAGAGAGTTTTAGATTTTCTACATTCACTATTGAGTAAATGCACATTTATTGGGTTATATTGAGTCCACATGTGTTTTCTCCCACCTTTTCTAATGTATCCAAGGGACCATATTATAGAGGCTTGATTTTTTACTAGGAACTTGTAGGCTCTCTTTCTTCAATTGCAATTGTACTATATCTCCTGCTCTAAATGAATTCTCTGTTTTGTACTACCTATTCTTGGTGTTATATCTTTATTGTAACTTTTGTAGTGTATCCTACACCTATATAAGGATCTTCCCTATATTCCTAGTTATTTTTTCTTCCCTTAATGCATCATCTATAACACCCTCCCTCACTCCTCTTTGTTATTCATATGCAATATCCAAAGGTGAGGCTAGAAAATATCAAAGGAATTACTCGTAGAAGGGTGGAATTCTCTATTATAAGATTGTTTTTTACATATACCATTCATCAAAAATCTTCAAATACTTATAATTGTAACTGCTTAGAAGAAAGACAAGAGTCCCATTGACTACTTAATTTTTCGCATTTGTATGGATTGAATGCTATAGACCTCTTCAACTTTATGTCCATCTTCTCCCACAATATAGTACACAATGCATTGGGATATCTTACGTCCCTACTTGAAATGATTCTCCTTAGGATTCCAAAGTGCACCTAGACCCATCCATAAAACAAGTTTACTGCTTCTTGCCTATTGATGGTCTTTTTACAGGGTATGAGAATGCACATCTTTCTAAACCAATAAAATACAATGAACAATGAATCATGTTCCTTCTTGGATGTTAGTAAATCTCCCACAAAGTGGAAGAATATTTAAATACTCACAAAGTTATGTAAATGTTCATAGAAAGCCTCAATTATATAGCAATGGAGGAGGCCCAGTGTCAGATAAGGATTACTACAACAACTGCGTAGATGCAAATCCCTATGTGAGAAAATTACTCCCAAAGTTATGTAAATGTACATAGAAAGCCTCCATTATATATCAATGGAGGAGGCAGAGTGTTGGATAATGATAACTACGAGAACTTGGTAGATGGAAGTCCATATGTGAGCTTACAACTCACCATAATTAGCTCATAGGGGTATGAAGCATTGGAAAATCCAACTCTAACACGCCCCCTTAAGTGAAACATAGGGAGCCACTAAAGAAAAAAGAAAACAAAGAATCAGCCTTTACACCGAAGCTTGATTAGGTACCCATGTAGAGACTCTCATAAGAAGAGTAAGAGAGAAAAACCCATAGGAAAAACTCTCCCAAAAAAAGAGAAAGATTTCAGTGCTCAAATTATCATGGAGCTAAAATTGTAGATCCATAATGATCCACTGAATGACAAGAAAATATGTGTGCTCCCATTAGAGAATTTTTCAAACTCAAAAATAGTCACCTAAGAAAAAATTAAGAAACTAATAAAATAATGCCATGTAAACGATTTTATAATATATCATTTTATTGTTCTTTTACTAAAATTACCCAAATAAATATCACATTTATCAAAATAATTGTATATTTAAATTAATATATTGACACAAGATTTAATAAAATCTAAATTAAAAAAGTAAATTTAGATTTTGAATTTAAATTAAAAAAAACAAATTCAAATTTTAAAGGTAACTTAAATTTAAATTTAAATTTACCCAAATAAACGTCATTGTTGTAAAAAATAACCATCTACATATATTTTATATTGAAATTATTTTATTAACACAAGATTTAATAAAAGGAAAATTTAAACTATAAAATAAATTTAAATTGAAATTGAGGTTACTCAAATAAATACACTTTTATCAAAATAACCATATATTTATATTTTATATTTAAGTTAATTTATCAATACAAGATTTAATAAAATAAAAAATTTAAATTAAATTTAAGATTTAAGATTTTATATTGAAATTTATTTGTTTGACACGCCTTGATTTACTCTTCATTAAAAATAATCTCGATATTCAAACTTTTATACATTAATATATTAATTTTATTTTAAATATTTAATATAGTTTTGGGTCACATGGGCACCATTAACACTTAAAGTAGGTAAATAATATTATTAAAAATATTTCTAGTGGCTAGTCACACCTGTATATATTTTAAATATTAAAGGATTTTGATTGGCTTACAGATTATGACATGGAAATTCAATGTTAACATTTTAAAATGAAAATTCCTCCAATGAATCCAGAAGTATGGAATGCTCAAGTATCAAAACTAAGAAGATGAGAGTTGTGAAACCTCAATGAGGTCTATCGATCTCTAAAGTAGGATTGTTGCAGAGGCATAAGGGTGGAAAACATTGTCAACTTCTCCAAAAATGCTTCGAAGAAGTTATGTTCCGGTAAAGAACCTAGACAACGACTTGAAACAAAATAAACACCATAAACCAAGAAACAAATAATGAGGGATGTAAAAATAGAAACTTGAGTCAATTGTTGTACAACAACACTCTCAAAGTTGTCTAAACACCATCACCATCATACTCATCAAACAGAAAAGATGGAAATTGTCAACAAAGAAATGAAAAAAATATTTGTGAAAATTTATTCCCCCTCTCCCCCTTCCCCACTAAAACACAAGTGCAAAAGATGTAAGAATCAACAATTGTCATTGTTAGCAAATTTACCCCCTGAAGCACAACTAAGGGAACAATGACAATCAATAATGAACAATTGATGCAATTCAATGATATGAATTATTCAAGCATGAGATCAATTGACACCATGACCATTCATTGATCCATCCACAAAGGACCCTGATGGTTGGCACCAGCCTACGATTCATTCTGTCATGTCTCTTTTGTAATGATATGAATGCAGGACTAGTAATTGACAATGAATGTTGATGCTTAGGTAATTGATGAGGATATGTAGATGCCTTCGTTTTTGCCTCTACAGACTTAGGGTTCACTGCAACAACACTTTCATTTGGAACGATATTAACAACATGTTGAAGAGAAAACTCAACTCCCTCTTTTTGACTTATTTATTTCAAATAGTGGGGACTCTTTCCATAATTTTTTGCTAAATCACCTGTTTAATATTTTCTTTTGGTTAAGTGTCCTACAATTTTCCCAATTTTTTGTTTTCGTCGGATTTCTATTTTGATTGCTTCATTGAGTTTGCTTTTTCAATAGCTTTCCATGAGTACCCATTTCATCTCCATTTGGTTACACATTTTGCAAATGGTGTTCATCGAAAGTTCGATCATTTTTACCACCTAAGTTAAAGAAATGTAAAAAATGTATATTATTTTATTTTTTGTAAATAAATTAGTAACTTTTTGTAAATATTTTTTCCTAATTAATTTTTAACTAATTATTTCAGTTTTCATTAACAGTTCTATGAAATCGTCGTAGCCAAATTGCAAAATAATTAAAATTATGTGTTTTAGGTATCTTGGTAATTTATTTCAATTCTCAATTTTAAAAGAAATTACAAGACCTAAAGTCTCAAAATTGTAAAGTGGTTGTAATTCATCGTCAAATTTTTAATTAGCAAGTGGTTTTAGTTTATAATGGATGAATCCCACTTCACGTGTGTCTCACTTCACCTCACCTCCTCTCTTACTCTTTTATACAAAACTCTAATGAAACATTATTCAAACCTCTGATGACATCAAATCGCAATATAAAAATCCCAATATAAAAAAGAAAAGTATGATATAAAAATCCCGATATAAAACTTCTGATGTTAAAAAATCCTAATGAAAAAATCCCGCTAGAAACACCTCAATATTATAATTTTCGATAATAAAAATTCTCGATATTACGTCTCTAACCTTGTAATTTTCTTTTGGTGTCAAAACATTCGTTTTAAAAATTTCTGGTATCGGTAAATATCCGATAATCGATATACCTCAAACCCCCCGATGCATAACGTCACTCAAACTCTAATTGCAACACTTGCTCAAACGTACTGGTTTTCATATGACTTGGTTTTATAATATATTAACGTAATAATTTTTATAAGTTTCGTGGCATATTATGTTTTGTAACATGTTAAGTGTACTTTTATTTTAATATAATAATTTGATATTATTTTGTTCTTATTTAATTTTATATTTTAAGTTTGGTATATAATTTAATTCATCTATAAATTAATGTTATTAATTAACATGTAATTAATTTAATTTATTGATATAATATTAATTTAATATTAATCTGTATATATTTAATTTAATTGTTTTAATTAATTAATTATTAATTTAATTTAATTGTACAGTTAATTAGAATTATAGTTTTTAATTAAAATGTCTAATTTTTGTTGAGGCATAAATTTTTTAGAATTCTGGTATTTTTGACACTTCAACATTGGAAGCTCATAAGTTGAATTTTACATGGAAAAATAAAGCTCAAGACATCTTATTAGATAGATAAAGTCATGGAGAATATCTCTAAAGTAGTTGCATGACCGGATTCGGTTATTAAGTGAGTCTAAAATTTAACAGAAAATGAAGCTCATAATTTGTAACCAAAACTAATTTTCTGAGTCTAATTTTTATATTTTTCATTGGCTCGAAGCCTTTGTTGATTTGCAAATCCATTCATTTATGTTCTTTTTGAATAATAATATCTTTACAATGATCAATAGAAGGCTTAATTTTCTTTTTATTTATTTATTTAATTGAATTTTAATTGGAGATGTTTGCTTTCTAGAGTTATTATTTTTTATTTTAATTTGTTTTTTATCAATTTTTTGCAAGAAAATATTTGAATCAATGGAATTGTTATAAAAAGAGAAGAAAAATAATTTTCACCAATAAAAAAATGTTGGAGCATATTTGTTCTTTAACAACTCTCCTATTTGGAATTTATTTTTGCAATTATAAATAGTGGTTTTATAGAAGTAGAAAATGGGCTTCTCTTCTCTTTAATTTTGTAATTTTTAAAGAACTATTGTAATATGAATTTCATGTTGTAGGTAGAGAGGATCAATCTAAGATATGAGAATTATTGGGATTTGTCTTTTTCCATTCTGAACTGTGTATGAGAGGCAAAGTTTGCAATATTGCAACTCTTGCTTTTAGCAACAAAGTTTATGCTTTGGAGGAGATTGTAGGAGATTGGATTTAAAGAACATAGTAGGATATCAAGGTCAAATGAATTTGTATTAGAAATACTATTATTTTTAATTTGAATTTCAATCTCGATGGCAAAGTTATGTTATTTAGATTTATATTGTGCATTACTATCAATATGAATAATTGTCTTATAGATTTTCCATTTAATTTGTTTTTTTCATGCTCTGTTGTAAATTGCATTTTTTGTTGTAATATATTAAGACCACATTTCTCAGTAACTATTTACTCATAAATCTGTCATCTAATTCATATTTAATTTCCATAAGCATTATGCGAAATAATTCCTAATGTTATTGGTTCATCACTCATTGTTAATAGATCTTTGAACAACATGTTTGGTCATTATAATATTACTTAATTGAACTATTTCATTAGCTATATATTCATCTTATGCCAAACAGGTTAAAATCCCAATTATGTTAATTTCTTGCTCTCTGTTGGGTTAGATCTACATCTTCCTAACCAAGATACGCTTAGGATTTATTTCTTTTTTTATTACATTCTACGATGAGTTTTCATTTAGATTAATAACTACACTTCTATAAGTCTTATTATGAAAGAGAAAAACTTTAGTTGTGGCTTCGCCGAGCCTTATATCAACTTACGAACCACTTTCTTTCTTGAGCTTAGTAAGAGGGACAATTTGTTGTCTCTTATCTATTGGTAAAAAAGGGGCATACCTTAAGCCAATAGAGATAGAGAGAAGGTAATTGGAGCTATTTTAACTAGTTAGAACCACCATTTCAAATGGAAAAGGAGTTTCTTTAAGTACCAGACTGAGTGGTCTCTCTTATAATGTTGAACGGTCATTTCGAGCCTTCAACATTTTTGGCACTGAAAACAAGGCCTAACGACTTGTTGTCTTTTGGAGTTTTTCTATTTCAAAATTTTATTTTAATTTCAATGGCTCCTCTTAAACTTCCCAAGTCGAATTGTATCTCTCGACATGCATGTGCCAATACTCCACCAGAAATATTAAAACAATTGTCAAATGTAGATTTTAATGGTAAGATGAATGCTTTTGAATTTTATCATGCCTTAGAGTTTTCTCAAAATTTTGAAAATATTATTTTCATGATATTGATGAAGGATTTTTGTGGAGGATTTTTACTTTTACATTCGCAAGAGAATCCAGAAACTGGTTTCAATCTCTTCCAATTTCCTCTATTTACAATTAGGATCAACTCATCACAAAATTCCTTTATAAATTTGACGGTTATGATTATGAAAAGGTATGTGATGAATTTGAAGATTTATGAATATTTGAAAATGAATCTCCCTTATATTTTACTGTTAGATTTCAATTAATTTTCTTGAGATTCAAAGATGAATATAAACCTTGAAAAATTGAATCAATCAATTGGTTTGAATATATTTGTTCTGTTCCTCCCATTTCAAATCCGTATGTAACAATTGCAAGATTTGATCACTCTCCTTCAACTTCTATTCACATTATCAAAAATTCTGATATAGAGGTGCACATTAACCATGATGAAGTGGCCTCAACCATGTATGATAAATTCTTACATATAGTACACACTTCTTATAGTATTAATGATAATCATGCGAGTGAATCATTATCACAAAGCTTGCAAGAATTTGATAAATAACTACAAGAAGAAATTAGTAACAAATTTGAAAAACCATTTGCTTCAAAATATGAAAATGAAAACCACAAGCACAGACTGAACATTCTAACAAAGTGCATTTTGATATAGAAATTGTTGAAAATAATCATGTTGATTAAATACTAAATTCAGGGTAATAAGTTAACATTCTTCAAGAAAGCACAATTAACCAACTAAATGATTTAGAATCTGAAATTTGCAATGGAAAAAATTTACAAAAATCTGCAAATAGAGATATTTTCAAATTCATTGCTTCTGATTCCCATTTTTATGTCTATCTTGATATTTTTTATGATAACAATTTATCTCCTCTTTTCTTTGATTTTTTTTCCAATAAATGGAGAGGAAGATATAAATGAATTTCATATTAGTTTTATTAAGATAAAGACACAATTACTGATCATTCTTCTAACATTGATGAATATGTGCTCCATATGCCTTCTTGTTTTGATACATCAATTGAGAATAAAGAGAATACTAGTGAGTGTTGTGAAGTAATTTATGATGATTATTTTAACATTGAGGATGTTAATTTGTCTCCTTCCTTATTAAATTCTCTTGTTACAAATCAAAATATAATTCAAAATGAAGAGAAAACCAATATAAAAATTGTTCCCATTGGTTCTCATTTTCAAACAATTAATAATACTCATGATTTCAGCATTCAATAAAGCATGCCAATCTATGATGTTGAAGCTCTCATTCATATTCATAGTCTTAATCCGCTTTCTAATTCATAATTTGGTGTTGGTGATAATTCTAATTGCATTATTCTAGCCAATTATTGTGAAGAGAAAATCACTTCAAGTCAGTCCCAATTGTGTTGTAACAATAATTGTAATACTATTGTAAATAGTCATTTGATTTTGTTATTTTTCCTTCACTTATTTTGTTTAATTTCATATTTTTTCTTTTTTTCATTTTTTAGTTATCATATGCAAGCACATTGAGTGGTTTAGTATTGAACACTCAGTTGATGCATTTTATAAATGGTAAAATGAAGTTTCAAATCATAATCATGGACATCAATGCTTATTACTCTTCCATTTCTAATTGATGTTCATTTATTATCACTTGTTCCTTTCCTCTAAAATGCAATGCCAACAAGAGAGTGTATCTTTACAATATGACCAACAATATAAATCAATTAATGATATTCTATTGAATGTAATTGATTTCCATCTATATTTCATTGACCCATTTGAAATACATTTCCAAAGTTTCCCTACATAGAAGATTGTTAATAATTCAACATATGTACATAATACTTACAGTTTCATGCAAGTCATTGTATCTAAAAATGCATTTCCAAAATCTAGCTTCTTATCCTCTCTTTTTAGCCTCTTCCAATCATTAGTGGAAATCCATCCGGATTTCAGTATTGAAATTCAACTAGAAGGGACATTTTAAGAGAGGCTAATTGTAAATAAGTTTCTTCTTGTAAATATGTTAGAAATTAGTGTAGATACTATATTAAAATTTATTTTTGTTCATTTAACTATAATCTTGTTACTGATGTTTGTCCTGTACATACATGCAGAAAATAAATTTCTTAAATGGTTACATTGGAAGTATGACTATACTTGGTCATGTTTCCTTTTATTTAGTTAGGATTAGGGATAGATTAATTTAGATTTATATTATTTTCCTGTTTGTACTTATTTCATTACTACAAATTTTTAATAAGCATATAATGAGCCAATGATGCTAAGAGTGTTCGAAAAGTATGATTTCTCAAGTTATGCTTATGCTACGCTTGCTTATTCTTCTTAATGGAGCTTCATCACATTTTTGACAAACTGTAAAGAAAAATCAGGAAGTTTCAAACAATCTTTGCAATTGAGCACTCTTAAGAAATTCAATTTTCAATTCATAAATGTTTATATATGATCACTTTTCCAACTCTTGTCCCTCAACATAAACATGAAGTGGTTGAAAATTGAAATCTCATTACATAGCATTTTAATAAGTAGATGATTTTGAAGATATGCAGATTTTGAAAAATGCATGGAAGAATTTGAAGATTCATGAGGTAAACTTGCAGTCAAATATTCTTCCATGTACATTCACATGTTCATCTTCATCTGTTGTCAATTTCTCTTTTCATTAACTTACTTCTTATTTCTATTTTTCTTATTTTTCAGGTTTCCACTGGCTTGATCCAAAGACTTGATTTTTATTAATTAGCTCTAGAAATAAGCAAGCAATTAGTCCTTTCAAATTCTCAAAATGTTCACGGAAGTATCTATTTTCTTATCATATTTTTTGGTACTTTGTATGTTCTTCTATGAATGTTTCCATTTCTTTGCAAATTTAACGATATAGGTCAATAATCATAACTTTTCCTCTCGTTCATGTGGCTGAAATTAATTTCTTCACTCTTTCTTGCTCATATTTACTACAAGCAAAAAAATTGCAAAAATCTTGCAGCAAATGATCTTTTCCATGATTTTATCCCTATTTGTTCTAAATCTTAAATTTTTTTGGTTGAATTAAAACCTTTCCATTGTGCTCATTCATTTTATATCGACTTCAATTGCATTTCTTATTCTAAATTGATTCAGGGCCTCTATCTGGTAATTATCAGAATCCTGATTTTCTGTTTTTGAGTTTTCAATATCTTCAGACCTTTTGAGTCTATATTAAATCGAAATATTTTGAAAAAAATTATGAGGCATTTCTCTTAGATCTACAAGGCAAATTTTATTTTCTTGCTCAAAATTGTTGATCTCATAATCTCGTAGAAGTCATTTTGAGCCATTACCGTATCCGAGTTTGAAGATTACGTTTTTATCCAATAATAATTATGGGCTTCCTTTTATTGGAACTCTTATTTAAAATCTTTATAAGAAATAATTGTATTGGGAATTTTGATACCGAAAGTGAAAATTAGTTAAACCCCCGAAAAGGAATTCCAGCGAAAATGCTTAAAATAGAAAAGGCTTCATTTATCGGAAATTTGTATATTAGAGAATTGTTCTCATTTCAAAAATCTTATTTATGAAATCTATTACCTTTTTCTTTGATTCCCTTGAAACCTTAGGAAATTGGGTTCTTATCACTAATCAATTTATATTTGTTACCAAAATTTCATTTTCGCCTCTTCTTATTTCGAAACTCCAGAATATCGGCTTTTCTCGTAGGCCTCTGGTCAATTCATTATGATCTTTCACCATTCTCACCTAGAGTCCTATTTGATTATATTTGTATATATATGCTTACTTTCAAGTTACCATTTTAGTGAAAAGCTTGGATGTATTTTAATTATAATTTCATCAAATCTAAGTATTGATTACTAGAAATAACAAATTTTGGCATCTTAAATGACCACGAGCCTGACTCTGATCATAGGCCTTTACTTGTAACTGTCAATTTTGTCATGCATAGAGATCCCATAGAAGATAATTCTTATAGCTAAAAGAAGTTAATATTTGATAGAAATAAAAAATATCTCTTTCTAAATGAATTAAAAACTAATCTGCTTCCTTTATCTAATATATACAACATAGAAGATCTCTATCATAATTTTACTACAACCCTCTCATATTATGTTAACAAGTTCTCAATTGAAGTTTCAAGTAATAAAAGAAATAGCAAAACAAACCCATGGTATGAAAAAGATTGTAAAAGTGCAAGGAGAGCAATTAAGTTATTCATGAATCTCTTAAAATTGGCAAGATAAAAATATACAAAGCCCTAACTAAAAGGGAAAAAAGGCAGTATATTCATAAAATACAAGAGAATCTATTACAGCTCTCTAAGATAGCTCCTAAGAAATTCTGGAAGTAGATTCTAACTAGGAAAACTAAAGATAATAATAAAATTGTTTTATACTACTGGAATTCTTATCTTAAAAAGCTTTATGAATCTCCAAATGTCATGGATAACTTTGAAACCCTGCTCACAACGAAAGAAGTTTTTTCATTAGAAGACATTGATTTTGGGGTTAATCGCTTGGCTAATGGGAAAGCTAATGACATTGATGGTTACTAGGCAGAAATCCTAAAAGTTGGAGGTTTTGTCCTCACCCCCCATATTCATAAGCTTTTCAATCAAGTGATCAAGAAAGGGTTCCCTAAACCGTGGACTCAAATCTTCATTATACCTATTATTAAAAGTGAGGATACAAATAGCCCCTCTAATTATCAGACAATTATGATCAGCCCTCTCCTAGCCAAGTTATATAGTATTATTTTGGAAAGGAAGTTGAGCATATGGCTTGAAAGTGAAGGTAAGCGGGCTAAAGGCCAAGCGGGTTTTAGAACACAAAACTCAACAACGGACCACCTCGTTATGCTTAGGATCATTATGGAGGAATTCTGCAATGATAAATCCAATCTCTTTTGTTGCTTTGTGCACTTTAGAAAAGTTTTCAATACGGTTCCTAGAAACCACCTTTGGAACAAATTAGAAGAGCTAAAGGTTCCTTTTGAGTTGAGAGTTGCCGCTATAAGGTTATACGAGAATGTAATTGCCAAGTTAAAGAGCAATGAGGGGTGGTCGAAATATATTAACTGTAATACCAGAGTTAAACAAGTTTGCACCCTCTCCCCTACCCTATCTGGCATTTTCATCGAAAAACTAGAAAGTTTTTTAGAGGAAGCATGATGTGCTAGCACGATCTTACCTGGGATAGTCATCATCCTTCTTCTCTACGCTGATGATATTGTTCTTCTCGCAAGGTGCCCATCTAATATTGATAAGCAACTTATACTTCTTAAGGATTTTTTCTCTACCATGGGTATGATTATTAATACTGACAAAACAAAAATTATAATTATCAAATCCAAGAAGGACACTTATGCTAATTTTATGTATGATAATAGTAACTTGGAGGAAGTGTCTTCCTACAAGTACCTAGGAATTGATATTCAACACAAGCTCAACTAGAACTATAGCATTGAGAAAAGGAGTAGTGGGAGATGGAAAACTTATTTTGGTCTTGAAAATAATTGTAAAATGGAAAACCTCGTAATCTGGGATAGAAAGAAGTTCCTCTTTGAAACATTATTCACTTCGGTTATCTTCTATGGATGTGAGGTTTAGGGTTGTAGCATCTCTATAGAATCTTGGAGAATGATTGAGAAAATCAAGAAGCGTTTTATAACGTATAATCTCAAAATTAAAAGAAACACACCCTATCCTATTCTCCTTATAGAAGTGGGTCTTTCCCCTATGGAGAGCCTAGCTATGACTAGGCTTCTCTTGTACAAGCACAAACTCAATAACATAGGAGACCATAGACTTCCTAAGCTAGCTTTAAATTCCAACCAAAACCACCTAAGGCCCAAATGAGGTTGGTATAAAGACACCAAGGCTTGGTTAAACCATTGGGAGATCGATGAGAATATTGCATTGCTAAACATTAATAACATTAAAAATATTGTTACTTCTAAGTTCAAATAGAAAAATGTGGTGTGAGAAAGATTTAGCAACTAAAAGAAAATTAAGATATTATAAGGAGGTCATCAATCCCACGCTAGAAGATAAAAAGTATCTCTCTGTTTTAACTAGCTCAAAGAAGAAAATTAATATAGCCAAGATTAGAACGAACTCTCGTGATCTCCATAGTGAAATGGGTTTTTGGGCAGTTCCTAAAACACCATGGATGGAAAGGTTCTGCCATCTCTGTGAGAATACGAACATGGAGGATGAAAATCACTTCCTCTTAGAGTGTCTCACATTCAACCACATTAGTTCTCAATTCCAAAATCTTTGTTGCAACACTGACCTTTCTAGCCTTTTACGTTGTCAAAATTACAGTGAGCTTGGGAGGCTTCTCTCCAAGATTTAGGTTTGATAGACCAAAGTTTGGTCTTAGTGGACGTTAACCATCATCATCGTCAATATGTGCACATCGGATTCCTTTTACTCCTGTCAACAATCATCCTGTGCACATGGGCTTCTTTTTACTCTTCTCAAAAATCTTCCTAGCTAATGAAAATTTCATCATGTTTGATTTGTTTATGTTTCTGCCTTCATCCCATTATTGGGTGCCCATTTCATTATCTCATTCATCGTTTAGTATGCATCTTCATTTTATTTTCAAGGCTCATTTGACCAGCCACTATTGTAATGTAGAAATTGGTAAGGAATTTGGAACAGGTAAAGCTAATGGATATTGGTTAAATCATGTTTGATTTCTCTTATGCTTTAATTTTGATATATCACTCTATATTTAGCATACAAAATTTCAAGGGTTCTCCACCTACACATATGCATTTCATTGTTTAAACTTAGTCTTGATTCTTGACAATTTATGAGAATCATGGAGTGAATATGAAATTTAAAATTTTAATAGAACAATCCTCGCTGCAATTCATAAAAAAACATCACTTCATTATCATTTTTTTGGATTTAGTTTACTTCTGATTCCTTGAGCGTGAGACATCATTTTCTAGTTTACTGCTTGCTTTAGTTCATATTTAATAAATGATGATTTGGGTCAATGAGATTTAAAAATTTTCAACTTCTTCATAATTTAAATTTCAATTAAAATAAGAGGTTCTCTATCATTAGAGAAGATGATACTTCTGACATAAAATTAAACTAATTTCTCAAATCGTAAGTTTCATATGCCCACTTTCATTCATTTCCTTTGGGATCAATGAGATTTAAAAAATTTCAACTTATTCATAATTTAAATTCCAATTAAAAATAAGAGGTTCTCTAACATTAGAGAAGACGATACTCCTCACGTAAAATTAAACTGATTTTTCAAATAGTAAGTTTCATATTCCCACTTTCATTCATTTCCATTCATTTACATTCAATGCAAGTTTTGTTTTTAATTTTTGCTAATGTATATATATGTGTGTGTGTGTGTGTTTTACAGGACCTCAACAATTCTTTTTAACACCCCTCATGGCTCGGATTGACACTTGTTCTTCATTGTTTTGTTTTCTTTTGATTTTTTGGGAGAAGCAGTAATGATGTTCATAAAGTCAGCTAGACTAGGGAGTCCTTGAACCTTTAATTTGTTTCTTATAGATTTTTTTGATTAGAAAATGGTTAAGATTCTTTTATGCAGGATCTACTTTGAAACAAGAAAATATGCAGGAGGAAGAGATATCTCATTTAACTTATTATGTCTCATCAATGCTATTCACCCTTTAATTTCAGAAGCCTAATCACTTATAACTCCACATGATAAAATTTAATACATTCTCAACTAAAGATGAACACGCATGGTTTTCCTCTTTTATTCATTTGTTGAGACATTTTATAGTTAATCTTGTTGGAGTTGCTTCTTTAATTTTGGGAATTTTTTTTTTGTGTTCCTTCATTTTTACTTTTTTGGAGTTTGGTGATTTATTTTTCACTTCAATTAGGAATTCATTTCCTTTTTCTTTCAATTCTGGCTTGATTTTGCTGACTCTGCCATGATTTATGTGGAAGGTCTTTTCCTCACCCAAACATGGATGGAATACATGAGAAATATTTACTTTGTCTATTTCAGTGAATTTCATTTATCATTCAAGGTATATCTTTATGGAGTTATGAAGCCCTCTTTCTTTAAAAACTTTTTCATGGAGAAACACAAATCCTTTATAAGTGATATAGTTCACCTTTTCAAGGAAAAAACTAATGTGTGTTTAACTTAATGGATCACTCCCACCCTTCCACTTTATAAAAGCCTTTTATTGATAATCGCAGGAAAAGAATTTGGAGTCAACATTATGGAAGTATTATATCCATTAACATAAATTTGTATTACCATCCCACCTCTTTCACTCAGGCACATCATAAACTAAAAGCTCAAAAATGCGCTTATAAAAAGGGTGATTAAAATAGGAAGCATGAGAAATACAAGTAAACTCATTGGGGCTATGGACGCTCGCTGGCAGTGGGGTCATTCTTGTATGACATAAAAGACAACTTCGTCGAGTTATTGTTTAGGATCGTTGACAATGAAGCAATATCATAGACCATTCATAACAACAGATATATGCTTTATCAAAAACTCATATCTTTACCTTCTTTATTTCTCATACGTGGTAATTTTAAATATTTTTTTTCCAAAATTTGGATTCATGATTTTTACTCTTTCTTCTTTGAGTGCTTATCTTTTCGAAGTCACATTGATTAATATATTTATGTGGTACCATGAAAATGTTTTACTATTAGACATTTTCGTGAAATCCATTATTTCAACCTTCCCCCTCCCCTTCTTGGGTTATTTATTTCAAATGATGGGGACCCTTTCCATAATTTTTCGCTAAATCACCTTTTTAATATTTTCTTTTGGTTAAGTGTCATACAATTTTACCAATTTACATTTTCATCGCATTTCTATTTTGATTGCTTCATTGAGTTCGACTTTTCAATAGATTTCCATTGGTACTTATTTCATTTAATTTGGTTACATGTTTTGCAAATGGTGTTCATCCAAACTTCGATAATTGTTATCGCCTCACTTAAAAAATGTACAAAATATATGCTATTTTAACTTTTGTAAATAAATTAGTAATTGATTATAAATATTAATTCCTAGTTAATTTTTTACTAATTATTTCATTTCTCACTAATGGTCCTACAAAATCATTGTAGCCAAATTGTAGAACTATTAAAATTATGTGTTTTCAAAATCTAAATAACTTATTCCAATTCTCAATTTTAAAAGAAATTATGAGACCTAAAATCTCAAAATTCCAAAGTAGTTGTAGTTCATTTTATCATATTTTTAATTACCAAGTGGTTCTAGTTTATAATGAATGAATCCCACTCCACATGGGCCCCACTTCACCTCACCACCTCCCTTACTCTTTTATAAAAAACTCTGATGAAACATTCTTCAGACCTCTGATGCCATCAAATTCTGATATAAAAATATCGATAAAAAAGATATCGATATAAATATCTTCATAAAAAATCCTCATATAAAAATTTCGATATTAAAAAAACCGATAAAAAAAGTCCTGATATTAAAATTTCCAATAAATAAAAAAACTTGATATTACGTATCAGACCTTTCCCTTTTTTGTTTGGTGTCAAAAAACTTGTTTTAAAAAGTTCTGATATTAGTCAATATCTGATACCTGATATACGTCAACACCTCCGATGCATAATGTCACTCGAACACTCATGGCAACACTTGGTCAAATGTATTGGTTTTCATATGACTTGGTTTTGTAACAGGTTAAGTGTAGTTTTATTTTAATATAATAATTTTATATTATTTACTTCTTATTTAATTTAAATAAATTTTATATTTTAAGTTTAGTATAGAATTTAATTCATTTGTAATTTTTTTTTTCTAAATAAGACTATTCTATTATTCACATTAAAGGTGTACAGTTACAGCATGACTAGCATAAGAACCAGCTGCCCAGAAGGAAAGGCAGCATGAAACAGAAAATTGTCCAGAACATAGAGTTTGGACTAGGCCATGTTATGCAGTCCCGCACAGGGGAGCCAGAGTTACCCATCTTGGCCTTTCTGAGCTTACAAGCTTTACAAAAAACATGCATATTTAACCTCGACGCAACAGCAGTTACAAAAATTATCAACAGTGACAAAAAGCCCTCGATACTGGGCCGCATAACCTGATACGAAGCTGCAGAGCTTGAATTAGGCATCAGGAGGCTCCTCCACGATCCTGCACCAACCACCATCAGCCAGATCCTGAGCTTGAGCATCCTCGTTCGCAATCGAACCCAGGGCCATTGGCTCCATCACTGTGTCATTGACATTGCTTACCAGAGTCTCCATGGCTCATGGAGAGCCTGAATTTGGCACAGAAACTAAGCCTGGGTCCTCCTGAAGAACACTGGACTCGCCCTCTTCTTGGGCTTCCTCGAGAAAGAGCACCGAGACATGGGCTGTAATCCGAGGACAGTTCAGGGTACAGTTGAAAGTGAAGATTGCAGAACCGAAGGAGGGCGAGGACGAGGAACCTAGAGAGCTGGGCTCAAGGAATTGACTGGGCCACAAAAAGCACCCTCTCCTGCTGCGAGTGCGAGGGTGCTGGCTAGAAGTGAATTCACTGGAAGAAGGGCGAGGAGGCGCATCCCGAGAGGTGCCTCTGTAGCTTAACATCGTTTGGTAGGGTCGAGGCATGACTGCAGTGACAGCGCCCTTGTGGATACCAGAATGAACCACCGGGGAGGTAAGACTAAGGCCAGACAAACAAACAATCGGACGGGAGCCCAAAGCTTCAGAGGGAGTCAGGGAAATTGACAGAGGCAGCTTCTCCAAGCTAGCAGAGCAAGAGCCCAACCAACATAACATAAGGGACAACTGAAGAAACCCATGGCAGAGTCTGGTTTTAATGCCCATTCCCCTGCCTCGAGACGCTCCCGCCATTACTGTGGCATTCATGGGAGCCGAGAGCCAAAACATGACAGAGCGTGCGGAGGTGAAAGGTGAATCAAAGTCGCCTACACACATTCCTTTAAGCAGAACGAAACCCACCTGCTTGTGATCATCTGGCCACATGGAAATGGCTTCGTTGTACAGGGCTGGCAGGTGGCGGCCATTCTCAGCCCACTCCAGTCCCATCGCATTTAAGGCAGACTTAAACACCCGCATCCAGGGAATTCATTTGTAAATTAATTAACATGTAATTAATTTAATTAATTGATATAATAATAATTTATTATTAATTTGTATATATTTAATTTAATAATTTAAATTAATTGATAATTAATTCATTTTAATTGTATTTCTAATTAGAATTAGAACTTTTAATTAAAATGTCCAATTTTGGTCGATGCACAATTTTTTCCAAAATTCTAGCATTTTTGATACTTCAGCTTTGGAAGTTCATAAGTTGAGTTTTACTTGGCCAAATCGGGCCTAATATGGCATGCTATATAGATAAAATCATGAAGAATATGTATGAAGTAGTTTCATGACCATATTTAGTCAATAAATAATGATAAAATTCAGTAGAAAATTAAGCTCTGAATTTGCAACCAAAACTAATTTTTTGAGTTTAATTTTTGCCTTTTTTATTAGCTCAAAGCCTTATTGCAGATCCATTCATTTAAGTTTTTTTTACCAATAAGATATTTACAAGGATCAATGGAAAGCTCATATTTCCTTTTATTTATTTATTTAATTGAATTTTAATTGGAGACGTTTGTTTTCGAGATTTAGTATTTTTTATTTTAATCTACATATTAATTTAATTTTTATTGATTTTTGGAAAGAGAGCAGTAGAGGAGATGAGGAGGAGAATATTTGAATCAATCTATTTTCTCCAACAATAGAAGAACAAGAAATTTGACTAATAAAAAAATGTTGGAGGTGATTTGTTCTTTAACAGCTCTTCTATTTGGGATTCATTTTTGTAATTATAAATAGTGGTTTTGTAGAATTATCAAAGGGGCTTCTCTTCTCTGCAATTCTGTAATTCTTAAAGAACTATTGTAATAGATATTTCATGTTCTAGGTAGAGAGGATCAATCTGAGACATGGGAATTATTGGGATTTGTCTTTCTCCATCTAAACTATGTATGAATGGCAGAGTTTGGACTATTGCAACACTTTCTTTTAGTAGCAAATTTTATGCTCTGGAGGAGATTATAGGAGATCAGATTTAAAGAACAAAGAAGGAGAACATGTTCATATAAATTTGTATTAGAAATACTAGTATTTTAATGTTAATTTAATTCTTAATGTTAGAATTATGTTAAATGGATTTATATTGTGCATTACTGACAATATGCATACCTATCTTACAGACTAGCTATCCAATCTATTTATCTTATGATCTATTTTCAGTTGTCTCTTTAGCTCTGATATATTAAAAGAAGATTTCTTAGTAATTATTTACTCAAAAATATGTTATCTAATTCTTATTTAATTTCGATCAACATTATGTGAAATACTTCCTAATGTTATTGGTTCATCATTCATTGTCAATATATCTCTTAACAACATGTTTGGTAATTATAATATTAGTTAATTGAACTATTTCATTAGCTATATATTCATCTTAAGGGAGACATGTTAAAATCCCAATTATGTTAATATCTTGCTCTGAGGTGGGTTATTTCTACATCTTCCTAACCAAGATAGGCTTAGGATTTCATTTATTTTGCTTGCATTCTAGGATTAATTTGTATTTAGATTAATAATTACACTTCTAGAGATCCTCTTATCAAAGAGGAAAGCTTTAGTTGTGGCTTGGCTGAGCCTTAGATACCCATAAGAATCAATTTCTTTCCTGAGCTCAGAAAGAGGGCGGATCTGATGTATCTTCTCTATTGGTAAAAAATAAGGACATACTTTAAGCTAGTAGAGATAGCAAGAAAGTAATTGGACCTAGTATAACTAGTTGGAACCACAATTCCAAATGAAAAAGGAGATGCCTTAAGTTCCCGACCGGGTGATCTCTTTTATAATGTTGAATAATCATTTCGAGACTTCGACACAACCATGTCATCAATATGTTTATTAGGAGCATTTTTCTTCACGAACCTTATAGTTGGATGCAGGTGATGAAGAAGTAGCAGAATCATATCTAGGACTTGTTATTGATGTTTGCACCATAGGGTTAATAGGAGAGATAATTCCATGTCCTCCTCTAGTATATCTCATTTTTCCATGTAATCGGGATCAAATACTAGTAGTATGGTTTTCAAAACTGGGTGTCACAAAGGCATGTGATGAGTCAACATCAAGCTTCTCGAATTCAACATCATCAAGTGTGGAAGAAGGAGAGATTGACAGCTTAACATTTATTATCTCCATCTCAGATTTATGGAGATGACTAACCTCCAATTCAAGTTCCTACTTAGTCTATTGTAGATTTTGAATGAACTCATCTGTTTCAATCAATTGTTGTGACAAAAGTTGATGTTGTTCCAATAGTATACCTAGGGGGGATAGTATGGGGTACAGAGAGATGTACCAAAGGGAATAATGTAATAATGGGATGGGCCATAGTAATAAATAAAGTGGTTAACTTGTATCATGTAAGAGACCACAAGTAGTTAGAAATAATGTAATAAGCCCATTGTATTAGATAGATGGTATTGGAGGAACCATGGTAATGACCCATGGTATTATATGTATGAAGCCTATCTAGAGGCTAGAGACTCCCCATTAAGAGAGGTGAAGGAATATTGTATGAACAAGCATATGGCTTGTGGAGTGTAGTGTACCTAGGGGGGATAGTATGGAGTACAGAGGGGGGTACCCAAGGGAATAATGTAATAATAGGATGGGCCATAGTAATAAATAAAATGGTTAACCCATATCATGTAAGGGACTGCAAGTACTTAGCAAGAATGTAATAAGCACATTGTATTAGATTGAGGGTATTGAGGGAACTATGGTAATGACCCATGCTATTATATGTATGAAGCCTATATAGAGGCTAGAGACTCTCCATTGAGAGAGTTGAAGGAATATTGTATGAACAAGAATATGGCTTGTAGAGTGTTATCCTTCCTCAACGAGTGATTGTATGGTGTTGTCATACCTTAAGGGTTTGAGTAAATCCCATTCAAACAATGTCCTTCTTATGTTTCGGGGATGAAACATGTTTAAGGGGGTTGGAATGTAGTATACCTACGAGGGATAGTATGGGGTACAGAGGGAGGTACCGAAGGGAATAATGTAATAATGGGATGAGCCATAGTACTAAATAAAGTGGTTAACCTAGATATCATGTAAGGGACCACAAGTAGTTAGCAATAATGTAATAAGCCCATTGTATTAGATAGAGGGTATTGAGGGAACCATCGTAATGACCCATGGTATTGTATGTATGTATCCTATATAGAGGCTAGAGACTCCCCATTGAGAGAGGTGAAGGAATATTGTATGAACAAGCATATGGCTTGTCGAGTATTCTCCTTCCTTAAGGAGTGATTGTATGGTATTGTCCTACCTTAAGGGTTTGATCAATAAAGAAGTATTTCTATCTAGTTATATATTTTTATTTATGGGTTTATCTCTATTATCATATATTTATGGGTCAGATCTATAACAGTTCCAAGATTGTTTCTTTTAAACAATCAATCTACATAATGTGATTATTATTTTTCTCTTCGAGTTGCTTCTTCAAATTTGAATCAGAAAGAGACTCAACTTCCTGCTGCAAGTCATCAAGGAAGTCAATCTTCTCTTCAAATTCATCTGCAAGCATCTGGAAGTATTTTCCCATGGTTGATTCCAAATGGTCTACCTTCTCAGTTTTTTAAGTGATGGAAGTTTGAAACCTATTTTTAAGTGTTTCATTCTCTTCTTACAACAGTGCTACAATTAACTACAATTGAATGGGATCTTGATGAAGTTCATCTACTACCTTCTTCTCACGAAGTTCCTCCATTCTTTTACCCATCTTGAAAATACCAAGTTAAAAAATTTATATCCACTAGCCACAAAACCAAAAAAAGTTGTTAGAAAGGAAGGTTGGTGATGACAATAGATTCACACTTCCAAGAATGATACAAATGAAGGAAATCCAAGTCGATTTACTTGACTCGCCAACAATGAATCCAATCATAACCACCAAGAATAAATTAAGATGTCAACCAAATACATATATGGATTCTTCAATGGATATCATTTACAAATCTTCTTAACTTTTCAAGAAATCCTCAGGAATTAAAATCCTTAGTTAAAAAGTTTAACCAAAAATACTTTTGACTTTGAAATTCTCACCACAAAAAATTGAGGGGCTCATAAAAAAATACTATGTCGACCAATGCACACCATGCATTGCAACTCATCTTATCATTCCACTATGGAGCAATTCAACTAGAATTCAACTTAATTAATTTCTCTGTTAAAACTACAACAATTGAGCTAAATCCTAGTTATCCTAAACAACGCATCAACTAGCATTTACCGATCATTTGGAGCCATGTTCCAAATATGGAAGAGATGACAACCATTAGAGGAAATTTCAGCCTAAAAGTTCCCATGAAATGTTCACGTACATAATATGTAAACCCATCAAAATCCTTTAAATTTAAAAAGCAGCACGTGTTAATATTTTGGAGACAAAATAAAAACACTACTTTTTTTAATTTTATTTTTGGCTTATCTCCTTATAGGTTTACTCAAATTTTATGATTAGACACATGTTTGATGCAGAATAAAATTCTGCATCCAACAAGAACCCATTAGGCATACTATTAAAAATATCCACATTGATAAAAATTAAATATACATTAAAAAATTGTGTTTAACACATTTTTTTAATGTATCTTCAATTTCTATCATGTGGATCTTCTTAGAATTTTATATAATGGTACATTGTTGGATGCAAAATTTAATTCCTAATCCAATGAGTGTCTACACATGAAATTTGAGTAGCTATATAAGGAGATAAGCCATAAATACAATGAAAAAAAGTAGTTTTCTTCTCTTCCCTCCAAAATTCATAACTATTATTTTATTATTTTTACTTAGGAGGCCACTTTTAGGTTGAAATTTTCCTCTAATTGATCCCCAAATAATGAATGATTAGCTTATTTTTAGTGTGACTTAGAAGAGGCATGAAACAAAGTAGCCTGCTAAAGAAAATCCATTGTTGTTGCTCAGTTCATGTGAGATATGAATACGAGCAGAGCATTGATATGCACATAAGATATGAATATGTGAAGAAGAATCAAGTTTCCAAGGATGATTATTTCTATGGATTACATTTTAGATGTAATAAAGCACTTGTGGATTTGAATTCAGAGATCTGACATTTTTTCTACTCGTGTAAGCTTCAATGGTTGCAACAACTTTGACCTTCGGAAGTAATGTTATTCTCATTTTCTATATATTTCTCATAGCTCCATAACTTTTTTTTCTAGTTTCGTAACTCGGCTTACCTCAACTATATGCAATATTGGATGAGCTTTTTAGGTTGCACCCACTAGCTCCTCTTTTTTCCAACACAATAGATACCCCTTTCCAAATCACATGCTTCTTCATACCAAAACACACACAAATAATCATTAATTTGTAGATGATGGGACAGAAACCCAATGTATGGAGCGAGCCTCTTGAATTTCTTCAAGTGCGATTTTTGCAAACATCTACAGTTGATTAAAGAGGACACAACTTTAAAAATTGATTTCACTTGGAGCAGGAAGGAGGATATGCCCAGGCCTTCAATTTGGAGCTCTAGATCTTGTCCACTCTAACATTTGAGAGCAGCGTACATCTCTCTGATCTAAAGCAAAGATCAACAGCTCATGTCTCTAATCTAATGAAATGACTTTTTTCAACTACAGATTGGCTTACAAGCACAATACATATTATAGATGGCTTTGGTATGTAACAATGCCCAACAATGCACCAAGCCCAATGAACACACATCACATTCTCTTGAATAACCCAACACACTCTTTAATAACCCAACTTTGGATAAGGCGTGTCAGATATTGGTAGTGATGAAATTGATTGAATATTTGTTTCTTAGCTATACTAGGCTCATTACAAGCCTTAACATCTATATACATTATATTACCATCATCACTTACATGGATCTATATATATCAAGGAAATTTTGAGACCTAAGTGAAACATAAGCCCATTCAAAATCATAAAATAAAAAACTAAAAAATAATAATTAAGCAGGGCGGGAATTGGCCTCTCTGATAGCATGTTAGGTTTTCCATTACACAAAAACCTACAGGCATTAATAAACTTCCAAGCCATTATCATTACCTTTTTTAATTGTCCCGAGGTGGATCCTAGAGTGGCAGTTAGCCCATGTGATCGATATAGACCTTCTTTCCTATTACTAGGATTGCCAATACATCAAATAATATGCTATGCAACAAATTGACAAATATATAGATAAATTACTTAAAAATTATCCTCTTCGAGGGGGAAACCTCCTTTACATTACATAAATGAAAAATCATTGGATGATACAAATGACAAGATCTCCTTTGTATATATAAGAGTCTAAGGGGTCATAATATAATCAAATCCTACATAAAAATAATAATGTAAGGGCACCACAATAACAATAATGGGCTTCTATGGGGCACAAAATTAATAATATGGTGGCTACATAGGCACAATAATAACAATAAGGGGGATACACTAGTATTATAAGAACCTAATATCATACATCATCTTATGAACCTAGCTACACATTATTGCATCCTCTACTAATAGACATACCTAAGCAAGTTCACAACTATTTTACCTACGTCAAACTTCCTTGTAACCTTGTAGGCATGATGATATATGAATAGCTACAATCGCTCACCTTTAGGAACACAAAACTTGTCCAACATGTAGAGGAAATGATTGAAGAAATGATGGTCAATTTTTCTATCACCATTATCCACATGACTCTTTATCTACTATTGTTGAAGCACATCCTTTAAGTCCTCATCATCTGTATATGTTTCTATGTGTGCATCATTTATGAAGGGATCCATGTTTATCAAAGTCCCCAAATATGTTATCCTTGATGTCAGTGGCCTTCAAAGCATGTTAGTCAACTTGTTGGTGTTTCCTTCCTTGTACCTAATTTCTAAATGAAATTTTTCTAGAAACCCCATCCAAATGTAATATATGATTTATTCTAATGTACTATGGGCCTATAAGTACTATAATGACTGGTGATATGTGTGGATTACTATATCTTTCCAATGAAATAGGACCTCCCATTTTTTATAGCTTGCACCAAATCATATAGACTCTTTCCATAGGTAGGGTAGTTAAGAGCCTCTTATGCAGGAGCATTCAGCTCAACATCATTATTATATTCTAGTAGACATAGGGGGTCTTTTGTTTCAAGGAAGTTGGTTTCCTAAGTATTCAATTAATGTATTTATTAAGAGTTTGAGTGATTTTAATGAGGGAAGCTAGAATATAATTTAATTGAATATTGGTGAGGCACAATTGTAAATATTCTCAAATGTAGGAGAATATGAGAGATTCAAGATAGTTGAGAGAACTGAGGGATTTGATGATTGATTGTAAAATCCAGATTAGGAATTAGTTCATGATTTTGTGGATTTAAGAGAATCCTTAGGGATGAGAAAAAGCTTTTAGGATTTTATTGAGAAGCTTATGGACCTAAACCAGGAATTGGTTTTAGAATCCCTTTTTGTATAAATATGAGCCTAAAAGGCATAGACAGGGACACAGAGAGAGAGAGAGAGAGAGAGAGATTTAGCTAGTGTTTTTAAGTCTACAGGCATATAATGAATAGAGGCCATTAAATTAGAAGATCAGGCCAAGGAGAGACAGAGAGTCTCATTATGTAATTGTTTGTTGATATATATATGCACATATATTCAAATTCCAATTTGTATAAGTGTGTTATCGAATATTGAATGATGAATGAATGAATTAGCATATTCTGTGTAATAGAGAGTTGCAGGCGAAGTTCGGCGATTACACAGAGAAATACATGAAGAGGAGGATCATAATGGATCATTGAATCCATTAGAGGGATCAAAGTCAAAGCTCAGGAGGAAGTGTGCAGTGGAACAGCCGAGGGACCAAAATCTTGAAGAAACCTGAAACCATAGTGGAACGCTGAAGGAATAGCATAAAAACATAAGTAAACAGAGTAGCGAAGGAGTAAAGTGTCAATGCACAGCAACTGTTAGATCTCATAGATCAACGGCTAGGATTAAATCGCAAGAGTGGAAAAATCAGGATCGCATCGCAATCTTTCAAAGGGAGGAAGTGATTGTGACATGCGATGCATAGTCGGACCTGAAACCTTATCGAATGTGACCTAGAACCCATCGGGTCTGAAATACATGTTGGATCGGAGTTTTAAAGTGGAAGAGTCATGTGCAAGGATCAAGGGATAGACGATAGCGATAGATCGAAGGCATCCGCTATCGAAGATTGGAGGAGGGTTTATGAGAGAAAGCAGATTTAGGGCGACCTCAAAATCGTAAGTGGTATTGAAGGGTGAGCACCTGATTCCAATAACCATTCGACACGTAGCAACCAAGGAGAAAGAGGAAACCTCTTATCGGGCGGGTAATCGTCGTACTAGTTGTCTGGCTGAAATTGCGATGGAGCATTGGATCGAATGAGGTGAAGATCTACAATGCAGGATCAACGATTGGTTTCATTGATTGGATGTAACGTCAACCGTTGGATTAAACAAGGAAATCAACGGTGGAGAATTGATCCGATAAAGGTAACATCGGTAACTGTGAAGAAGCCAAGGATAGGCGGAAAAGGTATGATTTATGTGGTTTTTTGTGTTATCTATTATAAAGGGTTTATAATGGATTAAAGCACGATAGAGGGTTTTACGGTTAAGTCCAATTATGACCCAAAAGTTATAAAGTGGGGTTGGATACATGTGCGGCATAAGAATTTACAATGGTTTATGAGGGGTGATCGAGTCCCGATGAAAAAGTTAACGAGGGTTTAGACTTTGGGTTAGTCTATTAATATGTTTCCGCATGAGTTCTAATGAAAGGGGCCTTAACCATCACCATTAATGAAGATTTGACCTGGTAGGTCATATAAATTCCTGGGTAGAAAAATGGTTTAGTGCATAGGTTTATGCATATTGTGGGTAAAGTAGGGGTAACCCTGTGTCAACCTCGCTATGAAATAATTCAAAATTGTAGCATATTGACCTTCATCCTTAAATCAACACTACTCCCATAGGGTTCCCACTCACATTTATGTCCACTTCAAAGGACTACAACAAGTTCGATAATGCAAGAAATAGTGCTAGAATATTTTTTTTTCTTTAACTCCCCAATTTACTTTTTCTAGCCCTTGCCCTTTTCGAAACTCTTACCACATGCTATGCTGGTGTGGAGTGGTACCCCTAATGCTAAAAAGGAGGCTATGTATTTCATTAAGTACTCTGCCTCCCTAATGAAGGTCCCAACCTCAAAAAACTTGGTAGGCACATACCACTTCAATGATGGCCTCCATCTTTGAAAATATATACTTTCATCTTTCCTCCACCTATTACAAATCCTAACTAAACCAAAGGCTACTATGCAAACTCATATGTTAACATGTCCCCTCTTTGCTCTCAAATAACATAAAAAAAAAATATGTTGAAAACTTGTGATCAAAATTGAAGGTGCTAAATGGGTGAAATACATATTTAATGATGTCATTAGTTTATGCCCCATCCAAATATGTCCACATAGATGTAGGATGTGGCACCAAAAAACATGGCGTGTATCATTAAGAATTATCCTTGTAATCTAATATGACCATTTAAAACCTTAAAAAAATGACATCTAATGATTTGATAATCACCCTATGAGTGACATAAGTTAAGAATTATTAAACAAAGGTATTACAAACTCATGTGCTGGTGTGTGTTTTGTGTTATTTAAGCAACAGATCGATCAAATTGCCAATACACAAACATTTAAATGGAAAGACATTAGAGAAGTATAGTAAGCAAACACAAAGACGCAAGAATTTTAAAAAGGAGTTCACCCTATTCTCCAGGGCTACGTCTGGTCCAGCTTTCAGTGGTGGCCTTGTTTTATTGTGTCTTTAAGTAGAGAATTACAATACAGGGACTCAATGTGAGTTCTCCTAAAGCAAGTTTTTCTTGGCATGGTGGTTCTTGGATTCCCCAAGCCACTAGAGTACACAGACTCTTCTTTTTCCTACTAGCTCTGTGACCTTCTGGTCTACAGTGGAATGAGCCAAATGTGATGCTCAATCTAGATAGATTCCCCTATGGGATGGCTTGAATCTCTCAAGCTCTCTGGTGCTCGATGCTGCCGCTGGTCAACTCGGCCCTCTGTCTCTTTCTGCTTTTGCTTCACTGTCTTCTTCTCTGTGTATTCAGTCATCCTCTCAGGATCTTGGTCTTTCCTCATCTCTCGAAGTTTTCTCTGACTAACTGTGTATTCTTTTTCGTTGTCGAAGGCTTTTAGCCATTTGAACTCATGCATGTTTGGCTCCTCTTCTGCCTCTGTCGATTCACATTTTGCAGCTACGCTTGGAGTTCCCTGTTCGGCGTCAGCATGAACGCATAGGGAGAGGCCACTTATCCTCCTCTAAACAGCGCCAGCCTGCTTCATCGGTTCGTTTTATTGAAAATGAGATTAACTCAGACAAATTACAGAAAAACACATATAAAAATCAGACACAAAATATGGGCGGAAAAAGGCTAAAGCTTCATGCTTCCTCATGTATTATCTCTCATTCATACATTAAAATAATTGAATATAGTGTTACAAATAAATAGATGAGAGACAGTGTTCTCAAGATAGTGCGTGCTATCTTAGACACTTTTGGTTGAGATAATTTCTCCTTTGGTTGAGATAATTTCTCACCAGACACACACCAATATAGGAGTTACCTAAACTAACTCCTATCCTAGAGGAACAACCCAAGAGTTAGGCACAAATTCCTAACTTGGAATATTTAATTAATTAATTTATTTTGGATTTATTATTGTTTTATGAGAGAGGCTAACATTCCCCCCTTCAATGATAAATCCAAAATAAGAATGAGGAACCATCTTCCAAGTTATCATGTTGATCCTCAAAAACATTGCCTGAAAAAACCACCAAAACTGGATGCTGGAAAAAACTCAAATCTGAAGAGAACATGAATCAGCTGCATGCTTCATTCATCTCTGAATGTTGCTTGAAAACTCCATCACGTTCCAAGCAGCAAAAGGATCCAACTGTCCTTTGTTTGAAAACAGCATCCGGTGTCCACTGACACAATTTGATGAACACCCACTGGCGATGATTGCCCACTGGCTGAAGATGTCGAAAAACAACTCAATGTTGCTTTTGCTATGATGAAAGCTGCTCACTGCTGCTTTGGCTGTCGATCGCCCACTGGCGAATTTGCTGATGCTCACTGCTGATGACAAATGCCCACTGGTTGATGAATATGCCCACTGGCTGCTTCGCTGATGTTGTCAAGACTTTCAGTCTGACAACCACTTGTCAATTTCATTGACATTTTCCCCCCTTTGTCAGCTGAAAGGATAGACAATCTTCTCCAAAATATATCTGAACTCCCCCCTTCAGGTGTAGGAGAGGTTCACTATTGTACTCCGTCATTCAATTGCATGAGAGTACCATCATCGGTTCACTGCTGGCTGCAGTATGTGTGATTGTAGTCGGTTGTAGAACTGAGATAACCGTTTGACTGTGGATGACCATTCCCAAGGATCGATCCATTCATAATGTATCTTCAATCTGGCTGATTTTTGTTGGTTGCGACATTTTTCTGAGGAATGATTGGGCTTGCCACAATGGCAACACGGATGGAGATCAAAACACTGATCTTCCATATGACCGGTTCTTTGACAATGAGAACATTTCGGTTGGACGTCAACATCAAGTTGCATGCAATTTTGTTTGTCTGCAACTTTCTCAGAACCTACTGAGGTGAGTTGCTCAAGAAATCCTGCACTCACAAACTTAATTGGCTTGGAATAATCTGGGATATGTAAGTTGGTGTCATCAGTGACATATCCTAAGCCTCGTCGATTCTTGTTATTTTGAATCTCTTCCCAGGGCTTGATGATGGGTTTGGAAGAAATTTGAATTTGATCATGAACAACTTCGACACTTGAAGTTGTTTGGATGAGTGATTTGGAATCAACATCTTTATCTTCATCTGTATGGTTGAATGACTTGGAAGAAGCACTCTTTTGTTGCAGCTCATCCCTTTGTAGTTGCGACTCTAGGTGAAGAAACTCAATGGTTTCATGTGTTTGTTGTAGATGTCGTGAAAGATCAGCAAGAATTGCAGGCAGAAGCCGAATGGAATAGGAATTCACTCCGCACATCAACACCTTGGGATGAAGATTTAAATATTTCTATGTTAAATGAGGCCTTGAATGTAGACCTTTCCCAGTCCTTGAGAAAATATACAGAAAATAATGAAGGAGACAATTATTGTCAAGGGATTTCATCGCATCAGATTCAAACCGATGGAGGATTTACAGTGTATTCTATGAAAGAATCAGACGATGGAGGCTAGCGATAATGTCCGCATCTGTCCACGGTAGGTTATCACCCGATCCGAAGAACGATCCAATGGAATCCATAATGCTGTTGATGTTTTTAGCCATGATGCCTTCTCGAGCCAACCCAAATTACTGTATGCAGTGATTTGTTGAATGCTTTCATTATCATCTTCACACTTATTTCACATATGCTCCAGCTACAATAGCTCGCATGGAACTCGGCTAAATATAATTTAGAAAATGGCTTGCGTGTTGGCTACAACGTGGAGGATTGAATTGGCGAAGTGGAGATCGATCTGAGGTGGCCACTTCATTTATGTCACTTCCAGAACTTGCAGTCAACACAAATGTGAGGAACCGGTACTTCTAAAAGCAGATATAATCACACTTAACTTGAAACTTGGATTTTGATTTATATTTATACCCCACACAGCATGTGTAATCAGTTTTTCATCCCCTAAGTCAAGCAGTTTGATCTTCTCTGCTATAAAAATCTTTCAAGATGAAGGAATAATAGCACAACCTTCTTACAGGAAGGAAACTTGGCCCATAATGATGAGAACTTAACCAGTCAACAGAAAGAAGGCATTCGACTCCCTCGTCTTCAAAACTCGTGCTACCCGTAAGGAAAACATCCAGCAGTTAAAGGAGAAGCACGAATCAGTTAACCCTTTAAATATAATCCACACTCCTTTAGAAATTTGACATATAGAGCCAACAGCGCTACGGCGTGTAGCCTAGGCTCTGATACCACATATTGAAAATGAGATTAACTTAGACAAATTACAGAAAAACACATATAAAAATCAGACACAAAATATGGGCAGAAAAAGGCTGAAGCTTCATGCTTCCTCATGTATTATCTCTCATTCATACATTAAAATAATTGAATATAGTGTTACAAATAAATAGATGAGAGACAATGTTCTCAAGATAATGCGTGCTATCTTAGACACTTTTGGTTGAGATAATTTCTCCTTTGGTTGAGATAATTTCTCACCAGACACACACCAATATAGGAGTTACCTAAACTAACTCCTATCTTAGAGGAACAACCCAAGAGTTAGGCACAAATTCCTAACTTGGAATATTTAATTAATTTATTTATTTTGGATTTATTATTGTTTTATGAGAGAGGCTAACACGTTTCTTCAATTACATCGTGGATGAAGTCTTTCCTCCACCGTGGCAGTCAAATGGATTCCAAAATCTTTACAAATCGTAGTGTATTCCTTCGTCAATTCCGCTTCCTCCATCAGGCTTGATCTTAGTCGGTCGATTTGGGACCTCTAGATCTAACACCATACGCATGTCCCCCGCAGTTGACTTGCTTGACCGATAACTTGCGATCAACGGCGGTTTTCTCTCACCTCCACTTGCCACGTGTCGATTGATGTATGGGGTCGCTCTGCTTTCTCCAAAACTGTTTACCATTTGAGGATGCCCCGATCAATACCACCAATTTCCACAACGTGGGTCTCACCTTTGTACGTTTAGAGCTTTTTTACCTTTTCCGTCCACGATTCTCCGATTTTCCATGTGTTCGTGTGCTCGGGCTTCCCCCCACTTCGGCCCTATTTTCCCAGCGATGCGCGATTAGCACTAATCACGCATCAAAATCCACCTCCTTTTCCTGATCTGGGGCTCCCAGGGGCTATTTTGACCTCCTGCGCAGTCTCCATGGGCCTCGGTTAGCATGCTTTGACCGAGGTCCTCGTAATTCCATGCTCGCTGCCATTGCCACTAGTTCAGGGGTGTTTTTTATCACGGTTCTGAATTCTTTAGAGATTTATCCCGCCCTGATACAGTCATGGTTCTTTTACAGTCTTTTATGGATCCAATTCGGATCACGGCCTTCCCACTGAGAAAGCTTTTGGACCACCAAAAGTTGGTTTTCTTTCAAGCATCGACTAAGTGAGGGTATTGCTTTCTCACTTATCCAATCTCAATCCACTTTGCACTGCCCGGCTTCGAACCTCTGAGTCCAATTCTGAGGTACTCAACATCTCCTCTGCTCGTCGTCCTCACCTTCCTGTCCAAGACTGTGTCTTCTTGTAATTCATTAAGATACTCAAGTAGCAAGTCATCAATAGAAGGCAATTGAATTTGCTCTTCAGGATCCTCAATTATAGAAGGTTCAAACAATCTTAAGAAATCTACATTTACAACTGAGTAGATGTGCATGTAAGCTGGTAGATCAAGGCAAAAATCATTTTCACCAATATTCTCAAGTATCCTAAAAGGTCCATACCTGATAGACTTTAGCTTTTTACCTTCACCCTGCATCCTGTCCTTACTGATATACAGCCAGACCTGGTCTCCAACTTGAAAACTATGCTCCATCCGATGCTTGTCATGCCTAGCCTTGTATTTGGCTTAGCTCTTTTCCAGCTGTTCCTATACTGCCTGGTGAATCTCCTGGATCTATTCAATGAACCTAGTTTCCTTGTCCACATCACTGTGTTCATCAACCATGGTATCTTTACCAAAGACAAAATCCAAAGGAGACCTTGGTATGAAACCAAAACAGGTCTCAAAAGGAGATCTTTGTGTAGAAGAGTGTTTGGCTCTGTTGTAAGCATGTTGCACATAACACAGATGTTCATCCCAAAGCTTAGGATGTTTGCTGCAATATCCCTTGAGTAACTGGATCACTGTCCTTTTAACTACTTTTGTCCAACCATTAGTTTGTGGATGAAAAGCTATGCTTTTCTTCAGTTGGGTGTCCATCAGTTCCCACAAACTTGACCAAAAATTCCCCACCAATCGGGTGTCTCAATTAGATACAATAGAAGTGGGTAATACAAAATGTACCCATACATGTTCAAATAATAATTCTGCAGTTTGTTCAGTTGTAATCTGTTTATTACAAGGTATCAAAATACGCATTTTGCTGAACCTATCCACAACCACATATAAACAATCATGACCTTTCCTAGATTTAGGCAATCCTCCAACAAAATCCCTGGAAACACTTTCCCAAGGGTGAGAAGGAACTGGTAAAGGAGTGTACAAGCCTATTTTTCTATTGTTGGGCTTGCTTTTAGCACACATAGTACACCCTCTTACATATCTAGAAACTGTCTCATTCATTTTTGGCCAATAACAAAATCTTTGCAGCTATGCAACTGTTTTACTTACCCTAAAGTGACCTGATATCAGAGAAGTGTGTGCCTCTCTAATTATCTTTACTCTCTTGGTTTGTGGAATGCAGAGTTTCCCACAATGATATAAGAGTCGGTCCTTCACATGATAGTCCAATTCTTCTACCCTTTTGCCTTGACTCAAAGTTACATATACATCTTTAAAGTCCATATCCTAAGCATATTGTTCTATGTAGCTTTCATGTAGTACAGAATTATGCTTAAGTATGGTAGATGCATTTATAATAGGTCTAGATAACATGTATGAAACCTTGTTGTGTATGCCCTTTTTATATCTGATGACTAGATGAAACTATTGTAGAAAACCCATCCATCTGTAATGTCTTGATTGTTGCAACTTAGTTTGGGAGTGTAGGTATTGAAGTGGTTGATGATCGGTATGTATTACTGTCTCTTTGCCCATTAAGTAATGTTTCCACTTTTTGACACTCTGAGCTAATGCATACAATTCTTTATCATATGTAGGATAGTTAACTACTACAGGATTAAAAGTCTCAAAATGATAACATATGGGTTTACCGTGTTGTATCAACACTGCTCCCATGGCACATTCACTGGAATCTGTTTGGATTTCAAACGGTCTTTGTAGATCAGGCAGTGCTAGCACAGGTGCTGTACTAATCTTTTCTTCAAGGTGTCGAAGGCTTTCTGATGTTTGCCTCCCCACTGAAACACCTTGTTCAATCCTGTCAAATCGTGTAAGGGATCTGTAATTGAGGAAAAATTAGAAATGAACTTCCTCCAATATTTTGCTGCTCCTAAGAAGATTCTCACTTCTGTAGCAGACTTGGGTTTAGGCCAGTTTACGATGAATGCCACTTTAGAGGGATCTATTTTCAATTCACCACCCCCTACTATATGACCCAAATAATTTAGAGATGTTTTTCCAAATTCACATTTTGAGAGTTTAACGTAATGATTTTCTCTTTTCAAAACATCTAATGTCTTCTTAACATGCTTTAAGTGTTCTTCCCACGTTTTACTAAAAATCATAATGTCATCCAGATACACAATAACAAAGCCATCAAGAAAAGGTCTGAGTACTTCATTCATTAATATCATGAAAGTAGCAGGAGCATTGGTCAAGCCAAAAGGCATAACCAGCCACTCATACAATCCCTGCTTTGTTTCGAAAGCAGTCTTCCATGCATCTTGCTCTGCAACTCTGACCTGATGGTATCCACTGTGCAAATCCAGCTTGGTGAAATAAACAGCTTCCTTCAATTGATCTAAAATATCATCTATGTGAGGAAGGGAATAACGATTTTTTATTGTTATCTTATTCAGTGCTCGGTAGTCAATGCACATTCTCCACAAGCCATCTTTCCTTCTCACCAAAACAATTGGTGACCCACATGGTGATGTGCTAGGCCTGATGAACCCTTTCTCGAGCAACTCCTGCACCTGCTTCTTGATTTCAACATTCTCTAAAGCAAACAACCTGTACATCCCAATGTTAGGCAATGGAACATCTTGCTGCAAAATAATATCATGTACTATTTCCTTTTGGTTGGCAGACCTTTAGGTTCCTGAAATAGGACATCATACTCTGAAACAATGTTTTCTATATCAGCTTGCCGCTGAGCATTACAACCCTCAAATACATTGGTTTTATCAGGTTTCTTTTCCTTTACAATTATTAGTAAGAATTGTTTGCATGAATTTATCATTCTTTTCATCTGCCCAGAATTTATGAGAGTATAATTATTCTTGAGCTTGTGAGCTCTTACAAAGTATTTGATTCCATCTTTAACAAGTAGATACTTTTTCTCAACTCTATAGAAAATAGATTTTCTATCATATAAGTAAGGACTTCCTAAAACAATTCCACATATATCCAAAGGAATTATGTCTAACTCAACCTCATCTACAAATGCTGACCCAAAAGAAAACTTGAGTTTGCACTGTCTAGTCACTTGTAGTTGTGCTTTATCATTCAACCATCCTAATGGGTATGGTTTCTTGTGAGGTGTAGTTGCTAATCCCAATTTCTTTACAATTGCTTCAGAAATCAAATTTACTTGTGAGCCACTATCAAACAAAGTATCAATCTTTTGATGTTTGGAAATAACTCGAATATGAAAAAGCTCATGTCTTTTTCTCTCATGTTCTTCATCAATAATAGTTTAAGCAAAATTACTAGTAGATGCTTTAGAATTCTTACCTTTTATACATGTGGCTGCAATGATTGTTTAATCTCTCGAGTTTGACCCCAAATCTTTCTAAATAGTTGCAGCAGTCTTCTTCTTCTTGCCCTCGGACTTCTTAGGTCTCAGCTCTCGTTGCAGAATCCAACAGTGCTCATCATCATGCCTCTCCTTTTTACAGTGAGTGCATGAAGCTTTGCCTTTCTGTGCAGTGTTAGCCTTCCTTGCTTTCCACTTCTGCTTTCTTTTCTCCTTGCTCTTGCTAACAGTGGGTTGGGATGGTCCCCCAACTTCTGGATTTCCATTCTTTCCTCTAACTTCTAGATGAGTAGCTTGTACAGATACCTCATCTACACTAGTGGGATTAAACATGAGGATGGTATGCCTCATGTAGCTGTGTAGACCACCAATGTACTTCAAAAGAGTCTCTGGTGAGTCTAATGGGATGCCCAACATCAATGCTCTCTTTCTGAACTCTTGAGTATACCCTTGCACACTTTTCTCTTTCAACTGCGGAAGAGTTTGCCAACTCATCATGGCTTTTGGCATGTAGGCCAATGGATAGAACTGCTTCTTGATTGTAGAAACAAATTCACTCCAGACAGAGATGGTCTTACCATGTTTTTTCATATCAGCTTCGGTTCTGCCTTCTTACCAAACCAAGGGAGTGCCTCCTAGGCATAGGCTTGCAGCCTGAATTTTACTCTTGTCTGAGTTGTTGTTCTGCACTCTGCAATACACATCAATTTGTCTAATCCAATTGTCCAACTTTTTAGCATTTAGCTCTCCATCATATATAGGCAAATCAAATTTAACATCTAACTTAATCAAAGATGCTTTCTTATTATGCACAGGGCTATTAAGAGGTGTGAGAAAGATTTCCTCTTTCCCTTTTCCTTTTGAGTGGTCATGGGAATGAGACTCATCTTCTTCTTTATCTTGTTTAGAAACTGATGAATCTTCATCCTTTTGCTTTCTAAAGTCCCTATACATTTCTTCTACCATAGACTTTATAGCTAGGAAACTCTCTATGAATTGAGGGTCTGGCCCCCTAGAACCTTCCTCTCACATTGTCTTTCGAGAATAGACTCTCCCAATTTTAGGATTAGTTTTTATCAACACTCCTTTTCCTAATTTGAGCTTTGATCTAGTGAGCATTCAACAGCTAAAGCAACACAAGCTTGTCTAACCTTACAGCCTAAAACTCTGATACCACTTGATTTGATAATCACCCTATGAGTGACATAAGTTAAGATTTATTAAACAAAGGTATTACAAACTCATGTGCTGGTGTGTGTTCTGTGTTATTTAAGCAACGAATCGATCAGATTGCCAATACACAGACATTTAAATGGAAAGACAACAGAGAAGTACAGTAAGAAAACACAAAGACGCAAGAATTTTAAAAAGGAGTTCACCCTATTCTCCAGGGCTACGTCTCTGGTCCAACTTTCAATGGTGGCCTTGTTTTATTGTGTCTTTAAGCAGAGAATTACAATACAGGGACTCAATGTGAGTTCTCCTGAAGTAGGTTTTGCTTGGCAAGGTGGTTCTTGGATTCCCCAAGCCACTGGAGTACACAGACTCTTATTTTTCCTACCAGCTCTATGACCTTCTGGTCTACAGTGGAATGAGCCAAATGTGGTGCTCAATCTAGACAGATTCCCCTATGGGATGGCTTGAATCTCTCAAGCTCTCTGGTGCTCGATGCTGCCACTGGTTAGCTCAGCCCTCTGTCTCTTTCTACTTTTACTTCACTGTCTTCTTCTATGTGTATTCCATCCTCCTCTTGGGATTCTAGTCTTTCCTCATCTCTCGAACTATTCTCCGACTGACTGTGTATTCTTTTTCGTTGTCCATGACTTTTAGCCATTCGAAGTCATGCCTGTTCGGCTCCTCTTCCACCTCTGTCGATTCACCTTCTGTAGTTGCACTTGGAGTTCCCTGTTCAGCTTCAACATGAATGCTTAGGAAGTGGCCACTTGTCCTCCTCTAAATAGCGCTAGCCTGCTTCGTCAGTTCGTTTCTTCAGTTATGTCATGGATGAAGTCTTTCCTCCATTGTGGTGGTCAAACAGATTCCAAAATCTTTACAAATCACGACGTATTCCTTTGTCGATTCTGCTTCTTCCATCGGGCTTGATCTCAGTCGTCCGATCTGGGACCTCCAAATCTGACACCATACGTACGTCCCGCGTGGTTGACTTGCTCGACTGATAACGCGCGATCAATGGTGGTTTTCTCTCACCTCCGCTTGCTACGCGTCGATCGATGTTTGGTATCACTCTGCTTTCTCCAAAATCGTTTATTGTTTGAGGGTGCTCCGATCAATACCGTCGGTTTCCGGAGTGCGGGTCCCGCCTTTGTACATTTAGCGCTTTTTTTCCTTTTCCGCCGCGGTTCTTTGGTTCGCCATGCGTCTGTGTTCTCGGGCTTCCCCCCACTTCGGCCCTGTTTTCCCAGCGATGCACGATTGTGAATCAAAATCCACCTCCTTTTCTTGATCTGGGGCTCCCAGGGGCTATTTTGACCTCTTGCGCAGTCTCCATGGGCCTCGGTTAGCGTACTTTGACCGAGGTCCTCGTCGTTCCACACTGGCTGCCATTGCCACTAGTTCAAGGGTGTTTTTGGTCACGATTCTGAATTCTTTAGAAATTTGTCCCAACCTGATACAGTCATGGTTCTTTGACAGTCTTTTATGGATCCAATTCGGATCATCTAATGTATACTTATCAAGATGGAAACCTTCTAAATCATGTATCATTTAAAAAAAACATATAATGTATAGTTACAAAGATCTAAATCATGTATGATAATATTTTAATTTAAAAAAAATTTTTTCCCCTTCATGTGCCTAATTCTTTGGTCCATTTAAAGAAACTTAGAGTGAAACTTTTAGAAGGTTGTTTTGCATTATGGGTAGACTATCTAGTTGAATATAGATATTTTCTCCAAATAAAGAAATTATTTTATAATAAATCTAAATAAACAAAGAACTTATTTAACATTAAAAAAAATATTAAACAACCATAAAATAAGATATTGAAATTAATAAGAAAGAGATGGCAAGAAATGCATGCAAGGGAGTTGGTAGAAAATTAAGTGAATGAATATTCACCTAAAGCTAACAAACATAGACAATATTTATGCTACTTTATACCTCTTTTTTCTCATAAATCAAACATGGAAAATTATACAGAGAACTTAGATTAATAATGAAAAATGATGAAATTCAAAATGTGTTTAAAAATATCATCAATTAACATCCTATCCAATTAGGTTAAGTTTAAACATTTCTAAATATGCATTAAAAAGTCAATTCTCTAGATACATTCTAGCAGTCACATAATAATTTTCAAATTACAAGATAATATTATGAAAAAAATCATATATTTATTTTAACATAAATACATTTTCATATTTCTTTCCAATAATTTTTACCATATATTTTATATTATTATATTTCTCTAATTTTGAAATAAATCACTATTTGTAAATCAATAAAATTACATTAAAAATACTTACTAAACATAATTTAATAACAATTTGAATAAATATTATAAACTATTTTTTAATAATATTTCCAAAATAATTATAAAGAAGTTAATATTAAAATCAGATAAATATCAAAATTATAATAGAAGACAAACCTTTCTGATCATTATTTTTTTTCAACCACGGAGACATAAAGCTATGAAAAATTCACATAAGATTTTGAAGATATTGTTTGAAATGTTCTATCCATTCAAATAGAAGTAGCTTACAGCTTCTCAAAATATATTAAAGCTAGAATTGATGCTTAATATATAACAAGAATGGTGGCTAAGCAACAAGTCTCTATGAAGCAGTGAGCTATGCTTGTGTAAATCTGATTGAAGTGGTTGATCCGAGAGGTATTTGCTTATGTGTAAAATTGCAGGTAATGTATGCAGATGTATTGGATACATGCCCGTTGCCGATGCCTACAAAAGCTTTGCAGGAGATGTTGATCTGGATGACTTGGGTCTCAACTAGATTTGGAAAAATAATGAAGCGATTAATCCAAATAAATTGCCAAGCTACAACCCAACTGCAGTCTATACTTTCCCAGATTTTCTGAAGAGAGAGTTTCTAGCTAGAGGATGCACTGTGCCTAACTGCAATAGAAAAAATGGTGTACTACTAAGAGAGCCAACATTAAATTTTTCTTATAAACATCCAGCTTGGAGGAGATATGGACAACTTTAAAGCTCAAAAATGCTGGCAATGAAGATCTTGAACAAAAGCTGGTTGTAAGAAATACAAGTGCTGAAATCTACAAGGGAATGAAACATAAATGTGATTGCTCTCACTATGATGCATAAGAGACAAATATTAAACAATTATAGAATATCAAGAAGGAAGCTGGTATTATTTATGAATGAACATGTCGAGACAAGGTCGATCCATCCATCGATACATCCATACCCTGACCTTTGGGCAGGGCTCAACCGCTTTTGGTTAGTTGTGTTCAAATTGAAATAGTGGCATTCATCACCTTTAGCCAAAGATCTGAGAATAAAAGTTTGGATCTTAGTCCTTCGTGTAAAGCTTCCATGAGGAGATTAGAACCCCGAAGTATGTGAAAAGGGGAATTAACCTGGTTTATGTAATGTAGTCATATCCTCCTAAAGGCTTAGTGTAAAGCTTTATAGTCTGACATGGAATACTGATGAATGTGCACTGTACACAACTATGACCAAAATAACAGATTTATGTTCTTTTATAGGACATATATGATTAGAGAGAGATTTATTCCATATTCATATATTTGAATTCTCCTTTTTTTAGAGATAAGGTTTAGTCTTGACCATTAACTAACTGAGAGTATCTTGTTCATGTCATAATGTGATCTGCGTAGAACTAACTATTTTTAGAATTGGCAGGGCTTTCCAAGTTCCTTTCAATAATCTATCACATTTTAAATCATCGTAAGCATTAATCTGGGTTCTGTATTCATCATGGTTACATTCATCATTTTAAGGGGAGACTTAGAATGAACAATACCTTTTCTTCTTTTTTGAGGATAGAAAAACCGTTGATACTGGTGTATCAGATCAGGGTAAGGTGAGTTATAACAAAAAATAGTATTGAAGGGCATTGTCGATCACCTGAAAAAGGTTGCTTCTGGATTCATTAGAAATACAGCAAGTGTTGGTGATAACCTAGTTATAGCCTAGAAGATGTCATTTGATTCAGATGTTGCTGTTGGTAATTTATGATCATTCCAAACAAAAATGAAAAACAAAACAATACTCTGTTTCAACACAGCGGAAATAAAAATCGTTTGCGGAATACAGTGTTTCAGAAACGCAGTTTTGTCAGTTGTTGTTCGCAGTGTTTCAGCAACATTGAAACTGGTGTATGAGCAACACTCTGTTTTGAAGTCAAGACAATTTTCTACTTACGGTGTAACAGCAACACTCACAAAAAAAAATCATATTTATAAACAATAAACCAACTGATACAAATTCGTCTTCCTCACATAGAGCGATTTTCACAATTTCTATTACAAAACATCTTCCTCTTAACAGAGGGATCCACCAATTTATGCTGAAGAGCATCTTCCTCTTAACAGAGGGATTTTCACAGGAGATTATGCTAAAGAGCATCTTCCTCTCTTGACAGAGGGATTACAACAATTTATGCTGAAGAGCATCTTCCTCTTAACAGAGGGATTACAACAATTTATGCTGAAGAGCATCTTCCTCTTAACAGAGGGATTTTCACAGGAGATTATGCTGAAGAGCATCTTCCTCTTAACAGAGGGATTCACCAATTTATGCTGAAGGGCATCTTCGTCTTAACAAAGGGATTCACCAATGACTATGCTGAAAAACATCTTCCTCTTGACAGAGGGATTCACCAAGGAACACTTTTGTTCCACACAAATAACATCTACCTCTCTCACAGCAAACAATCACAAAACAAATTACATTCAAATCTGCACTACTGTGCGGTTCACTATTCTGGAAGCATTTTTCTTCACGCTGTTGCGTGCTCTCCTCTGCTCTCTACATCATCTATGTGTGTGTTTACACATATATATAGTGCAATAGGGGTCATAACAGTCCATAAACTGCTTCAACTCTCTTACAGAGTCTCTGCTGCAATCTGCTGCTCATAATGAACAAAATCTGATCTTTTGCTGCATTTCTTGAGTCGGTGGTGTTGAAACGCATGGCTGATAAATGCTGCGATGGCTCGAGGCTGGTTCTTTCCACTTTCAGCCATTCTTCTCTTTAATACGGTTGTTTAGAAGTAATGGCATAGCGGTGGATTCGATCTTCCTCCTTCGGGAACACAAAACAATTAAATGGTAAAAGGACGGTAATGGCGGTGGCTTAAAAGAATGGGAATAAATGTGGGGCATTGGATCAGGACAAATAAGTAAAGTAGCTACTGCTGGGTGTTATTGCTGCCATTTGAGAAATACCACCGTCTCTTGAAAAGTGGTGAGGGGAAGTTTGGCTGGTTTTTTGGAAACAATACATAGCAGCTGAAATTACCATTTCAACACTCCCCTTTAATTTCAACTATTGGGTTATCAGTCATACCCAGACACTTCATTAAAAACTCGAAACTTTTTTGATCCAATGGTTTGGTTAGAATATATGCTACCTGCTCCTTCTCTGCTCTCATGGGAGATCTAATTCCATATCTCTCCCCTATAGGAAGATCCATCTGATAGAGTTCTACCAGGGTCTTCATCAAATCTTCAATCTCTTCTTCTGTCATATTGACAAGGGTGTTAGCAGTGAAGCCCATCTCGGCCATCTTGGCAAGAGTTACATATCGAACTCCGTACTCTTTAAACATATCTTCAAGGAACTTCAATTCCTTTCTCTCGTTCATGGGTTCTGTCCATTTCCTATCTTTAACTCCATCTTCTAAATGAACAGGGTCATCAACATGACTAGATAAAGCAAACAAAGAATTCATACCTCCATTTGTTGCTTCTTGTGGTGTGCTTGGAGAAGCACATTCATTTCTCCTCAAGGGTGTCTCTTGCTGCCCTTGTGTTGGTGCTGCTATTTGGGGATGTACTTCAGCCATCTCCTCATCATCTTCATCATGAGACAAATAGTTTTTATCATTCACTATTTTCTCTAAGCTTTTATCACAAGCTTCCTCCTCAATGAACTGAGGTTTTACTGTCTTCACTTTCTCCATGCCTTGATAGGCTGTCTTGAGAGTTTGCCATGCTTCTCTGGATGTCTTTGCTGCTGCTATCCTTGGAAACACACTCTCATCAACTTCTCGATACAAGAATTAGAGGGCCTTAGCATCCTCCTTCTTATAGTTCTTCAACCACTCTTTCTCTGCCTGAGTTAAGCTATTAAACTCATTTTCATTTGCTGGTTCTTCAAATCCATATTCAACGAATTCCCATAAATCTTCTGAGAAAAGCAAAGCTCTCATAACTGTTGCCCAATAGCCATAATTTTTCCCATTAAGTAGTGGGAGTTGAGTATTAAAAATACCCATGCTAGTGCTGGTGCTGGCCATTCTTGCACTCTTCAAAAATACTTGACTGTGTATTAAAATAACTGACTGTCTTCAATAGTAACATAGAAAACTAGCTTGAGAAATACCTTTGAATCTTTCTTGACTGAGTCTTCACTCTACTGGATAATTTGTTGTAGCAAGAAACCTTTCTTCAGCTTCTTTGACGTCTTCAAAGAGCCTGGACAAGCTCTAATACCATGTTGGGAATTTCTGATCATTCCAAACAAAATAGAAAAATAGAACAATACTCTGTTTCAACACAGCGGAAATAAAAATCGTTTGCGGAATACGGTGTTTCAACAACGCAGTTTCGTCAGTTGTTGTTCGCAGTGTTTCAGCAACGGTGTTTCAGCAACGCTGAAACTGGTGTATCAGCAACACTTTGTTTTGACGTCAAGACTATTTTCTACTTACGGTGTAACAACAACACTCACAAAAAAAAATTCTATTTATAAACAGTAAATCAACTGATACAAATTCGTCTTCCTCACATAGAGGGATTTTCACAATTGCTATTACAAAACATCTTCCTCTTAACAGAGGGATTCACCAATTTATGTTGAAGAGAATCTTCCTCTTAACAGAGGGATTACAACAATTTATGCTGAAGAGCATCTTCCTCTTAACAGAGGGATTTTCACAGGAGATTATGCTAAAGAGCATCTTCCTCTCTTGACAGAGGGATTACAACAATTTATGTTGAAGAGCATCTTCCTCTTAACAGAGGGATTACAACAATTTATGCTGAAACACATCTTCCTCTTAACCAGGAGATTATGCTAAAGAGCATCTTGCTCTTAACAGAGGGATTCACCAATTTATGCTGAAGAGCATCTTCCTCTTAACAGAGAGATTCACCAATGACTATGCTGAAAGACATCTTCCTCTTGACAGAGGGATTCACCAAGGAACGCTTTCGTTCCACACAAATAACATCTACCTCTATCACAGCAAACAATCACAAAACAAATTACATTTAAATCTGCACTGTTGTACGGTTCACTATTCTGGAAGCATTTTTCTTCACACTGCTGCGTGCTCTCCTCTGCTCTCTACATCATCTATGTGTGTGTTTATACATATATATAGTGCAATAGGGGTCATAACAGTCCATCAACCACGTCAACTCTCTCACAGAGTCTCTGCTACAATCTGCTGCTCATAATGAACGAAATCTGATCTTTTGTTGTATTTATTGAGTCGGTGGTGTTGAAACCCATGGCTGATAAATTCTTCGATGGCTCGAGGCTAGTTCTTTCCACTTTCAGCCATTCTGCTCTTTAATATGGTTGTTTAGAAGTAATGGCATAGCGGTGGATCTAATCTTCCTCCCTCGGGAACACAAAACAATTAAATGGTGAAAAGACGGTAATGGCGGTGGCTTAAAAGAACGGGAATAAATGTGGGGCGTTGGATCAAGACAAATAAGTAAAGTAGCTACTGTTGGGTGTTATTGCTGCCATTTGAGAAATACCATCGTCTCTTGAAAAGCGGTGAGGGGAAGTCTGGCTGGTTTTCTAGAAACAATACGCAGCAGCTAAAATTACCATTTCAACAGTTGCGACCATTCCACTGGGAGTTGGTGCATATGTCAAAATTATTTGAGCTAAAAGGATAGAATCTATATTAACCATGGATGAGTTCCTTGACAACCCTCTGGATTCAGAGTTGTTATTACTATCATTATGCATTCCATATTGGAATGGAGCTAGTTATTGAGTGAAATAAGATAAGGACAACGATACCACAACGATACCACTGGAGTTTATGGCGAATTCTTGTTCAAGACATATAGAGCAGCCTGTCGTCCCTTTGGTAACGCAGTTTCTTATGTTAATGTTGCCTTCTTGGCTCAAATTTCGTTTAATAAGCCTAGGGGTAACCGCATTATTTAGAGTGTTCAACTTGCTTTTAGTGCTTTTGGTAGCTATGCCTTTGCCTTACAGGTACAAGTTCAAGTTTTTACAGGAGTTTGGCAGAGTAAATTCACCTTTGGTTGGTGCCATCTCATGTGCGCTGACAGCTTGGATAAATAGCCTATTGATTCAAGGCATGCCCCTTGAAGGGAAAACCTTGAGCATTAACTTACCTACCTTCCATATGATCACAAGAAAATACCCAATATACCCGATCTCATGAGCTCCCCACTGTTGTAAATTTACAACACTTCCTGCAATAAATTCATTTATCGTAATTTAAATATCTGAAACAAATTTACAGTGCTTCCTGCAATAAGAAACAAGTCATGACGCTATAGCCTTCCATGAGAGGGATGCAATACCAACCGACTCCTCATCCATTATTGAACAAATATTGATAACTAGTTTTTGTTGGTGTAAAAGAATATACTTGACATGGGAGTATAACATTAGATTATTAAATTAATGTAGGCCCAGAAATGTATTTAATATTTAATTAAATTGAAGCATATAAAATTGTTCATTAATTGTTTTGTAGAAGTGAGCATGGAGCACCGTGATAATACATGTGGAACATGACGCATGTATTACATGTGTTATAGTTAATTCTAAAGAAATGTCTAGATCAAAGTGAATGTATTACATGTGTTATTTGCGAGTTTTTTATACTTACAAAGTAATTCATGCCAAGCCTTTCAATAGAGAAAAACACAAATTGTTTCTGTATACGAAGCATTCTTCGAACCAACAACCATGCTACACTAGAAAGCCAAAGCCAACAAGCTAGCTAGAAGCATATCATGTTCCAGATCCTTTGGCATGAGTTGATTATGCTATTGATTAATCTATTGATGCAGCAATTAATTCTGTCAAGTCTATTGATGCAGCAGCTAATTCAGTCGAGTCTGTTGATTATGATAGCAAGAAAGCCAAGCTAGCCACCAGCCATAAACAAAGCTAGTTTCCCACCTAGGTTAACCCGAAGGTGAAGCACAGGTATATAGGGATATCAGGTTCATGATAGAGATTAAGAACCAGATGTTCCAGATTGAGATAAATATATAGATCCATAGCTATCAACATTCATATACATATAAGAGAAATGAGGCTCTAGGTTCACCTTTTTTCACCCAGGGAGCCAATCAATGCCTTTGGTGGATAGACCTCCTTGGTTTTTCTGCAAGTTTAGGGACTCAAGACAATGTCTCTAATGGTAGATAAAAAAATACACTAGGTAGGAAGGATATCTGAACACCTCAGTGGTTGAGAAATCTACTAACTATTGTCTCAAGTCGAGAAAAGGTAGATGAAATACAGGTAACACTTAGATACAAGAGAAACAAAGGGTTCAAAAATACAAGCATTTAGTGTGAAGAGGGGGTACCTAGCTTGCATGTAGTTCTGCCTACAACCAAGGTTTTTTTTCTCATATTGTTGAAAATATAATTTCAACTGTGCAACAGTTGAGCCATGTATCGGCAAGTTGGCATATCGGCAGGTTGGAGTATCGGAGGCAGGCAGCGGCAGCAATGAGCGATCGCCGATATCGCACCGGCGTATCGCAATAGAGGGCTTACAAATGGGCTTTATTATTATGCGATGAGCGATCGCCGATATCGCTATCGGCGTTTCCAATGGAGCATGGGCCTTTCGCATATATATTGTCGCGATCCGATGAGCCGGACCCGACGGGTGTTTAACATTTTGTTTCAATGTTATTTCAGTTCCGCTAGGGGTTTTCTCTTTTCGTGTTTTAATTTATTTCAGGCATGTGTTATAATTAATATATATATATATGATCAGAGGTATCGGCCCATAGTGCGATCGGCATATCGCAATCGGAGAAACCATGGGCACACACTCTTTTATATATATGAGCGCTATGCGATGAAGCTCGGACCCGATGGGATCCCGAAACATATTGGTTTAATATTTGAAGTCTGTCAAGAGGAATTTTTATGAGTTTTGTAGTGCTGCTCATATACTTTCAAGTATAAGGAGAAACAGAGAATTGGCGTGGAGCTGGTCAAACAAAGGGCATGCAGCAGTACAGCAGTAGGCGACTGCATTCAATTCACAAGTATGGCCGAGAAGGAAGACATTGAATTCCTCAGCCACCGCAGTAAATACGCAACTCAGCCGAGGATAGGAAGGACATCCTCGAGCAGTTCACAGCATCGATCTTCATCCTCGTTCATTAATTCATTCAAGTTTTGTTTTTTTTGTTGTTGAGAGTTGTAGTCTGGGGTGGGCATGCTATTGTCTGTAGTGTGAGTATATGAATGTTGTGTAGAAGCGTAGCAGCGCAAGTAATGTATGTCTTGTAATACGCAGCAGCGTAATATAGAAATGTGAGAGGAATACACAGTAGTGCAGAAATGTTTTATGTTTGTTCTGCAACAGTTTGAATGTTTTCTTTTGGAACTGCATCTGATGCAGGCTCTTGGTTAATCCCTCTGAGTGGAAGAGGATGAATTTTGTATCAGTCTATTTTTAAATACAAATTCCTTTTATGTGTGTTCAATACTCTCTTCTCAGAAATAATTTGTTAAAAAGGCTTCCCTGTGCTAAGATCCTGGAGCAAAAGAAAAACAGAGCATTGTCTCTGTGTGCATTTTATATTGTGTTTTTGGGATTTTGACAGAAAAATCCCCAACAGTGGTATCAGAGCTAATCCAGGCTCTTTGAAGGGTTCAAAGAAGCTGAAGGAAGGATTCTTATTGCAACAACTTCTCCAGCAGTGTGAAGACTCAGGCAAAAGAATCCAAGTGAAGTATTTGAAGCATAGTCAAGTAGTGCAAGAATGGCTGGCACGAGCACCAGCAATAGTATGGGTATGCAGCTCCCACTATTTGATGGTAAAAATTACGACTATTGGGCAATAACAATGAAAGCCTTGTTTGCTTCCCAAGACTTATGGGAAATAGTTGAGGATGGTTTTGAACAACCAGCAGATGAAAATGAGTTTAATAATCTAACTCAAGGAGAGAAGGATCTGTTAAAGAGTTGCAAGAAGAAGGACTCAAAAGCCCTCTTCTTCTTGTATCAGGCAGTGCATGGAAGCGTGTTTCCAAGGTTAGCAGCAGCTAAGACATCCAAAGAGGCATGGAAAACTCTTAAAACGGCCTATCAAGGCATGGAGAAAGTGAAGACAACAAAACTGCAATTGCTGAGGAAAGATTTTGAGAACCTGTGCATGGAGTCAGACAATATTGACTCATTCTTCACTCATGTAATTGGCCTGGTCACACAAATAAGATCTCATGGAGAGATACTTGAAGAAAGGAGGATTGTGGAGAAACTATTGAGGTGCCTACCCTCAAGGTTCCATGTTATTGTCACCACTATAGAAGAGACAAAGGATCTCTCAAACTTTTCAGTTGATGAGCTTCATGCATCACTGGTCACACATGAGCAGAGGTTGAGTAGAAATGAAAACTCATCTCTAGAGCCAGCCTTCAAGACCCAGATGTACCTTGGAAGAGGAAGAGGTCAAGGCAGAGGAAACAAGAGAGGAAGAGGCAGAAGCCAGAACAGAAGTGAAAAAAATAGTCCAGCAAATTCTCAAGGAAGAGGTAGCAATCCAAATCAGAACCAAGGTCAAGGCAGCAGCCAACAAGGAGGACAATATCATGCTCAAGGACAAAGGTATGAAAAATCCAATGTCCAATGTTATTACTGTAAAAAATATGGGAATTATGCCAGTGAATGTAGGAAAAAGCAGCATGATGTGAGTAATAGATCAAATGCAAATATTACTAGAGAAAATGTCAGCCAAGATAATGTGCTATTAGCGTGTAATATGGCTAAAACAAATAGTGAAGATATATGGTTTCTAGACTCCGGTTGAAGCAACCATATGACAGGAAACTTAGCCCTGTTTTCTGCTTTAGATCAAAGTGTGAAGTCACAAGTCACACTTGGGACTGATAGCAAAATTTCTGTTATGGGTAAAGGTGAAGTTAAAATATTTACAAAGCAAGGTGAAAAGAAAACCATAGCAGATGTCTATTATGTCCCTGGAATGAGATGTAACCTCTTGAGTATTGGACAGCTTGTCCATAAGGGGTACAATGTTTTCTTTAAAAATGATGTATGCACCATCATGGACATAGCACCCAGCAAAAGATGCATTGCTGAAGTGAAGATGACGAGGAACATGATGTTCCCTTTCAGAATAAGAGCATAATTGAAAAACAAAGAAGTAATTGCAGCAGTTTCCCAGGAGGCTCTCCAAAATGTGCCAAAGGATGAAAATTGGTTGTGGCACTTGAGATTTGGACATCTCAACTTTGGAGGTCTTAACTTGTTAAGCAGAAAAGGAATGGTAAGAGGATTACCATTGATAGAGAAACCTGACAGCCTATGTGAAGGCTGCATATTGGGAAAACAACACAGAGAAAGTTTTCCAAGCGGGAAAAGCATAAGGGAAAAAGCACCCTTAGAGATTGTCCACTCATATTTATGTGGACCGATGCAAAATCAATCTTTAGCAGGCAGCCAATATTTTCTAACATTTATTGATGATTTTACAAGAAAAACTTGGGTTTATTTCTTGAAGAATAAAAGTGAAGTGTTTGAAAAATTCCGAAATTTCAAAGCACTCGTGGAAAATCAAAGTGGGCTGCGCATCAAAGTTTTGAGAACAGACAGAGGAGGTGAGTACATCTCCAAAGAATTTTTATGTTTTTGTAGAGAAAATGGAATACATAAGCAGTTTACAGCAAGGTACACCCCACAGCAAAATGGAGTTGCTGAAAGGAAGAACAGAACCATTATGGATATGGCAAGGAGCATGTTGAAGGCAAAGCATTTGCCAAATGATTATTGGGCTGAAGCCGTAAACTGTGTTGTATATATCTTGAATAGGTGTCCTACAAAAGCTGTAATGAACAAAGTGCCGGAAGAAGCATGGAGTGGGAGAAAGCAAGGAGTCACCCACATGAAGGTTTTTGGATGTGTGGCCTATGCACACATTCCAGATCAGTTAAGGAGGAAGTTGGACAACAAAGGGGAGAAATGTATCTTCATCGGATACAGTGAGGAATCCAAGGCTTACAGGTTGTATATCCCATCCACCAAGAAATTCTTTGTGAGCAGAGATGTTCAGTTTATTGAGGAGGAAGCTTGGGATGGAAGCATAGAGAAAACAGTGAATGTTAAAAACTGTTTGTCTCATGATGAAGATGATGAGGAGGTGGCTGAAATGCATCCCCAAACAGCAGTGCCAACACAAGGACAGCAAGGGACACCATTGAGGATAAATGAAAGTGCTTCTCCAAGAACACCACAAGGAGGAAATTCAAGTGCATCATCAAGCACTTGCACACCAAATGAAAGAGGTAAGAAGTTTAGAAATTTAAGTGACATTTATAATGAAGGGATGAATTCCTTATTTGCCTTGTATTGTCATGTTGATGATCCTATTCATTTCGAATATGCTATTAAAGATAAGAAATGGATAGAAGCTATGGATGAGGAAATTAATGCCATAGAGAGAAACAAGACATGGGATTTGGTTGAGTTACCAAAAGGTAAAGAAGTGATTGGAGTTAAATGGGTCTACAACACTAAGAGAAATGCTGAAGGCAAGATAGAAAGGCACAAGGCAAGGCTGGTTGTTAAAGGGTACAAGCAGCAATATGGGAGAGATTATGAGGAGACTTTCACACCGGTTGTAAGAATGGAAACCGTGAGAGCAGTGTTGTCCATAGCAGCACAAAACAAATGGAAAGTCTACCAAATGGACGTGAAGTCGGCATTCCTAAATGGAGTGTTAAAGGAGGAGGTATATATTGAGAAGTCTCTAGGCTATGAGAAGAAAGGCCAAGAACATAAAGTTTGCAAATTGAAGAAAGCTCTTTATGGGCTGAAGCAAGCTCCAAGAGCGTGGTACAGTAGAATAGATTCCTATCTATTGGATAATGAATTTGACAAGTGTGAAGGAGAACCCACCGTCTACATCAAAGAAAAAGATGGTAAAATTTTAATTGTTGTCTTATATGTTGATGATGTAATTTTTACAGGTAATGATGACTACCTCATTGAAAATTTTAAATCAGTCATAAAAGAAGAATTTGAGATGACTGACATGGGCTTGTTGAGATACTTCTTAGAAATAGAAGTAGATCAAAATGAAAAAGGAATTCTTATCACTCAAGCAAGATATGTAAATGAAGTATTGGAAAGATTCCACATGCAAGAATGCAATGCAGCAATCACTCCCACGGTAATGGGATTAAAACTCAGCAAAGAGGACAGCAGCAAGGATTTTGATCCCAGCTTATATAAGAGCATAGTTGGCAGTCTTATGTATTTAACTACAACTAGACCTGACAAATGTTTGCTGTTAGTTTGATTTCCAGATTCATGGAGAGACCAAGGGAGGCACATTGGCAGGCAGCAAAAAGAATTTTAAGGTATGTCAAAGGTACCAAAATGTTTGGCATATTATATAGTGTCTCAGAAAGTTCAGATTTAGTTGGGTACACTGATAGCGATTGGGCTGGAAGTGTGGATGATCGGAAAAGCACATCCGGTTATCTTTTTCACATGGGTTCAGGAGCCATTTCATGGGCTTCCAAGAAACAACCAATTGTGGCATTGTCTACAGCAGAAGCAGAGTACGTGGCAGCTACAGCAGCGGCATGTCAAGCAGTGTGGATGAGAAGAATGTTGAGGAGCTTAGGCCAAGAGCAGGCAAAAGCAACAGTGATTTATTGTGACAATAGCTCAGCTATTGCCCTGTCCAAGAATTCTGTGTTTCACAAACGAACGAAACACATTGATACAAGGTTCCACTATATCAGAGAATTGGTAAGCAATGGAGAAATCAGTTTACAACATTGCAGGACTCAAGAACAGATAGCTGACATTTTGACAAAGCCATTGGATCAGAAAAGCTTTGAATTTTTGAGGAAGTGTTTGGGTATGATTGAATGCCCAACAGTTGAAATTAAAGGGGAGTGTTGAAAATATAATTTCAACTGTGCAACAATTGAGCCATGTATCGGCAAGTTGGCATATTGGCGGGTTGGAGTATCGGAGGCAGGCAGCGGCAGCGGCAGCGATGAGCGATCGCCGATATCGCATCAGCGTATTGCAATAGAGGGCTTACAAATGGGCTTTATTATTATGCGATGAGCGATCGCCGATATCGCTATCGGAGTTTCCAATGGAGCATGTGCCTTTCGCATATATATTGTCGCGATCCGATGAGCCGGACCCGACGGGTGTTTAACATTTTGTTTCAATGTTATTTCATTTCCGCTAGGGGTTTTCTCTTTTCAATGTTATATATATATATGATCAGAGGTATCGGCCCATAGTGCGATCGGCATATCGCAATCGGAGAAACCATGGGCACACACTCTTTTATATATATGAGTGCTATGCGATGAAGCCCAGACCCAATGGGATCCCAAAACATATTGGTTTAATATTTGAAGTCTGTCAAGAGGAATTTTTATGAGTTTTGTAGTGCTGCTCATATACTTTCAAGTATAAGGAGAAACAAAGAATTGGCGTGGAGCTGGTTAAACAAAGGGCATGCAGCAGTACAACAGTAGGCGACTGCATTCAATTCACAAGTATGGCCGAGAAGGAAGACATTGAATTCCTCAGCCACCGCAGTAAATAAGCAACTCAGCCGAGGACAGGAAGGACAGCCTCGAGCAGTTCACAGTATTCGGTCTTCATCCTCGTTCATTAATTCATTCAAGTTTTGTTTTTTTTGTTGTTGAGAGTTGTAGTCTGGGGTGGGCATGCTATTGTCTGTAGTGTGAGTATATGAATGTTGTGTAGAAGCGTAGCAGCGCAAGTAATGTATGTCTTGTAATACGCAACAGCATAATATAGCAATGTGAGAGGAATACACAGTAGTGCAGAAATGTTTTATGTTTGTTCTGCAACAGTTTGAATGTTTTCTTTTGGAACTGCATCTGAAGCAGGCTCTTGGTGAATCCCTCTGAGTGGAAGAGGATGAATTTTGTATCAGTCTATTTTTAAATACAAATTCCTTTTATGTGTGTTCAATACTCTGTTCTCAGAAATAATTTGTTAAAAAGGCTTTCCTGTGCTAAGATCCTGGAGCAAAAGAAAAACAGAGCATTGTCTTTGTGTGCATTTTATATTGTGTTTTTGGGATTTTGACAGAAAAATCCTCAACACATATTACCTTTATTTTTTTATGCTAGTTACTATAGTTTATTTTTTATAGTAATTTTTCTCAAAAGCTCGAGAGGCCAATTTAATATAAAATAAGTTGAATAATGGTTGCATGCATCACACCTGTTTACATATATAATTTTAAATATTTATTACCTGGAAGACATACATGTTGTAGTGCTCAACAAGAGCGCAAAGATCTAATATATGTGAAATCCCCTCACTGTCAGTAAATCGAGGTCAAGGTTGCACCGTAATATTTATGCCCTTAATCTTCGAACAACGAGGTGAAGGGTTGTCCCACAACACAACTATGATGAGAAAAAAAACTGAGTGAGAGGTAAGAAGATAGTGAATAAAATGTCTAGGTCAGTTAGTTCAGTCAGTAGGTAAGGTCGGGTACAAACCTATTGCCACCCTATAACTTAAGCTAGGCTAGGGAGTGATAAGCCAGGCAGTGACTCTAATTATAAAGTATTCATCTTTATAAACCATACCCCCTAAGCAATGGAGTTCTTCTCAATAAAGTAAGAGAGCAAGCAAGGGAGCTATTATGATTATTCCTTTCTTTATTAACTAGCCAAAGAAATGGAGAGACTCTAATGCAGTGAGATGAATGTGAAAGTAATTTGTTGTAACAGGACCAAATCCCCTCTTCCAACTAGCTAAACCAAAGAACAAAGTAGCTCAAGAAAAAGGATAACAAGAAAATAAATAACATTAGAGTAAGGTAAGGCATGCAAGCTTAAGAGTTATAAAAACCATTTTCGTATATATATAAATACAAACAGGTTAAAAGGGTAACTTGTTGCGGAAGATATATAGTGAATTCATTATAGTAGTGGTGCTAAAGGTATCACTGTAACTTTATCTAGAAAAATATCTGAGCCTGGTGGCTAAAGGAGTATTGTATACATTTAACTTGGCTAAGCCTTACCACTAGAAAAGAGTGTCTTGGGATCAACTCATCAATTGTCGGGATGAAGCATAAGGCATGGAAAAGAGTGTCTTGGGATCAACTCATCAATTGTCGGGATGAAGCATAAGGCATGGAAAAGAGTGTCTTGGGATGGGCTCATCAATTTCCGAGACCAAGAATAAAGTAAGCAAAGAGAAATTAGGATATAAATACCTTGATTGAGACCTACCACTCACTGGCCTTCCCGAATTGGATTGGACTGACAACCCTGAACGCAACTTCCTCCCAAGAATTGAGACCTATTTCAGTGAGTCCTTTGCAACTATTCGATCATTTGTTATTACTTCCTGCACTCTCCGAATGACGTTATTGTGTACTTTCCTGAAATGATCCGTATCTCTCAATTTCAATGATTAATAATAGATAATGGTACGGATAAATCAGGTCTTCTCGTCATGGGACCCAAGCCCTAAATCCCTATGGTGGGTATTGTGCATACTAGCTGCTAGGACTGATTACTTGAAGTTTATCAACTGGTTCAAATAGATCATTCAAGAAGAATCCTGGTTAGATGGGCCATCTGTGTCACTAGTTTAGATAGGTCCTTCCGGAAGAAGCCTTGTTAGATGAACCATCCCTATCCATGCAAAGGAAAGTTGGTTCATCGACAGAATCAACAATTTGCTAAGCTAGGAAATCATCTTTTGGGCAGTGGTGATCAATCCTCTAATCACTGTATTTTTTCAAATCTTCCCGAAGCTAGCATAATTAGTGTATTTGTTCAAATATTCCTCAAGCTAGCATTACGACCGAGCGAGAGCCTGTGCAATGGGTAGATAGATGCCGAAGTTGGTGTTATGGCCGGGCAAGAGCTTTTTTTCTGCCGTTGAGGTCCTGTACTTGAGATCCTTAGTTATGGAGACTCTAATGGGTCTTCCCCATTGAGGCCACAAATATATGCATTATCCCCCTTGCTTCTTTTGGGGTTTCAAATAAACTGTGGGGTTTTGCAGAAATTGTATCAGTTGGGCAACCTCTGCAACGTGATTTTCAAAGAATTTCCATGGGAGCCACAACTCGCCTGATAGCCGAAACATTTGCTCGCCACTTGCATTCTCAGGCAACCCACCTGTTTTCACCTGCACGAATCGGTAAGTTATTTGAATACCGTCTTCTACTTTTGTCTAATTTGTTTATGTAAATTTGAATTTGAATTTAAATATTCCAAAAGTTTTTTTTAGGGTATTTGAATCTATTTATGCACGTAAAATACATCGTAAAATACATTTTAAGTAATACAGTTTTTGGGCAAAATTGTTAAAAAAGAGAAAATCAATCATCCATATATCAATGTGAATTCCAACTAAATATTTATAAAAGAATAATTTAAAATTTGAATGGTATTTTAAATATATTTCTTGGAAAATTTTAATTTTCCCAAAGTAGTTTCCATTTTTAACGTTTGCCTATAAAATTTTAGTGTAGCACACACAAGAAAATGAGTGTAAACCTCATAGGTATAAATGAAATGATAATAAATCATACTCTCCCATGGATTTATTAAGTTCTCAATATATTCCATGACTTTTCTGAATACATTGTAACTAGACTGCATCTAAAACATAAATAGAGCATGTTTATAATTTTATAATATATAATTTTTGCATTTTGATGAAAAAATAATTAATATAGGGTTTAGTTGGTGTATTGTCAATTACTTTAGATTAAAAATTGATAATAATAAAAAATTAAAAGATAAATTTGATTCGCTTAAATTTAAATTTAAATTTAATTACAGTATTAAATACAATTATACATTTAAAAATAAATTTGAAATAATAAAAAATCACAATTTTAGACCCATTCGTTAAAACAAATTCATCCATATCTGGCTAGAAAGTATTTCATAAAATTAAAAGATAAAATCGACTTCTTTTAATGATACCAATCTTCATGAAATTACGTATTCAATTTCTATTTAGGTAAAAGGTAATATTTATTGAGTGTGAACACCGTCAATGAATTCTAATTCCAATAGTTTGATAAACAATTCATTATAAACGAATGGGTTCATACAGAAATACATGCTAAATCTGTAGAAGAGAGGAGGGTCGTTAATGCATCGTTAATATGTCTTGCAGTTCTGCTGCGTAACCCAAAGGATTCTTGTCTCTAGTCCAAGCAGCTCAACGAATAAAGGTTTTTTTAAAAGAACTTATGATAGACGACTAGAAAAAAAAAAAAAAGGAATTTGACATCTCGTCAACTTCCACATGCAACCTTATATCATGCATCCAATCAGAAAAAAGAACAATCTTCTGCTTAGAGATGGAAACTATCAATTTTCTGGGGCAAGGTTTTCGTTAGGAAAAGGAACATCTAGAGAGTTTTAGAAAAATAAAAGAAATATTTAAAACATCTGGAAGAAAAAATGAGAAGCCCCACAGACCAGATTTCCCGCATGCATATCAAGAACTAAAAACATGACCGAGAGGATCTAGATGGATCCTAAATGGTTTGATGTGGAGATAAAAAGTAAAGAAGTCAATATATCAAATAATGACCACCCAAAATTAGCCTGACCTAGCGAGTCGGGAGCAGGGATGGAATTTGACGGGCAATTTGCCCGTCATAAGGCATTTTGACCGTATTTGATGGTCAGAAATATTTAAAACCTGTTTTCCTAGACGTGTTTGGAACGGTTCAAGACGTATATTTGACGGTTAACTTTTCGTTGAAACCGTCATTAATACCCATTCACGAAAGAAAGCGGAAGCAAAGGTAGTAGACTGAGTTGTCGGGTGCTTGTTCTCCTTATGGGCACTTGTCTGACCTCCGGCAAGCCATCGTGTCTCCGGCAGCATTTGTCTCGCACCTTTCAACGACTTCCGTTTGGTGTCTGTGTTTGTAATGGTCTTGTTGTAAGTGATAATGCTTATGTGTGGATAATTTTACATCGACTCCATGTTTCAAATTAAGCGCGCAACAATGAAATTTTGAAATCCTGGGAAGGGTTGTTATTAGAAAATTGTAACAACGATTCTGCATGCGAAAAAAAAAAATTCAATCAATCGTTGAAAATTAATGCCCAGGGATACGAATTACCTCCAGCCATTGGTGAAACTCTTGATGCAACTTCTTTCTGAAAACCACGCTCCAGCTATCCAAGCTAAAAGAAAAGAATACATAAAATATGAAGGCACTTCCAAGCTCTGCTCTCTCAGCTAGATGGTGTAAAAAACTGAAGGGGATTGAGATACAAGCTTGGGGACCAAAGAGATGAATTTATAGCCAAGCTTCCATCAAGCTTATGATGGCTATGTGTCAGGTGTTCCACAGATCAAGGTAGAGAACTCCAGATGGAGTAATGGACCACTTCAGTAGCTCCCAACAATAAATTTATTAACTGCAGTTGATTTCCTTAACTTAAGGAAATTACTGCAGTTGGTTTCCATATATTAAGGAAAGACTGCAGTCTAAATTGTATAATTGTAGGCAACAATTGTTCAGAATATTAATAGAGCTTAACATTCTCCCACTTGATCCATATTTCCAAACTTAATGTCTCAACTTAAAAGCCATTCATAATCTGTATTAAGTAATAGATACATGAATCATGGCGATAAGTCCTCTAATGACGAGTATGATCTTCCATGTATTACTATGTATTTATTCTTATTATAGTTTATGTGGCAACAATTTCTTAATGAATAAACCTTATGTTTACTCTTGGTCCTTCTTAAATGAATTTTCTCAAATCAACTTAAGGTGCACATAAATATGAGAAAAAACATCACAATAATTAAGAATTTCATTAAAATGACATTGTCCATACAATGAGAAACTACATAATGGAAACAAGTCCCATATTCATTACATGATCCTTGAATTTAAACAGTGGCATGCCCTTAGTCAAAGGATCAGCGGTCATCAACTCAGTGCTGACGTGTTCAATGACCACTTTCTTTTCTTTAACACGTTCCCTTATAGCTAAATACTTAATGTCGATGTGTTTATTTCGACTCCCACTTTTATTGTTTTTAGCCATAAAAACAGCAGTTGAATTATCAGAATATATTCTCAATGGCTTAGAGATAGAATCCATAATTCTAAGCCCAGAAATGAAACTCCTAAGCCATACACCATGTAAAGTAGCCTCAAAACAGGAGACGAACTCGGCTTCCATAGTAGAAGTGGCAATCAAGGTCTGCTTGGCACTCCTCCATGATACAGCTCCACCGACCATCATAAAAATGTAACCTGATGTTGATTTGCGTGAATCAACACACCCAGCAAAGTCAAAATCTGAGTAGCCAATTACTTCCAAGTTGTCCGTCCATCTATACATAAGCATGTAGTCTTTGGTTCCTTGAAGGTACCTCATTAATTTCTTTGCAGCTCTCCAGTGGTCTAAACCTGGATCACTCTGATATCGTCCCAACATTCCCACAACAAATGCAATGTCAGGTCTTGTGCAAACTTGAGCATACATTAGGCTTCCGACAGCAGAAGCATATGGAATGTTCTTCATTTGTTCCCTTTCAAAGTCTTTCTTCGGGCATTGGTTAAAATTGAACCTATCACCCTTCACAATGGGAGCTACACTTGGTGAACAATCCTTCATCCGAAATCTCTCTAAAATTTTATTAATATAGGTTTCCTGTGACAGACCCAAGATGCCTTGAAATCTGTCTCTATGGATCTTAATGCAAATGACATAAGATGCCTCACCCGTATCCTTCATATCAAAATTTTTAGAGAGGAATTGTTTCACCTCATGTAGAAAACCCTTATCATTGGTTGCCAGCAAAATGTCATCCACATATAAAACAAGAAAACAAATTTTACTCCCACTAACTTTCAGGTATATACATTGATCCATAATGTTTTCTACAAAACCAAAAGAAGAAATTACATTATGGAATTTCAAATACCATTGGCGGGATGCTTGTTTTAAACCATATAATGACTTCTTGAGCTTGCAAACCAATTGCTCACCATCACTAGAGGGGAATCCTTCAGGTTGTTTCATGTAAACCTCCTCCTCTAGATCTCCATTAAGAAAAGTCGTTTTCACATCCATTTGTTGCAACTCCAAGTCAAAATGGGCTACTAATGCCATAATAACGCGCAAGGAATCTTTCTTAGATACAGGAGAAAAAGTCTCAGTGTAGTCGATTCCTTCTTTCTGAGTGAATCCCTTAGCAACAAGTCTTGCCTTATATATCTCAATGTTGCCCAATGAGTCTTTCTTTGTCTTAAAGACCCATTTACATCCAATGGCTTTTGCACCATTAGGCAACTTAACAAGATCCCAGACTTTCTTACTCTTTATGGAATTCATCTCTTCCTTCATGGCATTGTACCATAGTTCTGATTCTTTACAACTCATGGCTTGTGAAAATGACTCGGGATCATTTTCGGCTCCAATGTTGTAGTCAGATTCTTGTAGATACACAACATAATCATTAGGAATTGTTGATCTCTTTGGTCTAGTAGATCTTCTTAATGTTGTACCATCATCTTCCTGAGAAGTATGTGGTTCAACTTGTTGTTCAAAAGTTCTTTGCAACTCTTGAACTCCTTGATCTACTGGAATATCGTCAGCAGCTTGTGGAACTTAAACAATTGGTTGTTCAACACCAGTTTGTACTTGAGGGGTGTTATGAACAATAACCAATCTATCACTTGAAGTGGAAGGTTGAGATTCTGAATGATCCTTCTCAAAAACTATGTTTCTAGTTTGATCGCTCCCACTGATCAAGTCATTTTCAAGAAACTTTGAATTTCTTGATTCCACAATCCTAGTGCTGTGAGATGGACAATAAAATATGTAACCTTTATACCTTTCAGTATATCCAATTAAATACCCACTAATGGTCCTTGGGTCCAGCTTCTTCTCTTGTGGATTATAAATTCTCACTTCAGACGGGCATCCCCAAACGCGCATATGTCGCAAACTCGGTTTCCAACCTTTCCATAATTCAAATGGCGTTTTAGGAACCGCCTTGGTTGGAACTCGGTTTAATATATACACTGTCGTCTTAAGTGCTTCAGTCCACAAGGATTTAGGAAGATTGGAGCTGCTAAGCATACTCCGTACCATGTCCAATAATGTTCGATTTCTTCTTTCTGCTACACCATTCTGGTCGGGTGAACCAGGCATGGTGTATTGGGCAACGATACCATGCTCTTGAAGAAATTTAGCAAATGGCCGAGGTGCTTGTCCATCTTCTGTGTATCTACCATAATATTCTCCACCTCTATCTGATCTCACAATCTTAATTTGCTTGCCGCATTGTTTCTCTACTTTAGCCTTAAATATCTTAAAGGCATCTAATGCTTCACTCTTTTTATGAAGCATGTAGAGATACATATATCATGAATAATCATCTATAAAGGAGATGAAGTATCTCTGACCATGTGAGTCCATGTCTGGACTACATATATCAGTATGTATGATCTCTAATATGTCCGAACTCCTATTGGCACCTTTCTTTGACTTGTTGGTATGCTTTCCCTTTGTGCAGTCCACACAAGTCTCAAAATCAGTAAAATCTAGAGTATTAAGTATTCCTTCATTTACCAATATTTTAATTCTATCTATGGAGATATGGCCTAGTCTCTAATGCCATAATTTAGAGGAATCTTCATTAATAACACATCTTTTAGTGCCAATGTGAACATGCATTGAATCATAAGTGACATTGTTTTGTAAATTAATGCAGTAAAGACAATTAGACAAAATACCATTCCCAACATAATTAGATTTATAGAATAGACTGAAAGATTTTTCTGAAAATTTTAAGGAATATCCAAAAGGTACAAGCCTTGAAACTGAAATCAAGTTTCTAGAAAAACTTGGAACATAAAAGGTCTTTTCTAATTCCAAAACAAAGCCACTACTTAAAGTTAAATAACATGTTCCTATAGCTTCCACATGCGAGCCCATCTTGTTTCCTGATAAGATGCTTTGCTCACTTCCCACTCGCTTCCTTAGGTTTTGCAAACCTTGCAAGGAATTTGAAATGTGAATTGTTGATCCAGAATCAATCCACCATGTGTTAATATTAATGTTAACCATATTAGATTCATAACAAACAAATGAGATTAAATTACCTTTGTCAGCAAGCCATTTCTGAAATTTGGCGCATTCCTTCTTCATGTGTCCCTTCTTTTTACATAAAAAACACTTGGAATCCTTCTTGATATCGGCTTGGGGAGGTAATTTACCTTTCCCTTTCCGATTGGCTTGAGATTTGCCCTTTCCACGCATTGCCAGCATTGCACTCTCTCCCAGTTCCATCACCAGTCTCTCTTCCTCTTGAACACACATGGTCATAAGTTCATTAATTGACCATTTATCTTTATGTGGGTTGTATGAGATTTTGAAAGGTCCATATTGGAGCGGAAGGGTGTTCAGGATGTAGTGCACTAGGAAGGACTGCGATATATCAACCTCGAGTTTCTTCAATTGAGCCACAGTGTCCCTCATCTGCATGATGTGCTCGCGCACACCTTTCACACTGGTGAGCCTTAGGGATGAGAACTTCATGATTAGGGTGCTTGCTAGTGCCTTGTCTGAAGTGAAAAATTGATCATCAATGGCCTTCAACAAGTCTCGGACCTTTTCATGCTGATCAACAGAACCTCGAATACCAGCTGAAATTTTAGTCTTAATTAACATCATGCTTAGACGATTGGATCGCTCCCATCATTCATAAAGCGTGATGTCCACTGTAGTGCTGGTATTTGTGAGTGTCGATGGTTCATCTTTCCTAATAGCATAATCTATGTCCATCCACCCTAAATGAAGGAGAATCCTTTCCTTCCAAATCTTATAGTTATCTCCCTTAAGTTCGGGAATGTCACAACGAATTTCAGAGAAATTTGCAGGTTGTACTACTGCATCAAAATAAAGAATCACATGCTTATGCTAAAATTGAGGCTTAATAAACTTTCGTGTTTTACCAATGTAAATCATGCTCAAAAATTGAATCTAATGACATAAAAAATTTCCTGTGGGCTAAATTTTCAATTCAAACGGATTCAATAAAATTTTATGATAAAACTTATTAATTCATAACTCTTGTGGGTAGGTTATGAAATTTTATCCTAATTAATTACATAAATATAATAAAAATTCCTGTGGGATAAAATTTATTATATTCAGTCTAATTAATTACAATTTAATGTCTAAATAATATTTATGTGATCTAACGAGTCAAAATATACAATTTTATTTAATTAAAGATGTTGTGGCTATTCTCTAATTAATTAAAATTATATGGATCACTAGACATTAATTTTGTTGCATAAACAAAAACTCCAGAGGGGAAAAATAATGTTTACTGAAGGAGTAAGTCAAAATGACATTTTAAATAAACTCCATATAACTGTAATAATTCTTCACAAAATCTAAATTAAGATTAAAGCAGTCAGCATTACCGTAAATGACTGCAAATTAATTGTTCAATTTATAAACAAAACAAAAATAGATCATCAAACAAGCTATTTTGCTCACAAGATAAATAAAATTAAAATTAAATTTCAATAACGCTAAATCTGAAATTCATCTGAAATAAACATAAAATTAAAAAACTGATTGCCCAAATGAGAAATAAAGACTCGGTATACAAGCAGAATTTCAATCTCTCAAAATACCGCATACATAGAATAGCAAAAATCAGAATACCAATACAACCAACACTTTATACATACTTGAAGGAAAAATTCAACACAATACAAAACCATCTCCCATCTCAGGTTATGGCAACAACAAAGCCAAATGGCTGCTATAAAGCGGTTACAGATTGGCTCGAAAAAGGGAGAATTTATATGAAATAGAAAAGTCAATTATTAGAGATCTACTTCACAAAATATTTCAATGCACCACGTTCAGCCAAGGAAGCTGTATACCTTCGATGAATTTCCCAATGCACGCAGGAAGCTTTTCAAGTAGTTATTAGAATATAGTGAAAATATAGGCAGAGAATAAATAAATCACTGAATTTATTGATTTAAACTGTATTTTGCATATCTTATACAGCTGTATATGGAGCTGAGAAAACTTATGTACTGTAATGAAATATATCCATATATCTTAGAACAATAACATACCTTTAGATCAGTTTTCTTTTATATTTCTAATTGATGAGTGGTTTCAGCTACGTGTACCATATTATATTTGCATATAGAGAAAATTGCAATCAATACAAAATATGTGCTCAGGCTGAAAATAAAATCTTCGCACATACAAAATGCTGGTTTCAGATGCCTCTCGGAGTGAATTCAAAACTCAAATCATCTTTGTCTAGTTCTGCTTTTGGTTTGTCTCCATAGGGTGCTTCAATACATCCAAAATTTAGTGGAAGCTGTGTGAAATCCAGCTTTATAACGCAAACAAAAACAACTGCAGAGTGTGACAAAGTGAAGTTTGGAAACTTCTATGTAATCCGTTCAAGATAAGGCATGTAAAAATCAGCAATATGTTTTCTATTGTGTTTCTGACTTGCTTCGACAACCCAAATTTAAAACTTAAAACGCATGTGCATGAAAGAAACCTAAAATGCGCACTTAAAGAATGTGGAGTTCAACACACTTAAAGACCCAATAAATATAAGCATGCTTGAAAATTAGGAATTCGTTTCTTGGCCAACACACAGCAAGGCAGAGGTAAAAGACCTCTGATAATGCGCTGTTCGAGACAGAGACTCGAAAGAAATTCAACTAAAGAATGTGTGGGAAGAGACGGCATTTTCTAGCTACAATATTACGGCTAGGATCAGAATGTTTAATAATACGACATCGACATTTAATTTTGAACCTAGACTCCATTTCAAACTATTCGAATCGCACCAAGGCAGAGATAAATAAACAGCTCTAATACCAAATGTTATTAGAAAATTATAGCAACGATTCTGCATGCGAAAAAAAAAAATCAATGAATCGTTGAAACTTAATGCCCAGGGATACGAATTACCTCCAGCCATTGGTGAAACTCTTGATGCAACTTCTTTCTGAAAACCACGCTCCAGCTATCCAAGCAAAAAAAAAAGAATACAGAAAATCTGAAGGCACTTCCAAGCTCTGCTCTCTCATCTAGATGGTGTAAAAAACTGAAGGGGATTGAGATACAAGCTTGGGGACCAAACAGATGAATTTACAGCCAAGCTTCCATCAAGCTTCTGATGGCTATGTGTCAAGTGTTCCACAGATCAAGGTAGAGAACTCCAGATGGAGTAATGGACCACTTCAGTAGCTCCCAACAATAAATTTATTAACTGCAGTTGATTTCCTTAACTTAAGGAAATTACTGCAGTTGGTTTCCATAAATTAAGGAAAGACTGCAGTCTAAATTGCATAATTGTAGGCAGCAATTGTTCAGAATATTAATGGAGATTAACAAGGGCATCAAGAAAACCCAAAGGAAATCCACCCTTGCTTTTATCTTTGTTTATGCACATTATTTTGTCAGCCAAATAGCAGATCTGGATTTTGGTGGATGGGTGGTTGATGATTCTCTGCCATTTCTGAGGGTGTAAACTCAGAGTTGAATCAAATAAATGATTTGCTGCTGGTCGTTCATTTAACGGATCATTTGCAAATTTAAAGGGATTATATTTGTCTGTTTTGTGGAGACCGCCACAAGTAACCCCTCTGAAATCATCTTCATCTTTTTGGGAAGTGAATTCCAAGAGGCAATGCACTGCCACTGATAGAACAAATGACGAGTTTGAAGAAATCTTTCCTCTGTTGGAACAAATGGAGGCTTCCCAGGAGCACTGCAAGGAATCGCTGTAAAATGCATTGAGGTGAGGAAGGCCAGTGATGCGGCTAATCTGCAAGAGCTCGCTGCAAAATGCATTGAGTTTCGGGTGACGAAGGCCCGTGATGCCAAAGTTGTTACATCTGAGGCATCGTGCCGACCTTCATTCGAATGGTCAAATTTTTTCAAATCATGGGAATATAACCTATTACATTCATGAGAAGGCCAACGAAAAAAAATCAAGAGTAAGTCTGACTGGAGGTGAGCCTGGACAGAGAAAAAAGGCTAGCTATGAATTTATCGTCAGAGTTAACATCCCTGTAATTAATTACAATTGGCTTAAAAGAAAATTGTCGTGCCCAAACGGAAGATGGAAGACTCACACATTAAAGATATATTCACCATATAAATACAACTTTACAATGGCCCATGCAAACAGTCAACCTGAGCAATTCATTGGAAAAAAAATCAATGACCATGTAAATGCACATGATGTCATATTTTATGCATTAATTTTTATTTTTATTTTTGTAAATTGGGTATCTTGGGTTTAAGACTAATGCGATTTATTTGAACCTAGTATTAGTATTTGCAAGTAGTAATGAATACTTGAGTGTGTGGAGATGTATCTTAATTTTTTTTTGTAAATTGGGTATCTTGGGTTTAAGACTAATGTAATGTATTTGAACGTAGTATTGGTATTTTCAAGTAGTAATGAATACTTGAGTGTGTGGAGATGTATCTCAAGAAAGATTTTCATGTCGGTGTTGCTAATCTAGCAAGATTTAGAGCATAATCTCAATTTTGAATATATTAAATTAAAATATTTATATTAATATATTTAAATTAAAATATTTATATAAATAATGATGAAAATTAGTGTTTTTAATTAATATAATAATATTTATTGGTTTTTATTTGAAATTATATACTAAAAATTTAATATTTATATTAAAAAATAATTATGATTTTAATTGAATTTATTATAAGAGAATTTATTTTCTTTTAAATTGTAGATAAGAAAGGTGCACTTTAATTTATATATGAAAGGGCTTTTTGCACTATGTCATATAATTTCAAGTAAGATCGTGATTTTGTTGGACTTTAATTTATACATGAAAGGGTTTTGTGCACTATGTCATATAATTTCAAGTAAGATTGTGATTTTTTGTTTTTTTTGTTTGTTTGTTTTTTTTAATGTGTAAGTGGATTTAGTACTCTAAAACTTAAAAATCTCTGCCAAATTTCAATTAAAATTAACAAAAAAAACCATGAAAAAAAGTCATTTCGTGGATAAGAAATAATTTGATTACTAATAATAATCATTCTAACATATTTAGATGGACTTCCCTAAACTAAATAATCAATAAAACAACATACTTCAATTAAATGGGGATATTTTTTTAATATTGTATTTGAATAATGATTTTTTCATTTAATAAATTGGTTTGGATGTAGATACTATTTTTTGTTACCATATATATATATATATATATATATAGAGAGAGAGAGAGAGAGAGAGAGAGAATTTCCTTCTTTTCTAAAATATTTGTGAGCAAAGCACTCTCTAATATGATAGCCATGTTTTAATTTTCTTTATAAGATTTGATTTAGTCAAAATAAAATAAAATAAATAATTAAATTAAATAAAAAATAAAGTTAACAACTAATTATAATTAATAATTAAACTAACTTGATCCATCTTAAATGGGGATCTACCAAGTGGCCAAAGAAATAAGATCTAAAATTTTCTTATTATAATATTTGAAAGATAGATAATTCAATTATAAAAACAATGATTATTTATTATTTTGATATATTTGTTTTAATCTAAAATTATTTTATATTTTATTTAAGTTTATTAATGTTACATAATATAAACTAGTTACATTATGCTTAATCCATATTTGAGTATATTGTAGTGTGCACCTTGCTTTGTTTAGGTGCAAACAAGAGTATACAAATTCTTTCAAATCTTACTTCCCCAACATTTTAAAACGTATATATTTATTTTAATCCCAAACCTATTAAACATAGATAAGGATTAAAATCATAAAGAATCCAAAGCATAAACATTTGTATGACAAAACAAATTTGAAGATTAAGCTCAAAGTGTTAAATTTTTATGTCAAATTAATCTTAAAAGAATAAATTTCTATAGTAGTGAAAGCCCCACTACACCACATATTGGAGAATGAGATGTTATTATTTTTTTGTCCACTTGCCTCTCATATAGGTAGGTGTCCCACATCTTACCAACCTTTTCAACAAAGGAGTAAAATATATGACACATTTAGATTGGAGAATTTCGCTACTATGACATAGCATCTCTCTTTATGCTTCTCAAGATGCATCTAAATATGAGCAGATTCTTTTTCACAGACATCAAATCCCCCTCTTTCTTTGGATGTAATGCATAGCTTCTGGACAACTTGAGACCAATGGAATTTGGACACTTGTATGTTGTGGCATCAATTTGGTGTAATTGGATTTTGGAGTAAACCGTTATTTAGAATAGTATGTATATATATTAACTAATAATTTGTTTTCAAATGAATTTCTCTTATTAGATGGATCTAAAAATAGGACATTGGCGATATGTTATTGTGTCTTTTTAGGGTGTCATATATTTCTATTTTGTATCAAACCTTATATTAGATAATGTCAGAAATTATCCCCTAATTTGCATGGAACTTAGTCATATTGGGAATCTAAATATTCTAGTGGTATAATATAAATTGTTGTTTTTAAATGACAGTTTAAAGATATGTAATGGATAACCATCAAGTGCTCTACCTAGGACTGATTATACACTTTCAATAAGCAAAATAAACATGTTTCAAATGTTCAACAATTTTTGTTGAAACCTCCACAATTGTAGTTGTCAAAGTAATTATAATTTAGAAATATTTAATTTTTAGTTGATATGTCTACAAGTTAGATTAAAGTGTATAGCCTCTAAATAATACACCAAGGTGAAAATTATTTTGAATTTTCAATAAAACTCTTTCGCCTAAAAATATAAACTAGTTAGATACGATATGGAGCCCTTTTAGAGTGAGTTTGTTATGACTGTATTCAATGTCACTTTAATACAAGTTTGTTTTTTTGTTTATATATATTGATTTCACTACATTTTGGTGATAAATAAAATGGAGGATTTGATCAGAGCATGCTTTTGCCAGATTTAATACTTATAAGTGTTTGATCTCTAAGAATGTAATAATGGAGGAAATAATATAATATGATGTTAAGAGATCTACAATGTCCAATTATTATAATTTTAGTATTTTAACGTTTAAAGGTTCAAATACTATGCATTCAATCTTATCATTAATGTATATCACATGATCTAAAGAAATGCTAAAATATATAAGGTAAAATGTACTTTATCTTTATATCCACTAGTACATATTAGATTAAATAAATCATATTAATTAATCTACTTTTGAGCTTTTATTGATAACATAAAATAGTTTTACTATGTTTGTCATCTTATATGTCACATAAGATATCCTTAGTCATATCTCATATATACAAATTCTATGGCATGTTCAGGGCAAGGACATTTGATTTCAAGTTCCAAAATTTTTATTGTAAGTGTTCCATGCAATTTCAAACCAAGATTCAAGATTTAATAAGTCATTTGTTTATTATGGTCTTTTTGTTTTATTCCTTATGGTAAATATGTGAAAATTTTAACATAATTATGTTATTTAAGGGTAATTTTTTAATCAAAACATTATTGGTGAAGGGTTAATTTATTGTAAAAACATCACTCTTGATGGGAAAAATTTTAAACATAACATTTTTTGAAGGGAGCATAAGAACCCAAAACGTCAAAAAAAATTTGCATGACAGGTAAACACAAATCCAAATTCCAACCTTGGTCGGCAGATAGATCACTGCAGTTTAGCGTATGCTTTATCACATTTCCCAGGTTCAAAAAGTAATTTAAGATTGATTTCATAATAAGCATCAAAGGTATTTCTATTTTTATAAAGTTGTTTCCATTTATGGTTTAAGATAAATTAATTTAAGATTTGACTTCATAATAAGAATTATAAGTATTACTATTTTTCTTAGGTTGTTTCCAATTAGTTTAGTTCTAGATAAGAAACTAGGAAAAGTCATTTTTTTATAAATGGAATTTTTGTTCATGCATGAGGTTTTAGCCTTGAGTTTTTGTCAATTTTCTCTGATGTTCAGCCTTACAATTCAAAAAATATTCAGTTGATAGTAGCTGAAGAACTTTTGTAAAACACTTTCTCAATCTACTGGATTTTTCTTTTCACATGCCTGTCGACATGTTAGGGGAGCAGCTCAATAATGTCAGATATGAAGAGGTGAATAACGGAAAACTACCATAATAATCACAAATAACTGATGTTCTTTAAACTAAATTTCCTAATGCTCATAGATTTCCATGACTGATGTTGTTTAAATTAAATCCATATGCAGGAGTTCATTATCAATTCCTTAGGAGTGAAGTTATTTACTTGCAGATGGGTTCCCACAGAAAGGGAAGCCAAAGCTGTTATATGTCTCTGTCATGGTCAGGATCAGATGCCCTTTCAAACCACTGTGCAGAGTCCACTTCATAACGCAACATTAATCATGATTTTATAGATTTGGGAGTTTGTTAAATTTGTTGACAATATCAGATTTCTATTGTGTAATTTGTTTTCTAGTATTTTTATGGAAGGTACTTGGACTGGGCTCGTCTTGGTTATCTTGGTTTCATGGATTTTAATAAATCAACAATTATTTGGTTGTCTCTGTCAACATAAATTTCGTATTAATTTATCTTCAGAACTAATCAACCCATTTGGATGTATTATCAGACACAGGAATGAGGCTTGCAAAAGTCGGGTATGTAGTATTTGGTATAGATTATGAAGAACATGGAAAATCCGTTGGCTAGAATTTTGCTGACAGAGTTAATTAGTGAACTTTACATAATGCAGAGTGAGAGTGAGAGTGAACTTTACATAATGGAGAGTGAGTGAGAGTGAACTTTACATAATGGAGAGTGAGAGTGAGATTTACATAGTGAAATATTTTAATAGAACACTTTATCACTATTTATTTTAAGTTTGACTAACCCAAATAAAATAGTAAATCAATCATTAATTTATTACAATTTATTATAATGTATTTAATATTTACCTTTTTACTAGTACAAACTAAACAACCTACACAACGTGAATTGAATTATAACTGTGTGTGAAAAAATTGGAAAACAAAACCAAGAGTAAGAGTATCGTACAAAGTATGATCCCATCCACTTAATAGTTTAATTACAATTGGTGTGGGTATGGGTATTTCTCTGACTGAAACAACGTAGAGAAAGGTTTTGCGGCGAACTCAATGTATTTGTTTCAGGAACCAAACATCTTGCCACTTCTGTGGGAGCTACGGTTTAGATACCTCTTCTCTTTTAATGAGGGAAGACACTTCTAGGCTACTGCAATATGGGAGTCCAAATTATTATAAACTAGAGCTGATGAAATGTTATATCTAACATAAGCAATACTTGTATCATTTTTCAGTGAAAAGTAGTCTACTAAGAAGAGAACTCAAATTATTATCGATTTTTATATGTACAAGTTATAATTGGGCATAGATCCTTAAAAACCATGTTTATATTTTCTAATGATTATAAAAATTGTAATAGATAAGTGAATTAATAAGTTTAAGAAAGGAAAATACTATCTCAAAACAACTGCTATTGCTTTAAAAATAATGATGGAAGATATGTACGACTATCTCATTTCTTCATGTGTAAACATGGGTTTGTATTTTCTGGATTTTTAAATTATTCATGAGTAGGTGTATAAGCTTGGGTTTATATTCTATGTTTGTTCTTAATTATTCGAGAGTACGCCACATAGCGGTTTTGTTTATGGAAGGTACTTCGGATTATTAAGTTTTTATTCTCTATGAGTGTATTATTTAAGGTTATTTTGATATAATGATTTAGTAATGTGAGTGTATTATTTAAGGCTATTTTGATATAACGATTTAGTAATGAATGATCTTTGATCTTGTAAATATATAATTTTGAAACATTATATTATAATGTTGTGTAGAAATTGTATTTATTTTATAAGACACTTCAAATTATTAGTTCTTTTTCTACTACATTACGGAGTTTTCTTTGCAATATTTGATGCAAATACTAGTTATAATTTTATAAATTAAATTTTGCATTGCAATAATTTGAAAATATTCAAAAGATGACGGAGAATCCATTTTGGGATGGATGTTAGAAAGGTGGTTTTAAAATCTCTCGTTTAGTATTATTCTTCCTTGATCTTTAAATTTCTCTCCATAGGTAAGATGGTATAAAGTCATATAATCCAATAAAAAAATCAAATATCCGCCCAATTAATAAAAAACCAATTTTCTACCCATCTAACGAGGGATTTTTTCCCTTGAATTGTCTGCCCGTCTACGTGAGGGATTTTGTCCATTTGAAAATATTACACTAACCATTATGAGTTATTTATTGAGTTTTTCATTTATTTAATTATTTTTATTTTCCTTCATTGTCAATTGATGGGATGGAGAAGAGACCTACAATTTTAGCTGGATTAATTTGTAATAGTTCCATATATAATTGAGGAAAGTTCCTTACTCCTTTATTAGTTATTTCTTTATGTGAAGGCATTATATTACTATTAGATTTGCATAGTTTCCATATTGTATTACTATTTGTCCTCATTTTAATATGGTTATGAAAATCTTCGTGTTTTTTCTTCTAAGTTAGCCATATAACTTTATTATTTTTCATTCAGTCACTCTCTTCACATTTCAGTAGATTGATTTTAGGATCTTCTAATGTTTTGGACTTTTCTGGTTATATTTTAGAAAAGAAATCTATATTGTTATTGTTGGGTTACAAGTGCATATAGACCATTTTTCATTGTCTATTAGATATTCTTTTTAGAGTCACTTTTTATTTTTAACATTTTTCTATTTTTAACGAAAGGTGCAATCAACGATAATATGTGATAGTGGTTGGCACAGAATGTGGAGTGACATGGCTATTTCTCATCTATTAGTATGAATTCCCTATCCTTTAACAACATTCTCCAGGAATGGCAATTCATATTTATTTTGGAAAACTTCCAACACCTTATCCATTCACATTACTACTTTTTCCTTTAAATTTTAGTCCTCTTTTTAAGGTTTTATTACTATTTTGGAGTTAGGCATTTGATGTGTGCATTCTTTTTTCATTTATCACTTCCTTTTGGCTCATATTATCCTTAATACACTCTATTATATATCTAATATTCTACCATATATATATATAATTAATGTGTTTATATGAGAGGTTTTTTTTCGATAATAATATTTATATGTTAAAGAGTTATTAAAAATATATATTTTTAATAGTCATCATTTAATGAAAGGTGGTGATTAAATTTTTAGTTAATCACATTTTATGAGTTCGGATTTGTGATTATTTCCATTATTAACTATTTTTATCCATACAATTGACTTCCAACGTTAAGATTTGAATTCTTTTTAACCTTGTTGCCACAAATGTCTTTGGGTGTCCTAAACTATGGATTTCCATCAATGATATAACTTATATGGTTCAGCTAGTTCCTACATTGATAAATACTCCTTTACAAAAGTACTACACTATCATCTTAAATAAAAAAATTAATAAAACTAGACTAGTTAAAATAATGTTCAAGAACATGAGAAAATTAATGGTAGATAATTAGGCTAAGAGGTTTTTTATTCTTCCCTAAATTATAATTTAGTATGAAATAAGTGTAATTCTATAGAGTTTACGTATAATTTTTTAAAAATAATAATAATTAGCTCAACCACATAAATTAAATAGTTGATAAACAATGATAGGTGTCAATCCATGATAAAAATCAAAACACTTTATGATACATCTCATATTATAAATAAAAAATAAAAAAATTATAAAAATTAATTAAATTATAAATTTATTTTAAGTTATATTTATTATTATTAATTATAAAATTAATTAATATATAAATAAAATATATATACCTTGAAAAAAAACATATGGCCCAATATTATAGCTTATGAATATGACATGTCCAAAAAAATTATAACAACACAATAAAATATTATTTTATTTACCAGATTTTAAGTAGACCTATTCAAACCTTTACCTTCCTCCACATTCTCAATTATCTTGATTAAATATGGAAAGGAAAAAAGGAACAAATTAATAGTTTCTTAAAAATAAAAAAGGAGTCATCTAGAGGCGGAGGAATTGCTAGGATGGGCCGGAATCCAGGGTAAAAATTTCAAAAAAACCTTGTAGAGACATTTTTTGAATTATGTTTTTGATGGTGGAAATGGATTCAATACCATCAAAAACTTCTAAAACACTTAAAATTATGAAGTTTGACAGTTTTTACTTGGATTTACAAAAATGTACAGTTTTTGAATTATGTTTTTGATGGTGGAAATGGATTCAATACCATCAAAAACTTCTAAAACACTTAAAATTATGAAGTTTGACAGTTTTTACTTGGATTTACAAAAATGTCTACCAGATTTTTTCAAAATATAGCAAGAATTTCCATAACTTTCACGGCAAGAAAACATCAAAAAATTATAAAGCACCCAAAGTTATAAAATTTGACAACTTTTACTTAGATTTACAAAAATCAATCTCAGATTTTTTCAAAATATAACCAAAATTTCAATAACTTCCAAGACAAAAATACATGAAAACATAATCATTAGAATACACCCATACACACTAAATGAATAAATGAATGGCATACGGATTAACGATTTACACAGATTGGATCAATGCAGATTGCATTTGAATGAAAGTAAAAAACCATTTGCACGCTATTTCTAAGCATGTTTGCTCTGTGTGAATACTATGGGTGAATAATCTCAAACATTTCTAAGCATCAGTCACTTACATTGCTCTTGTGCACAAAGTTTACGATGGGGACACCTCTGACCAAATGAAAGGGGAAGTTTCTCCGAAAGGAAATATGCAAGATGATGGGGACACCTCCAACCAAATCAAAAGGGAAGTTAGGAAGATGCGATTGTGTTACAGATAAGCAGAATGAAATGTTTTTAACAGATTTCGGATTTAGATACAATTTACATGTTTTCAAAATTCACTGGCTTTTTCAGCTCTTTATAAAAAGTGTATTGAAAACTCGTTGATTGAAATATAATATGTTGTTCATTGACTCCCCCGCAATCAACGTGGCACTTTGCAACGCACGTAGGGGAACCGACAAAGTCTACAGTCGCGTAGAATTTGTTTCATTATCCGTAGATTTCCTTGATCGACAGCGTTTTACCTAAAAAAGAAAACATCACGAAGAAATATGGTTTCCTTTTCCAGAGACTCTGTAGGTTGGAATCTGGATTATTTCAATCTGCTTACCTTGTCATCAACATAAATTCATTATTAATAATTCCAACCTTGTTTCCTATTAATATTCAAGTTTCCCAATGCCCATTTCAATCCCATTCTTCATTGCAGAATTGGCATCATGGTGGCCTCCAATTTGAAGCTGATGTTCCTTATTACCCTCCCACTGCAAATTTGTGTAACATTGTCGCAAGAGAATAAGCATGAAATGAATGGAGTGTCTATGAGCCTCCACATGAAGATGAGGATGAAGAGTGAGTCTACAAAGAAGATCACTGTGAAGGAGCCTCTCTACTATCCCAGCGACTTCGTCGAGTATTATATCAAATTGGCAGTGGGTACTCCTCCACAGGTCTATTACTCGTCCTGGACACGGGCAGTGATCTGGAGTGGGCACCCTGCACCACAAATTATACCTGTAACAACTGCAATGGATACATCACGGTTTTTCATCCAAGAAGGTCATCCTCTCATGTGCCTATAAAGTGCGCACATCCGAAGTGTACATACCTGTGCGAAAATCTGGGCTGCGTCGAAAGCTTCCAGAAGTGCTCGCTGATTTGTCCACATTTTAACCTTACCTATGGCATTGGAAACGTGACGGGACGTCTACTCAGTGACACCTTGACTTTGCCACTGGAAGACGAAAGAAAGCGAGAATTAAATAAATTTGCTATAGGATGCTCAGGGGTTTTGAACCAGGTTGCTGGTATTGCAGGATTTGGTAGAGGAGGACTGTCTATGCCTTCCCATCTTGGTCCCCTTATAGGTGATAAATTTGTGTATTGCCTTGACCATGTAAACAACAGCAGCAAGATAGTGCTGGGTAACAAGGCGGGTCCCAGGGATATCCCTTTCACTTACACTCCCCTTCTCTTCAACCGAGTAAACCCTTCGGCATTCCCTCACTATTACCTTGGCCTCGAGGCGGTGAGTATTGGTGGAAAGCACTTGACGCTGCCCTCCAATTTATCGTCATTTGACAGCCAAGGCAATGGTGGAACCGTAATAGATTCAGGCTCTTCTTGCTCTTACTTTGCTGATTCAATTTATAAGCAAATTGCAGATGTATTTGCTTCTCAAATTCGATATCGAAGATCTCCTAGAGATGAAGCTGATACTGGCTTGGGATTATGTTACAATGTGTTTGGTTTAGAGAATATTCAGTGGCCTACATTTGCATTTCATTTCAAGGGTGGCTCAGACATGGTACTGCCTGGTGAGAATAGTTTTCTTCTGAAACTTCTGTTAGCTCTGATACATTCTGCTTGGCAATGCTGAATGGTGGCACTGCTATTATCATAGGAAACTTTCAGTAGAAGAATTTCTATATATTGTATGAGAGAAGAATCGTTTGGGCTTCACTCAACAGTCCTGTACATCATTGAGCTGAGTCATTGATGGGGAGCTTTGCATATTTTCCGTAGTGTATGATTTCCTTTTGAGCCATTTGTACTTTCTCAAGCTCTCTTGAACTGTTCGACTAAGAATCCTGTACGCACTTTACAAACTAAATAAATATTATTGCTAGATTTTGATTTGGATTTCCATTGACATTATGTCAAGAATTTGTGTTATATATAGAATTAGAATTTGTCAAGTCAAGAATTTGTGTTATATATAGAATTAGTATTATATATATGGGTTAGATTTTGTGTCGGGGAGGAAAATGATATATCCAATTTTTTTTTGGGAAATTCTTGTTCTCCACAACTCTCACTCTCATTCTCAACTCAACTCCTTATAAGATTTGTAGATTACACAAGGACTTGATCCACATCAAGGGATTGCGTTAGATATTTGAATTCTCTTTATATCCTCTCACAATATATGGGGTTACACCTTTGCAATTAATAAAGTTATTGTTGGCTTGTATGGACCTGACCCAGGTTCAGAGGTGATTTAGTCAAACAAGTCCCGATACTATTGGCCCTTTCGGCAACAGTCCGTGGAGCGGGGATTGAGGTCTCACACGAAGTAGTATGGGAGGGTGCTAGAACTAGGTTTCTTGAGTTTTTGGAGATTCACAGTTTAACCCTGCGCGCACGTCGCTATGTGCACTTGCTATGCCTTCGCCGCTTGTGATGTTGCTTTCACGCAGCCCTACCCGGAGCGCAACCTGTATAATACCCAAATTCCTTGCTGTTAATCTGTTATTACCCAATTACTTATCTTGTGTGTATAAGATTAATGATTATTACAACATATTCAACAACCATATCAGAGCGTGCGATAAAATAAAACAATATATTTATAAAGAAGATAATGCACAACAAATACACCAAACTAGGAATCCACTTCTCTTTATTAATCCTTGATCCAAATTACGGACTCGACACTACCCTTCGTACTCAGCTGCAGGGGTCTGTGCACTCAGCTGCAGACTCTACTAGGCCTCTGCGCACTCAGCTGCAGAGCCTCTTCCTACTAATACGACCCAATACACTTAGAATCCTACTCTAAGCTCGCACCATTCCTTTGCTACTCTCTCTCTCTCTTTTCCTCCCTTTACAACTTAAAGCCTCGCTCTATTTATACAATCCCATGGTCCATGGACCATGGGTAGGCCGACATGACTTTACATTATATTATGTTACTTTAAGGCGAACATCCCTATGACTTAACCTCTACTTTGCACTCCGCGCCTGCAATTCACGGAGTCTTACAAAACCTTTTACCAAAACTTGGGCTTTGAGCCCCAAAACCTACTGTGGGGGGATTCCATGCCCAACAGGCCCCCAACAAAATCATCGTGACTTGTACTAAGTCACTCTGCTGGTGCGGCGATCTTGGCACAGAGCCCCTCCAACTGTTCTCGTACTGCCTAGAGGTCCATGGCTCACTGTTCTTCTGTTTGCTGGACCTGTTGCATGCGCTCTTCTGTTGCTCCTTTGTGAGGCTCCGCTCTCTGTCTTAGCACATATAGTCCCTGCATCTGTGCGAGCTTGCCCTCAATCTCAGTCGTAATGGTGAAGGCCTCATCAATCGAAGGCTAAATGCGTGCTTTGAGAAGGGCCTCTTTCTGTCTTGCAACATCCACCTGCTCCTTCAGTGGCCTTGCCTATCACATCTTAGCCAGTCGTTGGGTGAGGATGACTGTCTACATCATTCCTGTGACACTGTCATACTGCTGCTATAGTTTGCGCGCCTCTATTTCCAGGCGTTGTATGTTGGGGTCCTCCTGTAAGGATGTGAGGACGTTGAACGCTTGGTCCAACATACCGGTGTAGTCCTACACCGCTCCTCCAATTTCTTCCAATCTTGTTTGAATCGTGCTAAAACGTTGTTCTTTTACTTCCGGAGGAGTGGAAGGCGGCGCCTTCATCTGCAGCTTAGCAATCTAGAGGTTCAGCTCTAGTTTCACTTCTGTTGTTTCCTCGTGTGCGCTTTGCACTCAACTTTCCAGATAGTGGATACGCATCTCGATTGGTAGGTCTATGGTGATGGATAATTCGAGAATGTGTCGGCACGCTTCGTCCACTATTTGCGCGATCTGCGGATTCTGTGACACTAGCTCGTCACGCTGCAGGCTAAGCTGTTCGATGTTGATCTTCTGCTCACTCAATACTTGGATCGTGTGGCCTTCTCGGGCACGTAGCTCTGTTGTTATGCTGTCCTGCAACTGGTACAATGTGTCCCGCGGAAGGCCAACCAAGTTTAGGCCAAGTCCCTTGATCCTACCCACCGCGGCTTTGTCCTCCTCACTTTCCGTTGTTAGCACTCCTTCCGGAAACACTATGGTGTTGGCCATTTTTGTGCACAGTAACTGCTCCGCTGTTAATGTACCTGTGGCGTCGTAGGCGGCTAGTGTTCTTTCTTATGGGGGCCACACTTGACGTTCCTACAGCTGCGCCCTTAAGGCCCCCAACACATTTTGTTGCTCTGTCATAGTTTCTTGGAGTGCTTCCCTGGTGACCTCGCGAACTGTGTCGTCGATGTCATAGAGGTCACCCTCTGTCAATGTAATTGGTTCAATGTCCAGTTTGGAAGCCTTGGTCTTCTTTTGTGGGCCTACTCTTTCTGTACCGCGTGACTGTTTCAACTATGTAGATGTTGTGCTCAGGTCCATGCCTTTTGCTATGCCCTTTGCTCCTTGTCCTGTGGTTAAGTCCGGGCCTCCTTCCCCTTGCATCGTCGTGGCCCCTATTTCCTGGGCTGCTGCTGCTTTTTTGGCGACCTTGGCCTGCTCTACGGTTGCCTTCACTGCCTCGCGGGCAACGCTTACCTTCGCGGCCAACTGCTCGTTGCGCTTTTGCTGGGCCAGTTGGGTGATGCACAACTTGGTTGCATCCTTCTCCTTTTGTGCCGTTGTTCTGTCCTGCTTCGCCAAATCCGGGGCGCGCCACTCGGGAGGCCATGATTCGAGCACGGAGAAGATGGCGTCATCAATTGCAATGAAAGGAAGCTTGGTCCAAGTCTGCACCAGATCCTTACACACCTTGATATGCACATTGTGCATATCTGCCTTGAAGTCTGCAAAGCTCCATAGACTATTGTACACTATGGGAGATAGGGCGGCCTCCTGTTAATCCACATCCAGATGCTCGCCTCCATGAGCACCCAAAAGATTTAATCTCACAGATCTGCATGGTGTCCTTCGTAGCCCAGAGCGAGGCATATTTTGCAGCCTCTAGCAAGTCCTGTTCAATATGAGGGAACTGAATATCCTCAGGCAGTTCCCCTATCACCAATAAAATAGACAAGAGAAACCACATGTAGTGGAAGGTGTTGCCCTACTCTTGAGATTCCTTGCAGTTCATTAGGAATTCTTTATAGAGGAACTCGCCCCAGTTGAATTGGACCTCCTCCATGCATTGTTCTTCCAACACAACTACCGACGCTGGTACCTCGTCTCCGCAAGATTTTCTCATCACCTTCCCGGCCAGGAGTTGGGTGGCTATGTGCACCCTTTATCTTTAATGCTACTAATTGTGCAGCCCCTCTTCTTCTTTTCCAATTTGTACTTCTTCTTCATGGCCTCTGCGAGTGCCAAATCTCCGCTTTTGACAGATATCTCCGCGGGGTCCTTTCCCTTATAGGGAGGCTGGGAAATCCTGTGGATAAGCTCTGCCATGATGGGAATAGGCTCCTCCAGCCATAGGTACCTATCATTCACTAGGCAAATCATTTTCCTGATGAAGAATATTGTGATAGGTGCACAGTGAAAGTGCAAAATCCATAGTAGGTGGAGTAGTCCGACCTTCTCCACACCGTGCAGCCATTTGTGCGGCTCTAGCATTGTAACTGACCCCTCCTTGCTTTGTTTCATGAGGTCCTCAGTCTTTGAATGTGGGAACTTCTCGCTATCCGTGAGGTCCCAGTCTTCAATGTTCATTATGGGCACACGGCCCAGGGCCGAGCCCTAGAACAAAATTCCATCTGGGAGGAGCGGGGTTTGGAGTGAGCTCTTAGTGGCTTCCAAATCCTTGGGTACCTTAGTTTTCCCTTTCCGTGGAGGAACATACTCAGGCAATTTTGCGGCAGCGCGCACCGGCTGGATGTCTTCTACCATTTCTTCATCTGCCTCTATCTCATCTACGAGAGCCTGTAGGTCCTCCTCCTCATCATTTGTCTCAATGGTGACAGCCTTGCCCTTTTCTTCCATGGAAAGTTTACCAAACCGTGCATCTCGCGGGGACATTTGGACTGGTCTCGCTGCGTGTTTATCCTTCTTGGGCCTCGGTGTCTGAGGTGATTTCAGAATTTCCAGCGCATCCCCAACCTACACTGTAGGTTCAACGCGGCTTCCTCGACAGTACCCTCTACAAAACCCACACCTCTCCTGGTAGTTGTCATCTTGTTCGAATTGTCTGTAGTTGTTTGCGACTTGGGGGCTTGAATATCGCTTAGCACTCAACACTCTGTGCTCTTCGTCGTAGCTCAAATATTAAATGAACAAGTGTTGTCTCGTGGCTAGACCTTGGAGATTTATAGCGTCTTTTGAATTTGAATTCGACCGTTCCCCCCTCTTCTGAGTCATTAATGAATTCTTGACGGTAGATCGTGCCAAATCTAGCTCTTAATTTGTGTCTTAATTGCCTGCCGCCCGCTCCCTTTTGCCTTAAATTGGACATCTCATCATGAATAGTGACACCAATGGTCACTTCCTAACCTATTTGTGTGGTAGCACAGCCCCCTATGTGCGGGTGTGACCCTTGTGACAAGCTCATCCTACACGCATCCCCCTTATCGCGCAGCTCCCACACAGACACTTTTATAGTCTTACGCTCTCTTTCAACTGCTTGGAGAGCTGATACTGTGCTCCCTATGGCTAGTCAGGTGGTCACACCACCTGTGTGAGACTTCAATTCACCTTCCAGTCTAGTCCATGGGAACTCCTCAATTACCCTCGCGACAATCAGCGTCATGCGTTCTACCTTATACAGTGTGCTCCCCTGGTCGCTACGGTTGGTAAGGTGCGGTCACAGCCATGGTAGTAGAGTCATAAATTCTCAGCGACAATATTCTAATGTAGTGGTATGGCTGTCCATGTCTTGCCTTGTCATCCTTGGTTTATCGAAGAGACATGCTTGCGTGATCTCGTTTTCCAGTTTTTTGATTTCAGTGTCCATCAACATGCTTTTCTTCCTCAACCATACTCGATCTTCTTCGAGTTCACGAAGTCTAAGGTTCCCTTGCCAAATGGCTTCCTGAATCCTTATATGTTCATCCTCACGTCGTTGTGTGATTCCTTTGTCCTGGTCTTTGCGTACTGTCACAACTGTGGGAGCTATTACGTGTGGATTCCTTTCTTCTGAAATTACGGTTTTGACTCTGTTCCGCATCTTTGGAATCATCTCTGCGCTCAGGTTTTTGCACATGGTCCTATAGGCCCATCGAACCGCTGGCACGCATAGGTCCCAATCAGTTTGTCTCGCCCGGTGAACCTTGTTCAGGACTCGCACACCCTATTGAATGCTTCCACGTGGAAAATTTGTAGTGCGTGTCGCCTTTCTTGCTACTACGATTTGCTCCGACTTTCTATTCTAGGGTTGGGGTGCGCTTGTCTGGGCTATACAACATATGTATGTACCCATCGAGAAAGGTGAGCACACAAGTTGTTCCGCCTCTGCTGACCGACTTTCGTTCGAAGTTGGGGTTTTCCAAAATGTAGGTGCATCATCCTTCTGCATCCATGCCAGTCCTCAAAATCTCCTTGATGCGTACCTCACCATTACATGGGTGTTGCATGCAGTGCCCACTTCAGCGCATCAAACCACTGCTGTTCTAGTACTTCGCTTTCAAATTTTCTCAGAAATTCATCCACCGCTGACAATCCATCATATGTCGACAACTCCATTGCCTTTGTTGTCACGCAACGCAGTGATCTAACCATCATGTTGCAATTAATCGTTTTTACTTCGTGCAACCGAATATATCATCGCTCTACTTCTTCATCTGAATCTGAAGTGTAGGAGTTTTCGTGCTCCCACGAGATTCTCCCATCTGCAGTCATATTCATCCAATCCTACTCTCGTGTAGTTATCTTGTAAATACAGTCAAGATCATCATCACTATCATCGTCGCGCACTAGTTCAGTGTTGTGCGCTCCTTCGATTGTATCTAGTGGTACTACTACATGTAGTGACTTTTTCTCGAAGATCATTTTGCGCTTCTTTAGATTTATGACTCCGTTCATATCGGTGGTACAGTCTATTCCTAGCAGTTTGGGGTAGGGATTACTATCATCGATAATCTCTATTACTTCAAAATCTGCCTACGTGCTCGCACCTTCAATATCTACTGTTACTCCTTGAAATCTCCCCATGGACAAAATCTTATGTTGGTTCGTCATTCGTAATTGAATAAGGGACCATTGTAACATGGGTCTGCCCATGTGTTCCCATGTTTTCTTTGGTAATACATTAGCATCTGAACCCATATCTAGGATACTAATCCATTTCATACTCACCAATCTGCGCAGTCAACCTCATTTCCCTTCTAGTGCGTAATGAATGCTTCCCTAGTTCTAGATCATGCGCGGTTCTCTTGACCCTGCACACGTGGTGATCGGTTCCTGTAATCCCTTAACTGTTTTGCTCTTGCTTAACAGTTTCATGCATGTCTCCAGAAAGGTAATGAGCATTGAAGGATCCATTCCCGGTTCTAGTTGATCCTTACTACCTGAAGTGGAGGTCTCCGTGAAGCTCTTCTTAGCTTCCATGAATGTCTCCTTTGCGCGTTCTAAGTCAAACTCGGGTTCCTTTGTAGGAGCCTTGTGGACCCACATACTTTCTTCTAGCTGCTTCCCCTTATCATCTCCCATGGCCATACTGCTTCTGAGCATCATGTTTACATTCGGGTCTTCTTTACGCAACTCAGACCTCATCACTTGTATATTCTAAGTCGGAGGGGGCTCGAATACCCCTATTTTGCGCATCCTTGTGATCAACGAAGGACAATAGTCTATTTCATGATCAAATTGAGCACAATACAAACATGATATCCTTGTCGCGTTGGTAAAATCGCGGGCATTGTACCCTGGTCCTCCGTAATTGTAACAATTTAGTTGTTCATGACCCCTTCCTGCTCCCATACCACCTCGTCCTCGACCGCGCCCCTGAAATCCAGCATGCGCCATCTCCGCATTTGGGTTGAGGGCTCGTGTTTCAGTCTGCACCCTATAGTAAAGGGTCTGATCCATCATTAGTTTGTAACTGTAACAAGTGCATTCATCGTGGCCTACCAACGTGCAGAAATTACAAAACAATTGTTGGGATGTCTGCGTATACTTCTGAAACAAATGACAATTATCCGTAGTGTGTTTCCCTCCTATCTGACAGATCACGCACCATAAAGCAAGTGCCATGCTCGGCCCTTCTTGTGCCTCCAGTCTCAACGGCATTGGCCCTCTTCCTGCCAAGTAGTTCGTGAACACTGGATAGTGATATTTGTCATGGCCATGGCTTTTGCATTTTATGCACCATACTTCCTTGTGCACCTCTAGGAGAGGTGCCCTATCCTGTTTCAAACTCTACATTTCTAGACATAGATTCTGTAGTTGCGCGTGGATTTGTTGAACTCCCAACCTAGGGTCTTGTATAGGGGTCTCATGTAATCTCATTACCATTTCCAATGCTTCGGCCTGGGTGGAAAGTTTCTGCTGCGACATCATCGTCCTCAAGTGTGGTGTTAGAGATGTTATAAACCATGCGTGATGTTGTCCATCCGTCAACGTCATATTGGCTTCACGAATTGTACTCTTCAGCCATTGATCCAGATCCTAGGGGGTCTCGCCCGGGAGCATCACAATCTCTTTAAACCCGATGATTAATTGTGTTTCTGACTTTGTCCTGCTAAATTCCTTATTCAACATGTCGTGGATTTATGCAATCCATGCGTTTGGGTGGTCATTATAATGCTTGATATACCATGTTAATGCGCGATCCTGCAACACACTTACCAGCGTGGCTTTCTTAATATTGTCATTCGTGACACCTTGTGCTTTCCATACCGATCTTACCACAAACCAGAATTGGTTCGGATCTTCATTCCCTACTCCTCTAAATATTGGTAGTTTGATCGCGCTCGCCAGACTGAACTGTGGAGGTGGAGTAGGTGGATATGGAGGTGATGGGGGTGAAACAGGTGGCAATGTGGGTGGAGGTGGTAAATGCGGAATTTTCTTCCTTATCAAACTGATCGCACTTCTCAGATAAACCTTCGCGAGCTTGTCCTCACTCTCCCGCAAGGGTAAAATTAAGGGTCTGTTTTCTAGTTCTTCACTACTTTCACTTTTGTAGATCTTCCCGCTCCGCGAAGTCCCAAACATTAATTTATTCACATAACCTTCTTTTCACATAATAACATCTTAATCTAAGCGTTCAAAGATTTAATATACTTACCTCGTGGTCCCTTGAGAAAACATCGTTCTGCCTCATTGTAGCTAACAGTCATGTCTACCGCAAACTCAGTGATAAATCCTCCTATTATCCAGTCGAGCCAATGGTCCATAGCTCGCGCAATATTATCTTTTGACGCTTCTAGTCTGCACACTAATTCCAGAGTCCACACTATTGGTTTGCCAAGCCTACACCTTCCCTGGTTGTCTTCTAACTTCGTGATCCACTTATATAGTTCAGAAGGAAAGGATGCAAAATTTTTTTGTGGATTTTACTATATAAGTAGTCCTCCAACCACTGCTCCTTAGATACTCGTGGAGTTCTGTTTTCCTGTGTTGCGAACTCGTGAATCTTTTTGTCCAACCACTCTTCAATTTATTTCTTTATTGGGTTCCAATGGCACGAAATTAGACATCCGTTATGCAGATCCTAGTCCTGGCAACGAAACCATTTGTTGGCTCGTATGGGCCTGACCCGGGTTTAGAGGTGATTTAGCCAAACAAATCCTGGTACTACTAGCCCTTTCGGCAACAGTTCGCGGAGCGGGACTGAGGTTTCACCTGAAGTAGTATGGGAGGGTGCTAGAACCAGGTTTTTGCACCCTGTGGATGTTCCATGGAATATTTATTTGATTTCATAGTGAATTAAGTAAGAATGAGATCAAGAAGACATAGTGCTTGGATAGTGAACATGTGAGCTTGAGGTTTGGAGGTTTCCTACCTTCTTATGAAAGCTCATAAGGTAGATTTGGTTTTGTTTTATTTTGATTAGGCACATAATGGGATCTTTGAGGTGAATAAGATATGTGATGTTCACAATGACTTATGATGCAAATTCTAACAAATTCATGCTGATGTGTGACATTTTGGACCAAAATGAATTCTTAGCTGTTTATAAATTCTTCGACTCCAACAAAGTTGCATATATAAAAGATGTACAGAAGCTTAAATTAAATTCATTTTGTGTGTTGTTTGTTTCATTACAAGTTAATAGCTTAATGAAATAGTATTTATTAAATTTCATTTCAATGTGTTGTCGGTTTCATTTCAAGTTAATAGTTTAATGATATTAGTAATGCTCATGGGTAATATTGATAGAACCATGAATGTTTATTTATATAGATATATTAATTATTTACAGATACATTAATAATGATATAAATTAAACTAATGAGGTGCACAAGCTAATAAACTTGTACATTTATGTTAATATGATACATTGATAATGAGATAGATTAAAATTATAGTCATAAAATTATTGATAGTTGCTTTGATATTTTGATACCTAGTGGAATCAATTCTTGTGTTGGATGCACCTTAACACCTAGTAAAGTTAATAGCTTGCATTATGCATAATTCAGTTTAGTAGGTTGTATTCCACATTATTGGTACTTCTATACTTTGTATTATATATTGATACTTTATAAAATAAAATAAATGATCCACAAACAAGGTAATTCAATGAAAAATGCCTAGTTGTAGCACCCCAAAGATTTCCTACAAAGGATATTTTGTTGGATCATTTCCTTCAGTATGATGGGAATACAGAGTTTACGAAATTCACCTAATCATCAACATTTGTCATGCCCGGACCAAGACACAAGGAAGAAGAATTTACTTCTTTGGAAGAGGAGTGAACCAATAACAATGAAGAGGTATCATCAATTTGTAATGATGTGAATGTTGTTTCAAATCCTCCCTTTGAATATTCATCTACTAATACTGATGGAGAAAACCAGATTACCCCTCATTCTAAAACAGAGAAAATTGGTTCTAGTCCAACCTTTGTTAGCTTAGAGGTGATAAGCTTGATGAATGGTAAAGAATTGAAATTAAAATGGAAGATAAAAGATAAAAATAAGATATATGTACATTTCTATATTGCACACCAAGATGGTAATAAATTCCAACTTGTGATAAAATCTATTCGTTCTTGGTTCATAGGTTAAATTATTTGGGAATTTTAGTAGATCATAGCTTATTTTTTCCTAGATGATTCATAAATGAGATTTTTTGGTCTCTTCTTCTAGGCCTTGCTAGGAGTATTCATTTCCACATTTATATAGACAATGATACAACTCGTGGTGTTGAAAATGAAATAATTGAGAAACTTGATGATTTTGATCAAGAAGTGACAGAAATAATTGACTTGATTGATTCCTTCATTGCGAAATTAGTACCGGATGGAAGCCTCAGGATCCTACTAATGAAACCATTGGTGCAAATGAAGATCCAACTGAAACTATTCCCAGTGAGAATGGCTTGCAAGAGGCTAATCAATACCAAATGATAAAATTATCGGATTCTGTTTCTACAATCCTCACAATCGAGGTAGAAAAGATAAATGATGAATCCTCTTTAGTTAAACTAATTTCCTTTGTAGAATCTTCCTCAGCTGAATGTTTTTCACCTATCATATGTGAAGATAGCATACATGGAATATTTGAAAAATTCATGTATAACGAGAGTGGTTCAAACTACTTCCCTTCAAGTTCTATTGCACCTATATCTTAGATGGGAGAAGATAAGGCTTCTCAAGATTCATTGAATTAAGAAGCTACTGTTACACAGTGAGGATGATCAGATATTAAAAATATTTCATTTTCCAACCACAATGGTTGGCCCTTAGTGATGACACTAGCACCGATGCTTGCCTAGCATTGGAAAAATTTGAAAATTTAGGGGAACATGAAATGCTCATAGTTAATCAAGATATTGTTGATGTTGGCCATGGCCACTTAAACAACAAAGAAAAATTTCGGCAATTAGAAATATTTTACCCACATCTAGATTCTCTAGGGTAAATGTTGCTTGCATGGTGTTGCATTCTCTAGATTTTTAATTAGCATTCCATATTCATTTCATGGGATCTATGTCATGCTTTGTCATTCTTCAAATAATCACTGAGTAGATCATGGATTGACTATAATAGTAGCAGTTTTAAGATCTATTATGGTGAGCTAACCATTGCAATATTCATGGTCACTAAGAGATAATCCAATTCAACAAATCCTTAGTGGGACATGTTTAGGTATCAATGCACCTACATTGCAGCAAATATTTTTTGTTTAATATCAGATTTGAATAACTTATTAAATAGCATTAATATTTCTCTCATTTAAATTGTAACATATCACATTTTTCTTCATCCATGCCCTTTTTCCATATGCTATCAACTTACGATGTATCCTTTGCAACATTTGGTGCAATTTCTAGTTTAATCTTTATGGAATATCACTAGTTATTAGTCCCTACCAAGGCGGTACTCTAGTAATCGATTTGTCTGTTCACCACTGTTAGTTTAGTATTTACCATTGAAAGTGATAATGTTTAACTTTTAAAAATAAATATTTATTTTTCTATATTATTGAAAAAATATTTTTCAAAAATTTGATTAGACCATAAAATTGAAGGTCTTATTACAGCTTTGTGCTATTTGGATAATTGCTTTAGATTTTTTATTTTCATAACTTTTTGATGTAGTTGCAATATTTATGCTATGAGTTTTAACTACTTATACAATGAATTTTCATTGTTAAGCTTCATAGAAAAACCACCTAAAATGCTTAAACTGAAGTAAATGACCTTTTTAGCATCAGTTATAGCCCACCATAATTTAAGGAAGCATTTGAATAAAAAATGAATAGGAACAAGATGGAAATAAATATACCTACATGAGTTGTTGCCCATCATTATTTATATTTTCTTCAATTATTTAATATATAGGAGTAAAAGTGTAAATTTTCAAACATAGTAAGTTTTACTACGGACCAAAAATTTATGCAAATCCTTATCCATGAGTAGAAAATTAAAAGATAGAAATTTTTCATATTTAAACATAAACATTTTTTTATTTGATTTTATATAATATTTTTTAAGGATATAAAAAATAGTAATATTTTGTTCATATCTTTAAAACATTATGGAAAACAAAAGAAGCTTGCCAAACAAATAAATTCGACCAGTAAATAACATGGATCATTGAGGTAGTTACTTCAATAGCCCCCACATTAAAATTTTAGAAACTAAACTATTTACCTATAGAGTAGTCTATAATGTGACTTTTGAAGATGGATTTGACGTTTCCATGGATGATAGTCATACATACATCGCATGGGTATTTTGAATTTCGACAACTTTTTTGCGGCTCTTCTGCATACCATCGTTCCCTGCCACTATGCTATAGGGACGATTCAATTAAAGAATTGACATAATTGAATTATAGCTTCCATTATAGCTTGCAGAGGTTGCACGTCCCTCTATTACAAATTTCAAATTTTAGTTTTGAGTGTCCCTCTCTTTCAAAATTCAAATTTTAATTTTGAGCGCTTCCACAAAACATTACATGAATGTCCATTCCCAGAGGTTTGCTTTTGGGTGTGTTTCTTCCATGGATGCTCGATGATCTGTTGCTTCATTGTTTTGGTGCGGGAAGCTTTCTTAAGTTTCATTCATTGTGGTATTTCTTCTGGTTCTGAACAAATATGAAGAACAACTACCATTATTTGATGTTATCATTAACACAAAGAATAAGGGAATTTTAGGACCTCTCCTTGACGAGTCCTCCCTGACACGCCTTTACCAGAAAGAAAAGTGATTGGACTTATAAGACCTATCCCTGCGAGGAGTCTCTGGGTTGGGTTTATTTTTCCTCCTACACTTGTTGTCCTTGGCATGATTCGGTGGTCTTCCATCATCGCACCTGGAAAAAACACTACGAATCTACGTTTGTTCAATTTATATAAAAATTGGTCTAAGAAAGAAACAGGCTTGATGTCTTGCTTTATTACAGGCTTTCTGAGCGATTCATTTCTCAATGAGCAAGGAGGATTTGACAGATATGACCAAATGTGGTGTTTGTCCGAATGATGATTCGAATGCCACAACCTGTTCTAGCAATTTGTTAAAATTTTCAAAGTAATACAGTGAAATTATGTTTTTTTTCCACTTCATTTCATTTTAGTCTTTAGTTTGCTTTTTTTTTTCGGGGTTAGGGCGATTCAATTAGTAAAGGTAAAATGTGTTTATAAAATTTTTGATAATTTAATTAAAAAATACCAAAAAAATCCATGGTCGATGAGGTCCGCAAAATTTGAAAATGTCTAGAGCTCAATTTTTTGGTAGTGGTTTATGTGTTTTGAATGTTGAACTTACACGTAAAACAATTTGATAATTCAAACACCTCAAGACGATTAATTATTGTGTATATTTTTATTCAAGCACTAAATTATTAAAATTTTCACTTTAATAAGTTCAAAAGTATATTGTATGCTAATCTTTTTAGGTTTTACAATAGATCATTTGTGTATTTAAAAGATGGACATATATATAGATGTCACATGTTTTCTCTATGTAACTATAGTTATGTGTATATATTGGGGAATAGTATTTAACTATTCTCTAAAATATATTTAAGTATATTCACTAACTTTGATGATAAGTAAGACAAGTTTTTTAATATATTTGATGGTTTATTCTTTCTATCATATTCCATTTCTATTGGTGAAAGAAATTGTATGAAATATTGGTGAAAGGAATTCTATGAAATGTATGTTGGTCTAAGAATCTTGAATTTAATTAAATTATATTAAATTTTAGTTCGAGTGGTACATGTAAGTATGAAAGCGAGATTTTAATCAAAGTATATTAAATATTAGTTCAAATGTTACATATAAATTTGAAGCATGTTATTTATTGTGGCAAGTTCAAAGTTGTGATGATTTCATTATTTTAATTATCTTAAATTGTGCCAAATCATTAAGGAAAACTTTTCATTGTCAAATTTTTAACTTTGAGGAGAAAGTATAACTTTCAAGAAAACTGTTACTAGATTAACTTGAGTATTTTTGTGAAATTGAGCTTTAGTTGGTTAACTAATTGACTTAATTTAACTGAAACAAAAAATAAAAAATAAAAAGTGGTGATACTTACACCTTAATAAGATTCTTAAAATTTTCAATGAACATTATTTTATTCTAATTCAACTTCTAAGATAATTTCCAAATTATTTTAGGAAATAACAAATCTCCTAAATATGTTGGAAATCTCAATTGTTTGAAATGTCAATTTCTAAACTATACATCATTAGGGACTTTATCACTTTTTTGGAACAAAATAAATTTCATTTATATTAATATATAAAATTTAGCATATCAAATATAAAATAAAGTTGCAACTATAATTATTAATGTTAATCAATTGCTAAAAGAGGTGTCATGTCAAGGAAAAAAATTATTTAAGGATTATAAGAAAAAATAAATAAACAAAATATCTAAGAAAAATTCGACTTGAGTAAAAGAAAAGTCATAGTAATCAATTATAAAGATAGTAGGGTTCTTTTTTTCTTATTAAGGATTAATTTCTATCCCTTTGTTATGACCTTAGAATCACCCTAGACGGGCTTCTATTTAGTGATTCCCTAGTTTGTATTTGCTTAGCAACTCTATTTACAAGTAACTAGAGACAGGATACAAAAATTGTTAAATTAAGGAATTTTTACAACATTGGAAAATTATTATTTTCCATACAACTGGTAACATTCTTGAATAACAAAACCAACTTTATGTGAAGGGTGACTAGCATAAAAACCTTGAGAGTTGACCAAGTTGGCTAGAGAGCACAGGGTAGGTGATTCCTTGTGGAAAGTAAATGTTGTTGTAGCCCCAAAATATGGGTAATCATTAGTGTAAATATACTACTTCCATATCCACTTTTGCAAAATATATTTTTATATACAAATGTAATTGAGGACATATGATGGAGCCATCATGCAAGTATTAGAATTCCAATGCAATGCATTCTTAGACAAAGATTTATTTTTTATTTTCCTTGATTTTATTAAATTTCTCGTAATTCGTCAAAAAAATATCTCCTAAAACTCATGTGGCAAGTTGATCATGAATCAAGAAACCAATCATCTTTCCAAGAAGCAAGTGGAGCATTAAACGAGTCTTCAATTACTCCATTATTACAATGTGCCACAACATAGTGAGTAGATTTGGGTGCTTTACCTTTCCCTTTGTCATTGGTTTTACCTTTGCCTTCATTTCTTTCATGCTCAATTATGTACCAAGGCAACTTACATGTGCATGTCAATCTCTATTACAATGTATGCAAAGAAGATCAAACTTTTCTCCTTGGAACTATCTGCCCCCTGCCTCTAAAATCCTTTCTTCCTCTTCCTCTTCGGCCACCTCTTCCCCTAGAAGAATATTGTGCATGATTCTTCTTTCTATGTGCAAGACACACAACTTCTTAAAAAAACTGAAGATTATTCTTCCCAAAGTCCTTACTCTCAAAGAAAACTTCTTCTCAAGGGTATCAAAGGTAATCTCCTTGACATTTCCACTTGCTTGCAATGACTCAAGATAATATGAATAAGATAATGTGAGAGTTTTTTTTTTATCGTCCTTTACCATTTAGGATAGTTCTATTATCTAGATAGAACTACTGCAATAATTGATATCAGGGAATGTATTTTAAAATAAGTATACATTGTAGAGAATGTACTTTGCTGGAAATATACTGTGAAAATTGCACTTCTAGTGGTAATTTTTGTAAAAAAAGGCCCTCTGATATATATATATATATATAAGAGTGCCCTTTCACCAAATTATATATATATATGAGCTATATATAAGAGTGCCCTTTCACCAAATTATATATATATATGAGCTGTACTTTGGTGAAGGGTTATATGGAGGAGGTATTGTATGGGGGAGGGGGTATATGGGGAGGTGTTAACTAGAGAGGGAGAGTTATATTATAACACATCATTGTATTGGAGTTATATATTAACGATCGTGGAGTTATATGTGTCGGGGTTATATAATATATATCTGGAATGAAAGAGTTATATTCAAGGGAGGTCTACTATAGCATGAAGTTATATGCTATGTGCAAGGTCAATGTATTATCGGGAGTCGGGAGAGGATACATATGTAGAGGAGGAGAGATACAGAGTATGTAGCGGCATAGGTAGATACGTATGTTACGCAGTATGTAGCAGCGAAGTATTACGATACTTTATGACAGAGTGGTATGATATACGTTTTTTGGTCCCACAAAGGGTGGTATGGAAGAGGAGGCGGGTGATGTTGCAAGACGGGGAGGGTGGGACAACGGTTTTGGAGGAAATCGCGGTGTGGGGGCACCACCTCCTTGTTAAACGTTGGAAGAACGGGATCCTTCGTAAGCGATAATAGCCAGCAACTGAGGTGGTGAAGGTGGAGGATCTATGGATGAGAGCCGAAAAAACCTGATGTTTAACTATGTTCGGTGGGGAAAAAATGATGACAGTGACATATTTTTATTAACACAGTACCGCTTTTCTTGCGTGGTAAAGAAGCCTGAATTTTCAGCATTGTTCACAGGTAATTAACAGAGAACATACAAATGTTTCTATCATTCAAGCACTTTTCAATTTTTTTTATTTTTTATTTTTTATTATTATATATAACATCATCATTCAACCATTCATCAACCATTGAACATACAAGCTTCTAAACAATCTTACCACACACAAACACCATTGGATCTTGAATAGGAATCACACAACATCTCAACGCAGTGCAACAACTCGCTCCAATCTACACAGGAGGAAACGGAATTCCACAATGGAGGAAACGCAATTCCACAATGCAGCGATTTGATTCTTCAACGTAAAACAAAATGCAGTCTCCACTAGTGGAATGCACGGAATTTTACAGGGATATGTTAGTCTACAAAAATATCTAACATAGGCAGGAAGGAGTTACAAGGGCAACAAGGAAGCCAAAAATAGTGGGTAGGACTTGTGCTTTTATACCATGTGAGGCCAAGAAGTAACTCCTCAAAGTGAATTATGATTTTTCATTGAGGTTGATTATAAATTGATTTTACATTGAGATTGATTATAGAGATCCCATAATGAAACTAAAAAGCCATTTGCATACTATTTATATCTAGTTAACATGTTTGCTCTGTGTGAATACTATGGGTGAATAATCTCAAACATTTCTAAGCATCTGTCACTTACATTGCACAAAGTTTGGTCATGCTCTAATTATCAATTACGATGAGGACACCTCCGACCAAATCAAAGGGAAGTTTCTCTGAAAGGAAAGATACAAGATGATGGGACACCTCCCACCAAATCAAAAGGGAAGTTAGGAAGATGAGAGTGTGGTACAGATAAGCAGAATGAAATGTTTATTAACAGATTTTGGATTTAGATACAGTTTACATATTTTCAAAATTCACTGGCGTAGATTTCCTTGATCGACAACATTTAACCTAATGAAGAAATATGGTTTCCTTTTCAATCTGCTTACCTTGTCATCAACATAAATTCATTATTAATAATGCCAAACTTGTTTCCTATTAATATTCAAGTTTCCCAATGCCCATTTCAATCCCATTCTTCATTACAGAATTGGAATCATGGTGGCCTCCAATTGAAGCTGATGTTCTTCATTATCCTCCCACTGCAACTCTATGTAACAATGTCACAAGAGAATAAGCATGAGATGAATGGAGTGTCCATGGGCCTCCACATGAAGATGAGGATGATGAAGAGTGAATCTACAAAGAATATCACTGTGAACGAGCCTCTCTACTAATCCAGCGACTTCGTCGAGTATTACATCAAATTATCGGTAGGTACTCCTCCTCAGGATCTACTACTCGTTCTGGACACGGGCAGTGAAGTGGTGTGGACGCCCTGCACCACAAATTATACCTGTAACAACTGCCATGGATACAACACGGTTCTTCTTCCAAGAAAGTCATCCTCTCATGTGCTTATAAAGTGCGTAGATCCGAAGTGCAAATACCTGTGCGAGAATCTGGGCTGCGTCAAAAGCTTCCAGAAGTGCTCATGGATTTGTCCACATTTTAGCCTTACCTATGGCGTTGGAAATGCGACGGGGCGTCTACTTAGTGACACCTTGACTTTGCCACTGGAAGACGGAAGAAGGTGAGAATTAAAGCACTTCGCAATAGGATGTTTAGGAATTTCGAACCAGGCTGCTAGTATTGCAGGATTTGGCAGAGGAGGATTGTCTATGCCTTCCCAACTTGGTCCCCTTGTTGGTGATAAATTTGCGTATTGTCTTGACCATGTAAACAAAAGCAGCGAGATAGTGCTCACAAGGCGGTTCCCAGGGATATCACTTTGACTTAGACTCGCCTTCTCTTCAACCCGGTAAACTCTTCGGCTTTCCCTCATTATTACCTTGGCCTCGAGGCGGTGAGTATTGGTGGAAAGCGCTTGACACTGCCCTCCAATCTATCGTCATTTGATAGCCAAGGCAATGGTGGAACCATAATAGATACCATGACTGTTTATTTATATAGATGTATTAATTATTTACATGTACATTAATAATGATATATATTAAACTAATGAAGAACGCGAGCTAATAAACTTGTACATTTATGTTAATAGGATACATTGATAATGAGATAGCTTAAAATTATAGTCATTAAATTATTGATAGTTGAGTTGATATTTTGATACCCAGCAGAATCAATACTTGTGTTTGATGCACCTTAAAAACTAGTAAAGTTAATAGCTTGCATTATGCATAGTTTAATTTAGTAGTTTGTATTCCACATTATTGGTACTTCTATACTTTGTATTATATATTTATACTTTACAAAATAAGATAAATGATCCATAAAAAAGGTAATTCATTGAAAAATTCCTAGTTGTAGCACCCCAAAGATTTCCTACAAAGGATCTTCTGTTGGATCCTTTCCTTTAGTGTGATGGGAATAAAGAGTTTACGGATTTCACCCAAGCCTCAACATTTGTCATGCTCGTACCAAGAGACAAGAAGGAAGAATTTTTTACTTTGGAAGAGGAGGGAACTAATGATAACGAAGAGGTATCATCAATTTGTAATGATGTCAATGTTGTTTTAAATCCTCCCTATGAATACTCATCTAGTAATACTGATGGAGAGCACCAAATTCCCCTTGGTTTTGAAACATAGAAATTGGTTCTAGTCCAACCTTTGCTAGCCTGGAAGTCCGGAACTCGATGAATGGTAAAGAATTCAAATTAAAATGGAAGACAAAAGATAAAAATAATATATATGTACATTTACATGTTCCACACCAACAAGGTAATAAATTCCAACTTGTGATAAAAGTTAAATTATTTGGGACTTTTAGTAGTATCATAGTTTATTTTTTCCTAGATGATTCATAAATGAGATGTTTTGGTTTCTTCCTCTAGGCTCTGCTAGGAGTATTCATTTCCACATTTAAATAGACAATGATACAACTCTTGCTGTTGCAAATGAAATGATTGAGCAACTTGATGATGTCGATCAAAAAGTGACATAAACAAGTGACTTGATTGATTCCTTCATTGCGGAATTGGTACCTGGATGGAAGCCTCGAGATCATGTTGATGAAACCATTGGTGTAAATGAATGTCGAACTGAAACTATTCCCAGTGAGAATGTGTTGTAGGAGGCTAATCAATACCAAATGAAATAATTATCAGATTTTGTTTCTACAACCCTCACAATCAAGGTTGCAAAGATAGATGATGAATCCTCTTTAGTTAAACAATTTTCCTTTGCAGAATCTTCCTAAGTTGAATGTTTTTCACCCGTCAGATTTGAAGATAGCATACATGGAAGTTTTGAAGAATTCATGTATAACGAGAGTGGTTGAAAGTACTCCCCTTCAAGTTCTATTGCACCTATATCTTATATGGGAGAAGATCAAGCTTCTCAAGATTCATTGAATTGAGAAGATACTATTACAGTGTGAGGATGATCAGATGTTGAAAATATTTCATTTTTCAACCATCAATGGTTGGTCTTGAGTGATGACACTAGAACCGATGCTTGCCCCGCATCGGAAAAATTTCAAAATTAAGGGGAACATGAAATGCTCATAGTTAATCAAGATATTGTTGATGTTGACCATGCCCACTTAAATGACAAAGAAAAATTTGGATTGTTAGAAATATTTTACCGTCATCTATATTCTCTAGGGTAAATGTTGCTTGCATGGTGTTGCGTTTTATGGATTCTTAATTGTCATTCCATATTCATTTCATGAGATTTATGTCATGCTTTGTCATTCTTCAAAAATCACCGAGTAAATCATAGCTTGACTATAGTAGTAGAAATTTTAAGATCTATTCTGGTGAGCTAACCATTGCAATATTCATGGTTGCTAAGAGATAATCGATTTCAACAAATCCCTCACGTGACATGTTTAGGTATAAATGCACCTACATTGTAGTAAATATTTGTTGTTTAACATCATATGTGAATACCTTATTAAATAATATTAAGGTTTCTCTCACTCAAATTGTAACATATCACATTTGTTTTCATCCATGCTCTTTTTCCATAAGCCATTGACTTATGATGTCTCCTTTGCAACATTTGGTGCAATTGCTAGCTTAATTTTTATGGAATATCACTAGTTATTAGTCCAAGGTAGAACTCTAGTAATCAGTTTATCTATTGACCACTGTTAGTTTAGTATTTACCATTGCAAGTTATAATGTTTAACTTTGAAAAATAAATATTCATTTTTCTATATTATTGAAAAAACTATTTTTCAAAAATTTGATTAGGCCATAACTTTGCAAGTCTTATTGCAACTTTGTGCCCTGTGAATAATTGCCTCAGATTTGATTATTATTATTATTATTTTATTTATGTTATTTTATTTATTTTTTTCCATTATTTTTTGATGTGGTTGCAATATTTATGCTATGACTTTTAAATAATTATGCAATTAATTTTCATTGTTAAGCTTCATAGAAAAACCACCTAAAATGCTCATACTCAAGTAAATGACCTTTTTAGCATCACTTATCATCCACCTTATTTAGGCAACTATTTGTATAAAAAATGAATAAGAACAACATGGAAATAAATATACTTACATGACTTGTTGCCTACCATTATTTATGTTTTCTTCAATTCTTTAACATGTAGGAGTAAAAGTGTAAATTTGCAAACATAGTAGTGGTTACTACACGCCAAAAATTTATGCAACTCCTTATCCTTGAGTAAGAAATTAAAGGATGGAGATTTTTCATGTTTGAAAATAAATAATTTTGTTTATTTTATATAATATTTTTTAAGGATATAAAAAATAGTAATATTTTTTCATATATCTAAAACATTATGAAAAACAAAAGAAGCTTGCCCCGAACAAATAAATTCAACAAGTAAACCACATGGATAATTGACATAGTTACTTCCAATAGCACTTGCATTACAATTTTAGAATCTAAACTATTTATCTATAGAGTAATCTATAATGCGACCTTTTAGAGATGGATTTGACGTTTCCATGGATGATAGTCATACATACATGACATGGGTATTTTGATTTCCGACATCTCCTTTTTAGTAGCTCTTCTTCGCGACATGCTTCTGCATACCATGCTACAGCGATTAGTCAATTAAAGCATTGACATAATTGACTTATAGCTTGGAGAGGCTGCACGTCCCTCTATTTCAAATTTGAAATTGTAGTTTTGAGCGTCCCTCTGTTTCAAAATTCAAATTTTAGTTTTGAGCACTTCCGCAAAACATTACATGAATGTCCATTCCTACAATTTTGCTTTTGGGTGTGTTTCCTCCATGGATGCTACAATTTTGCTTTTGGGTGTGTTTCCTCCATGGATGCTCGATGATCTGTTGCTTCTTTGTTTTGGTGTGGAAGCTTTCTTCTTTGTTTTGGTGTGGGAAGCTTTCTTAAGGTTTTGAAGACATGGATGCCACTGTCAAGTGGTTCATCATTTCATGTTGCATGTGGAAACAATGAGGCTTTCCCTCGGGTAATGTCGGTCGTCCAAAACATATACTTGCATAGCCTTTGTAGTTCAGTCGTTGTAAATGTGCCAAGCAAGCGAGTATCAAAGCCCAACTATCGTATGGGTGTCACGATATCATATTGGCAACAGAGTTACCCATATTGGTGTCGCTCTATCATATGGGTAACAGAGTTACCCATATTGGTGTGGCTCTATCATATGGGTAACAGAGTTAGTCATTCATGGTGGTATTTGGGGTTTCATATAAAAATTATATAGGATCTGTTCTGGTTCTCAACATATATGAAGAACAACTACCATAATTGATATGAATAACAACTACCGTTATTTGATGTTACCATCAACACGGAGAATAAGGGAATTTTAGGAACTCTCCTTGACCAGTCGTCCCTGACACGCCTTTACTGGAAAGCAAAATTTGAAAATGTGTTTTTGTAGTTTGAATATTGAACTTACACATAAAACATTTTGATAATTCAAACTCCTCAGGACGATTAATTATTGTATATATTTTAATTCAAGCAGTGAGTTATTAGAATTTTCACTTTAATAAGTTTAAGATTATAATGTATGCTATCTTTTTAGGTTTTACAATAGATCATTTGTCTATTTAGAAGATGGATATATATCGATGTCACATGTTTTCTATGTAATTATAGCTATGTGCATATATTGGGGAATAGTATTTAACTATTTTCTAAAACATATTTAAGTATATTCCCTAACTTTTGATAGGTAAGATAAGGTTTTGATGATAGGTAAGATAAGTTTTTTAATATAATTGATGGTTAAATATTTTTTTATGATGAGTATTGTTTCCATTATATTCTATTTCTATTGGTGAAGGACATTGTGTGAAATGTATGTTTTTTTAATAATTTTGGATTTAATCAAAGTATATTAAATATTAGTTCAAATGTTACATGTAAATATGAAAGCGAGAATTTAATAAAAGTATATTAAATATTAGTTTAAATGTTACATATAAATTTGAAAGCAAGTTATTTTATGTGACAAGTTCAAAGTTTGTGATGATTTCATTATTTTTATTATGTTAAATTGTGCCCAACCATTAAGGAAAACTTTTCATGGTCAAGTATATAACTTTGAGGAGAATGTATAACTTCCAAGAAAACTACTACTAGATTAAATTAAGTACTTCAATTTCACTTCAATTGGTTAACTAATTGACTTAGTTCACTTGAAACAAAAAATAAAAAATGGTGATACTTACACCTTAATACGATTCTTAAAATTTTCAATGAACATTATTTTATTCTAATTCAACTTCTAAGATAATTTCCAAATTATTTTAGGAAATAACAAATCTCCTAAATATGTAGAAAATCTCAATTGTTTGATATGTCAATTTCTCAATTAAACATCATTAGGGACATTATCACTTTTTTTTGGAAAAAAATAAATTTAATTTATATTAATATATAAAATATAGTATATCCAATATAAAATAAAGTTGCAACTATAATCATTAATTTTAATCAATTGCTAAAAGAGTTGTCATGACAAGGAAAAAATTATTTAAATATTACAAGAAAAATATAAATAAACAAAATATCTAAAGGAAAATTCAACAAGAGTAAAAGAAAAGTCATAGTAATCAACTATACAGATAGTAGGGTTCTTTTTTTCTTATTAAGGTTTAATGTCTATCTCTTTATTATGACCTTAGAATCACCCTAGACAGGCTTCTATTTAGTGATTCCCTAGTTTGTATTTGCTTAGCAATTCTATTTGCAGTAACTAGAGACACGACACAAAAATTATTAAATTAAGGAACTTTTACAACATTGGAAAATTATTATTTTCCATATAACTGCTAACATTCTTGAATAACAAAACCAACTTTATGTGAAGGGTGACTAGCATCAAAACCTTGAGAGTGGACTAAGTTGGCTAGAGAGCACATGGTAGGTGATTCCTTGTGGAAAGTAAATGTTGTTGTAGCCCAAAAATATGGGAAATCATTGATGTAAATGTACTACCTGCTTATCCACTTTTGCAAAATATATTTCTAAATACAAATGTAATTGAGGACATATGAGTGAGCCATCATGCAAGTATTAGAATTCCAATGCAATGCATTCTTAGACAAAGATTTATTTTTTATTTTCCAAATATGATATAAATTCCAACTCTACCCACATGCCATGAATGTGTTAAACTTAATCACCCATAGGAATCTCTTTCAAAAGCACCAACTTATAGAAAGAACTAAAACTAGAATCTAGAGGCACAATATTTATTTTTATTTTATCCTTTTCACATATGCCAGAATTTGGATTAAGTCACATCCAAGTATCCTAATTGTTGTCAAAAAGACAAGTTTCTAAGCATTAAAGATCATTAAATTCATGCATCCGAGGAGACATATGTTTGGAAGTTGAGGTAGGTTTTCTGCCATTTTACTTATTCCAATTTTTTCGTTGCGAATGAAAAAATTAATTATTTTTAAATGAATAACCACCCTACAAAATCCACACAAAACCATAGAAATCTAATGGATTTTTTGTGAACTTAAAATATGGTGGCAAAAATGTTAGAAGATACTTGGAAATTTGTTGAATTATTTGGTTTGTGGGATGTTAAAAATAGTTGGAATCTTTTTGAATTTTTTGGTTTGTGGGGGAGTTCTCAGAATTGCTTTTTACATTTACCAACACTTCAACTTACTTTGTGTTAGTTGGTGTATATATATATATATATATATTATAGAAAAATATATATAAACGAACTTACATTTAGTAGATTTTCAATTTCATTCATTTATCTTTTAATAATAAAGTAACAAATTTTGATTAATGAAAATTTTTAAATTATTTATCAAAACCACGAAAATATTAATGACCATTTTATTTTTACAAAACAAATCCTCATAAATAAATTATAATGGTCTATATATATTATAATCTTATAAAATGAATAGCATCCCAACCTGGGATGTTAAATATGTTTATCAAGTTTGAAATTATTTTATCAAACGTTTTAAATTAAATATTATTTAACATTCTTTAAATTTATATTGAATTAAAAAATTAAAATGTTAATAATATAATATTTTTAAAATTGATATATAATTTAAATAAACATTACACAATATAATAATGAATATGATATTACTTTTAAAAATATCAAATATATAATTTTTTATATCTGTTTATTATCAATAATTGTGCTGAGAGGTGCTGAGATGTTGTTACAACCCAGTGTATGAGGGAGATGTTGTCACGTAACATTACATTAAAAAAATGTAATGTTACATTAAAAGAATATATGTGTCAACTAATATATATTATATAAGTTGAAGATATGTATAACGTAAAGATATTAAACGAATATATGTGTCAACTAATATATATTATATAAGTTGAAGATATGTATAACGTAATGTGTCGGCTAATATTAACAAACTCAATTTTGAAAACGATATATATACAATTTAAAAAGAGATAGATTAGCTTTCCATTGAATAACAAAGAAAATTAGGTAAAGGAAGCGAGGGATTCAATTGGACATATCATGTAATAATAACCAGGTAAATTTCTTTTTGTTTTTGTAATAAATTTATATTTTGTTCAGGTTTTAACTTGTAGGAAGGTAAACTTAATATAATGGAAGGTGCTCAATAAAATTAGTATGAGTGAGGAGAATATTGAGTAGAATGTTATATTTAGGGTGGGGTGTGACCCGGAATATTAGGCAAAATTTAATAATATTACATTTTAATTAGTACTTCTCCCCACCTCTAGCCACTATTTATTAGGTGGGGTGGTTATAAATATTGGGTAACATATAATATTGTAATATTATATTTTATATAATCAATATATTTGTAATAATTAATATAGATCTGTTCCATCTATAAATTTAATTAGTAAGTGGATAAAACCTTAATATTTACAATATGACAAGATTTTTATACATGAATATTTAATATGAATATTATTAACTTCTAAGTAGGTTTTTTAACAATAACATGGGCCAATACCCGCAAGAGAAAGATAGAGAGGGAGAGGACAAAAGAAAACTATAATACAATGGGCGACTACCATGGTTTATCAATACCATGGGCCATCTAGACTTTTAATTATTAGGTTATGGATCTAGGATTGTTAAAATACCATGGGCCATCTAGACTTTGAATTATTAGGTTATGGATCTAGGCTTTTAATTGTTAAAATACCATGAGCCAATACCATGGTTTATCAATACCACATGCCCAAAAGCAATAATTTAATTTAAAATAAAATTATTTTACAAATCTTTTATTTTAATTTAATTTTATAACATTTTTAAATTAAATCTAAGAGTAAAAAGGTTATAATTACTTTTGAGGTATACCTACGCCCTCCTTACTCATGACTACCAATAATATTTTCATAGAGATTAAATGGATGTCTTGATAAATTAAAAAATGAGAATTCTTTTATATATACATATGTGAAATTTATACAATATAAATAATATTATAAATAACTAGGATAGATGCATCATAACCAAGGATCCAAGCCATGAGAAAGAAAAGTGATTAACAATATTAGAGGAAAGATAGTGTGTGATTCTTTTAATTTTTTTATTATTATATTTTCTTTAATATGATTGATGCAAAATATAGGTTTAATATTTTACAACCAATTATGTTTTTTATTACTTTAGATACTTTCTTAAATACAATACAATGAGATAATATTTAAGAAAGTGAGTGAGATGGAAGTGGGAATACAATGTGGAAGAGAGACATAGAGGTGAGAGACACAGTGAGAGAGAGAAAGGAAGAGAGAGTGGAGGGGGAGAGAGGGAGGGAGAGAGATGGATTTGGAGGGGGAAAGAGAGGGAGTGGCAAGGGAGAGATGAAGATGGAATGAGGGAGAAGGGAGATGAGGGAAGAGAGAGAAAATGAGAGGATAAATATAGGGAAAGAAGGGGAAGATAGAGACAGGGACACATAGATATGGATGGGGAGAGAGGAGGAGAGAGAGAAGGAGAGATGGAGGGAGATAGTGACAGAGTTTGAGGGTGGAGAGAGAGAGAGTGTGTGTATGACGGGGGGAGAGATGGATGGAGGTGGGAGAGAAGGGGAAAGAGAGGAACGAAAAAGAGAGAGGACTTGAGACAGAGGAGAGAGAGGGGGAGAGGGATATGGAGTTGGAAGGGGAAGAAAGACATAGAGAGAGAAAGGTGGCAAGGGAGTGACAAGGGAGAGATGGAGAGTCAGTGAGGGGGATATATATATATATATATATATATATATATATATATATATAGAGAGAGAGAGAGAGAGAGAGAGAGAGAGAGATGGGGCTGGGGAGGGGGTAGAAGAGAGAGGAAAAGAGAGGGAGAGAGGAAGAGGGATAGATAGGAGATAGAGATATGGATGGAGAGAGAGAGAGAGAGAGAGAGAGAGAGAGAAGGGGAAGACATAGAGGGGGAAAGGATAGGGAGAGATAGATAGATAGATAGATAGATATAGGGAGTGAGAGAGAGAGAGAGTGACATATATTTAGGGGGTTGAGATAGAGAGACAAACAAGGAGAGATGGAGGGAGGTATGAATATAGATAGCAGGGGGAGAGAGGAAAGAAGAGAAAGATAGAGAAAGTTAGGGAGAGGCAGATAGAGTGCGAAGGGAGAGAGAGGGAGGTGAGGAAAGAGAAGGAGAGGGGGGGAGGTAAAGAAAGAGAAGGAGAGAGGGAAGAAGAAAGAGTCTCACAGAGATAAATACAGACATAGAAGTTAGATCTAGAAAGTCATGGATATTTTAGATTTTCAATGTGGCTGTTGATTTCTAATCCTATTTGTTCACATGCACTATATTCGTTGATTTCAGTGTGGATGTCGATTTATAATTCTATTTAATACCTTACACTAGATGCATTGATTTCAGTGTCGATGTTTATTTCTACTCCTATTTGATTTCTTGCATGGGATGCATTGGTTTTGGTGTAGATATTGATTTCTAATCCTATTTGATCACTTGCACAAGATGTAGGAATTTATAGGGTAAGCTCCTCAAAAAGAACACAAAAGGACATCGCTCACAAATAGATCATAGATCAATACATCAGTATTGTTGATGTGGTTAAAACCCTCAAAGAGGGAAACAGTCCACGACCTGAGCCAATGCGACCACTTCAGGAAATTTATTAATAAAAGAATGAAAATTTACATCAGCTTCTCTCATGAATGGTTGCCCTACAAATGACCCTCCATGCTCATTAAATAGATATCATGCACCAATCAGGTGTTAAGCCACGGATCAAGTATTGGTAATACCGAGGAGAGAATGAACCATTGGATCACTATATATCGTGACTGTCGGATTGTAAGTTACAAAAGTACATAGTAAAGAAACAGACTTTACCTAACTCTGTACTAGACCAAGTTATACTTAACTATTTCCTATGTGTTGGAATATCCTAACATCCCCCCTTAAAAATAGATTGGGATAGGATTGAAGGATGTAAAAATATGACACAATATGAGAAGGAAGGAGGCATTAGAACCTATCCCCCCTTAGTGACAACTTCCTGAACTCCAACCATAAATCAAAGTTTAGTAAACTTCGCCTCTGTGAGAGCCTTTATAAAGATGTCTGCAACTTGATCATTTGTTGAACAATATTGCACTTCAAGAACATGATCGTGAATGACCTTTCTAATGAAGTGCATGTGCAGTTCAATGTGTTTTTTGCATTGATGTTGGACTGGATCGTTGCATAGTTGAATGGCACTTTGATTATCACACCAAAGTGTAGTCGGGTGTTTCTGTTGATAGCCAAACTCTGACAGGATCTAACGAAGCCACAGGGCTTCCTTACTAGCTTCTATGGCACCATGATACTCTGCTTTTGCTGAAGAAAGAGAAACGACACTTTGTTTCTCGCAAGCCCATGTAATAGGTCCCGAACCAAGAGTGAACACATAACCTGCAGTAGACTTTCGATCATCAGGGTCACTAGCCCAATCAGAATCAATGAAACCAACCAATAGAGGAGATGCTTCTGCACTATAATGAATCCCAAACTGAATTGTACCTCGAACATAACAAAGCATTCTTTTAATTGCTTTCCAATGACCTTCATGTGGGTTTTGCATAAACTGAGCAATAATGCCAACAACAAAGGAAAGGTCAGGACAAGTATTGGTCAGATACAAAAGTTTTCCTACAAGTTGACAGTATAAGGTAGCATCAACTTCAAGGGAAGTACAAGTGACTAAAAGTTTTCCTCTAGACTAAAAGGGAGAAGGGTCTAGCTTACAGTCTTCCATGTGAAAATGGTGTAGAAGATCACAGGCATACTTGGACTGGGAAAGGGAAATGCCTCCCTTGGATTGCAAGACTTGGAGACCAAGAAAATAATGCAAATGTCCTAAGTCTGTCATTTAGTAAGGATAAGATCATCAACATAAAGAACAATAATGATAAGAGACTTGCCTGCTTTCTTGGTGTAGACAATATTGTCAGAATGACACCTAGAAAAGTCAGTTTCTAAAAGAAAGCTATCCATTTTGGCATACCAAGCTTGAGGAGCTTGTTTGAGACCATAAAGGGATTTCTTAAGCTGACATACAAGGCTGGAGTTTGTTTGTATAAAGCCAGGAGGTTGTTCCATATAGATTTCTTCATGCAAGTCCCCATGCAAGAAGGCAGATTTAACATCCATCTAATGGACTTCCCATTTGAAAGAGGTAGCAAGGGAAAGAACATGGTGGATAGTGTTCATTTTGGCAATAGGGGAGAAGGTTTCAGTATATTCAATGCCTTCAACTTGTGAAAAACCCTTAGCAACAAGACGAGATTTATGTTTATCAACTTTTCCATCTAGTCCATACTTGGCTCTGTAAACCCATTTGCATCTAACAAGTTTTCATCCCTTTGGTAGAGGAACAAGATCCCATGTATCATTTCCCAATAATAAACGATATTCTTCATCCATAGTTGCGTCCCAATCTGGATGGCCTGAAGCTTCTGCAAAGCTATCAGGATCATAATTCGCTGAAGCTTGATCCAGTAAAGAGGAGGCTCTATCGAACTGAGAACGTGTACGTCGCTGATTTGTAGGATCACCAGCAAGAGCACCTACTGCATCTCGACTAGAACAGACCCATTTTGGAAGATAAGGAGCTGAAGGAGGATCTTCAGAAGGTGGAGGAGGATTGTCATCCTCACTTTCATTATCTGAAGAAGAAATATTTTCAAAAGGAGAAGAGATAGAGAGAGGTGGCACATCCGTCAAACTAGGCTCGTAGGTTGATGTATTTTCAACAAAATTTACATCTCTTCTAATGATAACATTTTTGGACTTAAGTGGAATAAGTCTATATCCTTTGACATCTTCAGAATATCCAACAAAAATACATTTTTCATTCTTAGGTTCTAAAGCCTTATGTTTCTCATCTGGAATATGGGCCCATGCTTCACTTCCGAAAACACGAAAGTGACTTACATCTGGTTTAATTGAGCTCCATGCTTCTCTGGAGTGATATTCTTTAAAACCTTAGTAGGAGTGTGATTTATTATGTAATTTTCACAGTTAATTGCTTCTGTCCAAAAATTAGGATTAAGTCCTTTAGATTGAAGCACACAATTAGCCATTTCCTTTAAGGTGCGATTCTTCCTTTCAGCTACACCATTTTGTTGTGGAGTATATGGAATAGTATGTTACATTTGAATTCCATTCTCAGTGAACAAGTTGATGAATTTGTTGTTAACATATTCTCCGCCATTATCAAATTTTAGCTTAAGAATTTGATGTCTAGATTGTTTTTCAACAAAGGACTTAAATTCCAAGAACATGTTAAATACTTCACTCTTGAGTTTTAAGAAGTCTACCCAAGTGCATCTGGAGAAATCATCAATAAAAGTTAAGAAATACTTGTATCCAGAGAATGAAACAACTAGAAGTGGACCACATAAATCAATATGCACAAGCTGTAAAGGGGTTGAGGTGTGCCAAGAGGCACGTTTTTCAAAACTATCCCAATGATGTTTTCTGAGTACACATCCGAAACAAACACCATCTCTGCAAGATAACATTGGAAGACTTGTCACCATATTTTATTTACATAGATTCTGAAGGGAGCAATAGTTTAAGTGACCAAATCGCTCATGCCAAAGTTTGCTCACTTCATCATTATGAGCAACAAATACCGAGAGAAGATTTGATGACCCAAAGTTGTTAAACTTATACAACCTTGTAGAATCATCAACAATGCCAGTAAATAAAATATGTCTAGGATCTCTTAGGTCCTTAATTACAACATCGTGAGGTGAAAATTCAACGATTTTACCTTCAGTTGAATGAGTTATCTAATATAGAGATAGAAGGTTGCAGGATAAGGTTGGAACACATAATACATCATTAAATTGACCATTGTCTATATGAACAGTTCCAGTCCCTACAACACTAAGAGATATATCATCACCAACATATATATTTTTGGTGTTTCAATCAATTAAAGAAGAAAACATGGCTTTGTTTTTGGCCATGTGATAAGAAGCTCCAGAATCAATGAGCCACTCAAGAGAATTAGAAGAAGAATGTACATTTAGTGCATATCCAGACCGAGATGTTTGACAACCACATGCAGAAAGTGCTATTCCTGAAGATGAAGTTGAAGTTAAAGAGTGCTCCAAATGGATGTTATGCTTCTTCATTGCTCCTTCCAAGGCTTCCATATTCTTAAAGAATTTGGATTCTAAATGGCCATCTTGATTACAAAAGTGGCAATGTCTATTAGTCTTCTTCCCTTTGTTTTTATTTTCCTTATCATTTTGTTGAAATGATTTTTCATTTTGAGGATAAAATTTCTTAAGACCCTTGTTTGGTTTAGGACCATTCTTTTTAGGATATGGCTTCTTAGGATTCTTTGAATTTGGTTGTTGCTGGGCAGCTAGGGCTTTCTTAGAAGAGTTTCCAAGATTAAGAAGGCCAAGGTGTAAGAGCTTTTCTTGTTTTCTTATTAAAGAATCACAAAAGGCATCAAAGGAAGGGGACTTGTAGTCTTGTCCTTGAGAAATGAAGGCTTCTCTTGTAGAATGGAAGGTGGACACAAACACAGAGCATTTTGGTCCCAACATAGTAAAACTAGAATAGATAAGGTTACCATCTTCTTTCTTAACCTTAACACCTTACAAGACAAGTCTAAGGGTCTTGAACTTGGAAAAAAAATCTTCAATGAAAGAAAAATTATTGGGGTCCAATGTAAGCAACTCATTTTCGAGTTGATGGCTCTAAGTTCATTTTTAATTCCAAAAACTTTAGTGATCTGTTTCATTGCTTCATTAGGAGTATCAAGTTCTACAATATGGAATCTAAGGTCTGAACAAATAGACAGCCCTATCAACCCACATGCTTGATCTTGCCTATTTTCCCATTTGGCTACCTTATTTTCATCTTTCAGTTTGGTTTCTTGGCTTGAGGCTATTCTGCAAAGACCTTTACTTCTAAGTAAATCCACAATGTAGGACCACCATTGGAAGTAGCTGGTGTTGTCAAGAATAACCTGGCATGGAATTTCCGTTTTAGCAGAAATTGAAGTTGTAGATGCTAAAAATAAGTGTTCCGGTGGAAAGATCTAAAAAAAATAGGCTGATTAAAAGAAAACAGTTCTAAAAATGACTTCTGGATGAAGAAGTTATAGCTTTTTTAAGAAAAGTTGTTGAAGATGTTGACGAAGTGTGGGAATGTGTGGAAATGAATGATAATTTTATATTTTAAAAAAAGTCTGCCCCCTTTCCAAACTTAATCTAATTATCTCAACAAAAAAAAATACTTGAACTCAAGACCTCTATTCTCATAAAGTAGCTTTGGACCAAGTGGGCTAGATTAAAAGGTTAGTAATTTTTGGAAAAGAGGAAGGGTTTGTTTTTGTTTTTTGTTTTTTTTTTGTTTTTTGGTCACTGAAGCTTTGGGGTGTGTGCTTACTTGAGAAAGCTATTTTTTGCCTACAAAACAAAAAACACAAAACCAAACACGGACATACAAAGAAAAAACTTTGTGGCTTGAAGTTAGCTTTAGCCCGAAACTAAATATTTTCCTCAATGTTTCTGATTTTATGAGATCACACTAAGGCGTGGTAGAAAAGAGCATACAGATGAGAAAAATCCTTTCTTCATGTTTCTGATTTTCCTAGATTGCACAAAGTCACTGGGCAAAGAGCATACGCAGAAATGAAAGGTATATATCCGTCAATAGAAAAAACAAAGAGCTAAATAAACTGAAATAAACAGAGAGAAAATAACTAAAAACTGCAAATAAACATTGTATACCTCCAGATCTTAAAAATGACGTAGCTAGGGCTATTCGAAACCTTTTTGCATGAAACAAAAGGGGTTCCTCACTGGAACAAATGCTTTAACACAATAGAGAAGTCCTCTCAGCCCAAAAGCAATCAGAAACTGTAGATCTAGGAAACAACATTCGGATGCAGTTCTACTGGCTTCATATTTCGATCACCAAAAGATGCGGCCCTCAACTTTGCTCTGATACCATGTAAGAATTTACAGGGTAAGTTCATCAGATAGAACACCAATGGACATAGCTCACAAACATATCTTAGATCAACAGTCAAAACGTGGTTAAAACCCTCAAAGAGGGAAACAGTCCACTACCTGAGCCAACACGGCCACTTCAGGCAATTTATTAATTAAAGAATGAAAAATTACATAATCTTCTCTCATGAACAGTTACCCTACAAATGACCCTCCATGCTCTTTAGATAGACATCATGGACCAATTAGGTGTTAAGCCACAGATCAAGTGTCGGTAATACTGAGGAGAGAATGAACCGTCAGATCACTATATATCATGACTGTCAGATTGCAAGTTACAAAAGTACATAGTAAAGAAACACACTTTACCTAACTCTACATTAGACTAAGTTATACTTAACTATTTCCTATGTGTCAAAATATTCTAACACTAGATGCATTAATTTCAGTTTAGATGTCGATTTCTAATCATATTTAATCCCTTACACTAGATGATTTGATTTTAGCATAAATTTTGATTTCTACTCATATTTGATTTCTTTCATTAGATGCATTGATTTAGGTGTAGATATTGATTTTTTATTACTTGCACTCGATGCATTGATTTCATTTTAGATGTTCATTTCTAATCCTATTTGATTGTTTGCAGTAAATGCATTGATTTTAGTGTAGATATTGATTTCTGATTTGATGCAACAAGATGTATGATGTGCATTAGTTCAAAATAATTAGATTAATAGTGTGCATTGATTTCAATGTAAGCACATATCTACCTCCTCCATCTATATCTTTATCTCTCATTGTATCTACTTCTTCATCTCTCTATCTCAGCCCCTAAACATACACACTCTCTCTCCCTCCCTCCATTTCCCCTCTCTCTCTCTTCCCCTTCTCTCTCTCTCTAACATTTCTCTCTCCATATCTATATCTCTTCCTCCCTCCCTGTCTTTTCTTCTCTCTTCTTCCATCTCCCCCTGCCCCATCTATATCTCTATCTCCCCCTTTTCTCTCCTTCTCACCCCCAAAACATACACACTCTCTCACAGTGTAAGCACATAAACATTATTCAACCATAAATACAATACTTGAATTTTCATCCTAAATAAAATGTTTGCTTCTTGAAACTATAAACTATTTGTAATTGGGTACATTCTTATTATTACCATTTTCCATCATTCCACATTGTTAATTGCTTCGCATTCAAATGCAGTAATAGAAAATAACTACCATTGAAAATTATTTGGGGTTTAACACTCCATCAGTCACAATGATAGAATTTCGAGAAAGCTACTATTAATATTGGAGAGCAATAGAGACATGGTATGTTGTTTACTATAGTAGCTCGAGTTAAATATTTGAATGGTCTATGATTCAAACTACTTTTTTTATATGATCGATATGAGAAAATGGAAAAAATAATAGTTGTGACAATAGGAAGATCGATATGAGAAAATGGAAAAACTAATAGGTGTGATAATAGGAATAGTAGAAGAAAATATTTTCATATTGATTACAATGAAGATTGTTTGTAATTGACTATATTCTTAGTATTTCATCATTGAAGTTACTAATAGTCTCTCTCACCTCAACAAACTGAGGTAATTAAGAAAATTTTAAATTAAATTGACCAAATTAATCTTAGACATATTTAGTTTAAAATGATCAAAATAATTAGATGTTCAACAAATTTTGTATGATTGCACACACTGAAACTAGCCTAGATCCATCTTAACACAAGATCCATCAAGTGCCGAGAGGGATCAAATCTCTCGAGGTGAAACCTTTCCTCATGTTTTTCACTCAAAAAATAGGTTTGCACCTCGAGAGATTTGATCCCTCTCGGCTCTTGGTAGATCTGGTATTAAGATGGATCTAGGCTGGTATGTGTGGCATGTATATAAAAACTTAGCAGTTTTTATTAAGGAATTTATTATTAATTATTATAATATACAATTCTAAAATAAGATTTTATTTATTTATTATTCTTTTTTTAATTTTAAATTAATTTATGTTTTGAATATTTCTTAATAATAGATATAGAAATTTTTTCTAAAGATTAATTATTTAAAATTAAATATTAATTCCAAGTTTTATTATTTATATTATTTTTATGAATAATATTGAATTATGTAATATATTTTAGAAAAATTAAATATTAAAATTTTAATCAATTAATACTTTTGAATGATTTTCAAAATTTCAAAAATATTATAATTATAACTTAGGGATCTAATACAACTTTAATAATATGTTGAATATCAATTCTCATCTAACATGTGTGCAACATTTTTGTCTGAAAATTTTAGTGAAATGTCTAGTCCAGCATATGATCTAAAGTGTTTATAATAATCTTGTCAACAACAATCTAAATAATCCTACAAACCTGCACCATCACATAATCCAAATAATTGAAGACACCAAAACTCGAGTCAGCGTTCGTTTTCTTCCATGTAAATTGCAACCTTCATTTATCTTATAATGGGAATCATGTTTCTTTATGCTTTGGCATATTTCTTCTCAAGGATTTTAAGTTGTCCAAGTGGTAGCTATCATCAGGATACAACTAGGGAATACCCACACAATGAAGTGAAGAAGCTCTCACATTAAGATTCAGCTATCATCAGGATACAACTAGGGAATACCCACACAATGAAGTGAAGAAGCTCTCACATTAAGATTCAACTTATCATAGAAAAACTTTTAAATGCTAATATGAATTATGACAAATTTAATAAGACCATCTCAAATTTAATATTTAAAATAATTTAAATTATTGAGATTTAAAAAAAAAGAATTTTATTTTATTGAAAAAAATGAAGTCGTTAAAATATTCAAATGTTCATGTATTAACTTACTCTTGTTAAAAGAGTACAACATACCTATATTAAAATAGAAACATAATGGAAGGTGCATTTTAAGAAAGTTGTTATGCTAATATAATCTTTAGTAAACAAAATAAATATTGTTTAGTATGGGAGCATTATACCATATATTTTAGTTAACCAAAGAATTATTCTTTACTCAATTCACAATTTTTTTTATTTTTATTTTTTTAGGATAAGATCGAAAGAGTGTGTGTGTGGTGTGTGTGTGTGTGTGAGAGAGAGAGAGAGAGAGAGAGAGAGTTATGTGTAGTGGATTATATGCGCCATAGATACACCAACCACTAAAATGTCCTAATTGTATTTGGGAAAAACATGAGGTAGGATGTGGTGGGATGCCACTAAGATTGATGTAAAGTAAAATTATTCCACCACATAATTTTTATTTTTATTTTTACTAGGTTATATAAGTCCTCAGATGACTGGCATGCCTAATTTGTGGCTTCCATAGCTATTACGTAAGGGTATCTAAGTTTAGGAATACTACATTATTCTACTTGAGTTTTGAAATGGTTTTTTGGTCAACATTATTTAGTCAATATAAACTTTCTATTTATATGCTATTTTTTTTCTTGGATTAGTTTATATGTATTATGTTTTGTTCAATTCCAAAGGTCCATGATGGAAGCTAATATGGCTTACATGATCCTTACGTAATTAAAATAAAACTCTTACAATCAATCCAATTTCAACTAAATTTATGTAGAGGCTTCTCCCATATTGCCCCCATCTACAGGTTGTCGAAGTGTGGGGAGATTTGATGCAATGACATATACAAAAACCTAATTTAATGGGAGGTCAAATTTATTTACCAATGATTTGGTTCCTCAATGAGTGGATTTGTTACGATAGAGTTTGTCTTTTTTGCTATTTAATCCATTAGGTTTAGAAAATTGTTGCAATTTGTTTCATTTTCCCAAAATTAGTCTATTTGATCCTATGTTTGTGGATCTGGACCGAATGCATGATATATCATTTATAGTATCTTGAATTAATAAAAAATAAACTAGTGTGTAGTGAAAAAGAGTGATTTTATAATCAGTGTCAATAACTAGTCCTCCTACAATCTCTATATTATTATTACTGACACAGACACACACACACACATAATGGTTCAGAGAATTAAACTGACAGAGTAATTAAGTGAGGCCTTTATACTGCGTGAGTGGGAGAGTTTTAGGTCCCACATAGGGGCGTCGACACTTTAAAAGAGCGAAGGTCGAAGAAAAAAGGTGTAGTGCAGTACAAAGGATAAAATATTTAGTTTTTTTTTTACCAACAAGAACCATTAATTAATATCACGAGGAGGTAGAATTCAAAGTTCTACTCAAGGAGAAGCTGACAGTTGACAAAATCAGGCTAATTCCTTGGGGTAAGTCACATCCAAGTATCATAATTATTGTCAAAAGGATAATTTTCTAAGCACTAAGGATCATGCAATTCATGCCTCTATATGTTCCGATAAGGGTTTTTATTTAGTTTTGAGGACATATGTGATTGAATGAAGCTTGTTTATGTTTTTGGCAAGAAAGGAGACTTTGGAGTGAAGAAATGACGCTCGATTGAGCTATTTGAGAGCTTAAATATTGCTCAATCGAGCAATATAAAAAATCTCAATTTAGCTATAAGAAGATCTATACGATGATATGATGAGAAGTGAATTCTATTGACCAAAAAAAGTATGGTGGGAGATTTACCATTTTATTATATTAAAAGTGACTTTAGTTAGTAACTTATTAAATTAAAAAAGGGAAAAAAAGTTAATGAAAGGAAAAATGCCAAAAATGACTTAAGTAAAATAAATAAAATTAAAAAGTCACATTGAGGAAGTCAAGGGGGAGCTTCTAGAATAATAATAAAATAATAAAATATAATAATTCTAGAAGATTGGAGATCTATCTATGGAGCCTTTAAAATGAGGAGGACGAGGAGATCATTTGGGACATCTTGTTCTGGTTGTTTATCTCTTATGGTAAGCTTTGGATAACGAAGTTTTCAACTTTGATAGCTTTAGGACAAAAAGCCTTGGGTGATTTCGTGAGTTGGACAAAAACCCAACCCGCCTTTGAGGATATTACACTAAGAAATATCATTGAGCTTCAATGGTCTTATTAGATATCATATCTGCAATAGATGTGAACATTGGAGTGAGGATCACTCAGATTCTCAAGTTGGGCATCATTATCAATTATTAATTGGAGGCCATGTCTAGCATTGTAGCGTATTATCTGATGGAAATTATTATCTAAACTATTTCCTTCTATCGACATGTATTCTTATTCTATAATAAATAAATAAAAGCTGAGTTGTTTCCTTTTATTGTATTATTCAAATTTTTGTATTTCGTTTGCCTTTGGGGCTTATATTTTTACTAACATTTTTTGTCAATGGATGAAATTTTATATGAAGAATTTTGTTTGAATCAAATACCAAAACCTATCGAAAAATTTTGTTTGGGATATTGCATTGCTATCAAAGCATGGTCTTAGCAAGCTATTGTCCTAAAGCTAAGTGATGCCACCAAGTAGGAGAAAGTAGTTTCGATGATCCTCCATAATCACCCTAGCTAGAATTTCATCAATTTCAATGGTTCTATATAGCCACCTATTGATGGAATAAATTATGTTCATCGACATTTACAATACAACCCTCTCATAACCCAAAATCAAGCTCTTTTACGTTTAGATTGGTGGTTTCGACTCGTTTTGAATTGGGTCCAACTACCTGTACAAAGATTACTTTGGTGACTGGAGACTTGGAAATGGTGAAAGACATAGAAACATATGGGGAATGGATTTGTAATATATGATAAAAAATAAATAAAAGCATAAACTACACTATTATATATACTAATAACTACTTAATAACCAGAGTGTTGACACTTTATATGTGAAAAGGATATGTAGCTAATAACTGAAAATATATATCTTCATGCTATTTCGTTAATTAAAGAAACATAAAGATAAATTAATTCAATTAAATAGTTAATTTATTTTTTTTTGGTTGGTCTAGCCCATGGGGATTTGAACTTTGAATCTCATCCTTTATATATAATATTTCATAAAAATGTGATCACCAATTGAGCTACACGCCATGGTATATAGTTAATTGAATTAATTTAATAAATCATTCATCTATAATTTTTGTTCCTCTTATACTTATAATCAGTTAGATAACAATACATCAAAAGTGATAATATCTTGATCAACTAAGCATAAGCATAAGCAACAAAGCATAAGATGGGGTTCTGATTATAAATAAAAAGAAAAGACCACTAACAAAAATACCATTTTTTTCTCTACTCTTCATGGATCTGGAATCAACAAGTGGTTCAACTTATACTAAATAAAAGATAAAGTACAATAGTGTAACAAACTGATTCTTGCAAAAACACAGAAACCGTAAGCGTGAGCTCGAGAGGCCTTTAAATACTTTTTCAAAATAACAATTTGTTATTCTCTCAACTAAATATTGTTTGGGATATTGCATTGGTATCAAAGCATGGTCTTAGCAAGCTATTGTCCTAAAGCTAAGTGATGCCACCAAGTAGGAGAAAGTAGTTTCAATGATCCTCCATAATCACCCTAGCTAGAATTTCATCAATTTCGATGGTTCTCTATAGCCACCTATTGATGGAATAAATTATGTTCATCGACATTTGCAATACAACCCACTCATAACCCCAAATCAAACTCTTTTACATTTAGATTGGTGATTTCGACTCGTTTTGAATTGGGTCCAACTACCTGTACACAGATTACTTTAGTTGTTGGAGACTTGGAAAGGGTGAAAGACATAGAAACATAGTGGGAATGGATTTGTAAAATATGATAAAAAAAATAAGTACTGCAATAAACTACACTATTATATATACTAATAACTACTTAATAACCTGAGTGTTGATACTTTATATGTGAAAAGGATATGTAGCTAATAACTAAAAATATATATCTTCATGCTATTTCGTGAATTAAAGAAACATAAAGATAAATTAATTCAATTAAAGAGTTAATTAATTTTTTTTGTTTGGTCTAGCTCATGGGGATTTGAACTTTGAAACTCATCCTTTATATATAAGATTTCAGAAAAATGTGATAAAAAATTGAGCTACACCCCATGGTATATAGTTAATTGAATTATTTTAATAAATCATTCATATATAATTCTTGTTTCTCTTATACTTATAATCAGTCAGATAGCAATACATCATAAGTGATAATATCTTGATCAACTAAGCATAAGTATAAGCAACAAAGCATAAGATGGGGTTCTTATTATAAATAAAAAGAAAAGACAACTAAAAAAAATACCAGTTTTTCTCTACTCTTCATGGATCTGGAATCAACAAGTGGTTCAACTTATACTAAATAAAAGACGAAGTACAATAGTGTAACAAACTGATTCTTGCAAAAATACAAAAACCATAAGTGTGAGCTCGAGAGGCCTTTAAATACTTTTTCAAAATAACAATTTGTTATTCTCTCAACTAAAGCAAAACAGATTGGAATAAAATAGATATTAGTTACAGTTTGAAACAAAGAAATCATTTCGAATGAACTGCTACATAGGTGGAGCCCGTGGATGATTTATGTTGCTAATAAATTTCTAGAAGTGATCCTAGCTAGGGAGGAGAATGAGGCTTGATGTTCATTTGATAGTTGAAGACCTGAGCTCGTAAAGTTGGAAGTAGTTGATTTTCTTATTCAAAAATAACTTCGGTTACTTGAAGGTAACCATATGGTTCGATTAAAAACTCCTATATCATTTCTAAATATCTGTAATCCATTCTATGAACTCTTCCGGATTCATGATGCCAATGTAAGAAGATATGTCTAGTTTCACCTTCGAACAAATCCTAAAAGTTCTTTCAATATCCTGGCTTCTACTGGATCTTCGGTTTCTTCTTCCTCTGGAGATTCTACATCTTTCTCGCTTACATATCCTACTTCAAGATCTCTCTACTTGTTAGTTCCCATGGTTTCCATGTTGGAAACTAGGACAATAAAGAGAGGGGGGGCGAATCAATATTTTATCAATTTTTTTAATTTTTAATTTATTTTATCCTTTTGTAAGAGCAACAACATATTGAAGATAAATTTCAGAAATCAATGAATGAAAAATTAGTTCAACAAGTAATGGGGCATTCAAGGACCTTCCCACGTGGACTTTCCTTTTGTGCACCAAAGGTTATGCGATAGGGTGAACCCATCATGCTGCCTACGTTAGGCCAGCCTGTGCCGTGGGATGTGCCCCAAACAATGAGAACCATCCCCGTTACCCTGATGTTTTCAATCTTATCTCGGTCACTTAGACCTAGGCATCAAGCTTTCCCGCCAAGGTGAACCCTCGGGGGTAAGCCTGGCAGACTCGTTGTACTGCTGGCTCCACTCGCTCCAATTCACTCCAATGGGAGTGATTTTCGCTTCCAATCTGGCTTCTTTGTGAGCTCGTATATCTCACTTATAGGCTCCACCATTTCGCATCTATTGTGTTTGGCATTTTTCCAACTTTGGCAAAGCGACAAAGTCTCCACCAAATTATTTAACTCTACAATGAGGGCTTAGGGCCATAGAGCATTTATGGGCTCTAAATTTGAAGCTAGGAAGCCATTTTTGGACTTCCATATACCATTGGAAATATATTTCAGATCTTTATCCAAATCGGTGGCTTACACTACACCTAAGTTTATCTATTGCTCCAAAATTGGCTCCAAAAGCTCTGCTTCCATTTTTTCATGGTCTTCTATATGTTTCTTGCTTTGACACCTATGTTGCCTCCATCATTGTGTTTTCATCATCCTCTTTCCATCATTGACAACATACCTCAACGTGCCATTCTTTCTTCCAATTACTGCATAATTCTCATCACTTTAACATTGGCTACATGTCTTTATCCTCTTTTGCCTCCTCTAGTGCCACATCCAACTTTGTGCAACATGCTCAACATATTTTTTCTTGGACCATATGCAAGATATGATCTGATACGAACTAATGTAAGCCTTTATTTTTTCCCTTTGAGCTTATGTAGTGATTAAGACAAAATTCGCATTTTCATTGGTGAGAATCAAGCTAGAAACACCATAGTCGAGACAATTTATATAAATAACCCAAAGGGAAGGCACTAAGGCCAAATCCAAAAGAACCATTGTAGTTGATCTTGGATATAATATCCAAGTGTTAGAATAGAACCACCACGAACAAGCTTTGAGAAGATCCAAAAGGAAGAGGGCTTACTTAAGTTTTTAAATGACAACTTATGTTTTAATAATGGTGTTAACTTTGACAGCTTTATTCTACCAACACTCAGTGCTTATTATGCGATCACAACTCAAAACCAAGACCTATTTCCCTTTATATTGGTGGGCCATTCAAAGCGGAACATGTCATATAGAATCCTGTCATCTCGCCTTGTTCATAAAGTGTGTGAAGGAAAAACCACAAGAGAGAGATTCCTGATGATTTCTCTATTAATTATCGACCCTGGCTTCATCAAATTTGATCTTGCTTATTTTAAAAGGGAACTCATGCCTACACCTCTAGGACGAGTTAGTGTGGACCCACCTGCATGTCATACAATCCTACTTATCTCTGATTGGTCGAGCTTCCACACGAGCCTTACTCCAGTCGACTTTTTGAGATAATAGCTTACAACATACACTAGCCCGACTTTGTCAACTGTCAGTTTCTCCTTGGGAAGAACTTTAAATTCTTCCTCTTGGTGCTATTAATTGACAATTCTCATTGGTAAAAAAAAAACTACGTATTGTCTCACCTGTGTTTTGGCCTTAGCACTGTTAATGTATCGATGCTCCTTTGTGGGTCTTATAATTATCCCACTCATGTAGTATAAAAGCCTCACTTAATTACTCGGTTAGTTTAATTCTCTGAACCATTTTGCATGTGTGTGTGTGACCAATAATAATAGAGAGATTGTAAGAGGACTAGTTATTTATCTTGATTAGAAAATAACTCTTATTCACTCCACACTAGCTTATTTTGTTATTAATTCAATAAAATATAAAGGATACATCATGCATTTGGTCCAAATCCACAAAGATAGGATCAAATGGACCAATTTTGGGAACATCTACATAATAGTGGTTGTTATAAAATCATTAGTAAAGATCCCAGTGAGAAAATTATGAGGGAAGTAATTAAGAAAATCAAAGAATCATCTCTGGATGACATCACAAAAAAGAAAATCATCCCTAATAGTTCCATTATTCCCATAATTTATGGTGCTCCTAAAGTCCATAAACCTAACCTACCTATCAGACCTATAGTAAAGACCATAGGTTCCCCCACCTACCTTCTGGAAAAACACCTGGCCAAAAAACTTAGACCCATGTCTGATAATACCCCTTCTTATATTAAAGACTCATATTCTTTTGTTCAATGGATTAATAACATAGAAAAGAAGGATGATGATCTTATGGTTAGCTTTGATATTGTATCTCTCTATATTATGATTCCTATTGATGAAGCTATTAATATCATGAGAAACATCATGGATATAGAAACTGTGGATCTTCTGGAGCTTTTCTTAAAATCCTCTTACTTCAGTTTCAAAGGTAAAATTTATGAACAAACCCATGGTGTGGCTATGGGTTCTCCTCTATCTCCCATAGTTGTTAACATCTTCATGGAACACTTCGAACAGAAGGCTCTTAGGTCATTTCCATACACCCCTGAAGAATGGAAAAGGTTTGTCAATGACATATTTGCTAAATGGAGCCATGGAAAAGAAAAACTTGACCTATTCCTCAATCATCTAAATAGCCTTTCAGACCATATAAAATTTACCATTGAAATTGAAAATAACAACCAGCTTCCCTTCCTCGATATTCTTCTAACCAAAAAACATGGGTCACTTAGTTTCCAAGTCTACAGAAAGAAAACCCATACATAACGATATCTTCATGCAAATTCTCATCACCACCCTAAACAAAAGATTGGCATCATTAGGACCTTAACCACTAGGGCGGCCAAAATATCTGATCCCAACCATTTAAAAGATGAACTCAACCATCTTCACAAAGTGTTTAAATTAAATGGGTATAATAGGAATACCATTAAGAAAGCTAGGCACCTATCATTAAACAAGAATAATAATATCAAAGATCAAAATTCATCAACTCATAAGGTCTCCCTTCCATAAATTAAAGGCACCACTGATAAAATTACTAAAATTCTTAATAAACACAACATTAATGTAGCCTTCACCCCTTCCAACACCATCAGAAAATTATTCAACTCAGTCAAGGATCCCATAAACCCTAACCTTCAAAAAGGTGTTTATGTTATTCCTTGCTCATGTGGAAAAGAATACATAGGTGAAACAGGTAGGTCTCTTAACATTATAATTAAATAACACACTGCTAACTTAAGAAGGGAAAGGATCTCAAAATCGGCCTTAGCGGAACATGTTCACTCCTCCTCTCATTACATGTGCATGGAAGAAACCAAACTAGTTATAAAAGAAGACCACTATCTTAAAAGGAAAATCAAAGAAGCCATTTAAATAGAAAAAAGGAACAACAACTTGAACCAAGATGATGGATTAAAACTAAGTAACACCTGGAAACCTTTACTTGAGATCTTAAAGGACCAGTAATTAAGTCATATCCTTTTTAATAATTTAATCCCTCATCTATCATTAAAAGATTAATAAAATATAAATCAACTCAACAAGAAAACATTATATAACATCCTCCTCAAATAGTAAAACAAAAACATAAATAAACATATAAATCGAATAATTGGTTATTTCATAACTAATCATTTGATAATATTAAAATAAATTAAAATCATAACTTATTAATTATAGGAGCAGGGTAACACATGTATTTAAATTAAACATATAGTCGTATTAACTCATATTAAAATAGTTAGAAAATAAACAATAGGAACCATATAGAAAATTATAAGGAATTAATTAAACAAGTTAGTTAATTAAGTAAACAAATTAATTAATAAATTAGTTAAACAAATTATTTAGTTAATTTGTTCAATTAATTTATTACAGAGACATATTAGTTAATTAATTAGAGAATTAATTAGGGCATTAATTAAAACAAATTAATTAATTAATTAGTTTAACAACTAATTGATTAATTAAACAAATTAATTAATTAATTTTACAAATTAATTAGTTAATTAAACAACTAATTAATTAATTAATTAAACAAATTAATTAAATAAAATAAATAAATAAATCTGAATATTAAAGACTAACTGGAGATTGGCCGACCTAATTTCTTAGATTAACTCCATAACATATATATGACTTAAAATATAGCTCATGGATACATCATGAATATCTCTAGAATATTTATTGTTGCATCCCCTAATGATGGACTCACTTGGTAGTCCGAAACATTGGGTTCATATAACTCTATAACAGGTCATTCCTCCTCTATTTAAAACTATCCTCACCTATATGGATTCATTATTTAACAAAATAAAACAAATTGCAACAATTTGCTAAACTTAATGGAATACATAGCAAGCAAAACAAACCCTATCCAAACAAATCCACACATTGAGGAACCAACTCCTTGGTAAATAAATTTGACCTCTTGGCTAATAAGGTTTCTACTGATGTCCTTGCATCAAATTTCCCCACACTCTGACGAACTACAAATGGGGGCACTATGAGAGAAGGTTCTACATAAATTTAGTTGAAAGTGGATTGATTGTAAGAGTTTTATTTTAGTTATGTAAGATTCGTCTACACCATATAATCTTGCATAATAGACCTTTGGAATTGAAAAAGAACTAATACAGATCAACTAATCCAAGAAAAATATAGCCTATAAATAGAAAACTTAGACTCACTAAATAATGATGACAAGAAAACCATTTCTAAACTCAAGTAGAATAATATAGCCTTCGTAAACTTAGATACCCTAGGTCGTAGCTATTGGAGCCACAAGTTACGCATGCAAGTCATCTCAAGACTAATATGACCTAGCAAACATAAAAATAAAAAATTAAGTGGCTGAATAAGTTTACTTTACATCAATGTTAATGTCATCCTACCTCATGTTTTTCCCAAACATAATTAGGTCTTTTAAGTGGTTGGTATATCTATGATGCATATAATCCACTACACATAATTATTGATTACACACACACATAGACACTTGCTTTCAATGTTATCTTAACATCATATTTTTTTGGTCAACCCATTAAAGAATAATGTTTCGGTTAACGAAAGTATGTGGTATGATGCTCTCATATTAAAGAATATTGCTTGGGTTTACTAAAGTATATATCAACTTAACAACACTCTTAAAATGCACCTTCCAACATGTTTCCATTTTAATATAGTTATGTTCTACTCTTTTAACAAGAGTAAGTTAATACATGAACATTTGAATATTTTAATGAGTTCCTTGTTTTCAATAAAATAAAATTCAATCTTGAATTTTTTTTTGTAATTTCAATAATTTAAATTATTTTAAATATTAAAAATAAACAAAAACAAAATTTACGTTAATCAAGGAAAAGGATAAAACTATAATAATTTTTTCATTTGATATGCATTTATTAAATTTGTCCTAATTCATATTAAGATTCAAAAAAATTTCTAGATAAGTTAAATCTTAATGTGAGAGCTTCTTCATTTCATTGTGTGGGTATTCCTTAGGCGCATCCTTATGATACCTACATCTTGGATCACTTAAAATCCTTAAGAACACTTGTTCCAAAAACATAAAGAAACATGATTCACATTATAAGATAAATGAAGCTTGCCACCTCTATAGAAGAAAACAAACATTGACTTGGAATTTAGCATCTTCATTTTTCTAGATTATATAATGGCGCATGTTTGTAGGGTTATGTAGAATGCTATTGACAAGATTGTTATAATTACTTTAGATTAGATTTTGGATTGGACATTTCACTAAAGTTTTATGACAAAAATGTTGCACACTTATTACATGGGAATTTATATTCAACATATTATTAAAGTTGTATTAAGTCTCTAAGTTATAACTATAATATTTTAAAAACTTTGAAAATCATTTAAAATTATGAATTGAATTTCTTATTTCATTAAAGTATATTATATAATTAAATACCGTTAATAAAAACTAATTATATAACAAAAAAATTCTGGTTTTAGATTTTTTTTAGAGTTAATATTTCATTTAAGTAATTAATTTTTTTAAACAAATTAATATATTTATTATTCAAAATATACTTTAATTTAAATTTAAAATAAAAAAATAAAATTCTTATTTTACATTAAGGGAATTTCATATTATAATGATTAATAATAAATTCGTTAATAAAAAATACTATGTTTTTATAGACATGTCATACGTGTTATCGCTAGTAAGGGGATATAATGAAGAATTATATGCTTGGTATGGCTAAAATTAATATCATATTCATTATCTTAATAGTTATTAAGTTATTAAATTAATATTTTATATTTTGTTATATTGAATAATATTTATCTAAATTATATACTAGTTTAATTTTTTAATTTAATATTATTTAAAAAAACTTTTAATAATCTTTATTTTTAAATGTTTGATAAATTAATTTCAAAATTAATAAATATCTCGAACATCTTTTGTCATTAGATAGGATGTTATCCATATTTATATCTGTCTATATATATGATGATGATGATGATGGTTAACGTCCATTGAGACTAAACTTTGGTCTATCGGACCTAAAGAAACAAACTATTTAGTTTGATTTAAGAATTTTATTCCTATGCTCAAAAAGCTTGGAGAGAAGCCTCCCGAGCTCACTATAATTTTGACATCGTAAAAGGCTAGGAAGGTCAATATTGCGACAAAGATTATGAAACTGAGATCTAATGTGATTGTACATGGGGCACTCTAAGAGGAAGTGGTTTTCATCCTCGATTTTCCAATTCTCACAGAGATGGAAGATCCTTTCCATCCATGGTGTTTTAGGAACTGCCCAATGACCTGTTTCACTATGGAGCTCATGAGAGTTTGTCCTAATCTTTGCTATATTAATTTTCTTCTTTGAGCTAATTAAGATAGAGAGATACTTTTGATCTTCTAGGGTGGGGTTGAAGACCTTCTTATAATAACTTAATTTTCTTTTCGCTGCTAAATCTTTCTCACACCACATTTTTTCTTTGAATTTAGAAGTAACAATATTTTTAATGTTATTAATGTTTTGCAATGCATCATTCTCATTGATCTCCCAAAGGTTTAACTAGGCCCTTGTGTCTTTATACCACCCTCACTTGAGCCTTAGGTGGTTTTGGCTGGAATTTAAAGCTAGCTTAGGAAGACTATGATCTCCTATGTTATTGAGTTTGTGCTTGTACAATAGAAGCCTAGTCATAGCTAGGCTCTCGATAGGGGAAAGACCTACTTCTATAAGGAGAATAGGATAGAGTGTATTGCTTTTAATTTTCAGGTAATATGTTATAAAATGCTTCTAGATTTGCTCAGTCTTTCTCCAGGATTCTCTAGAGATGCTGCAACCCCAGACCTCACATACATATAAGATAAAAAGAGTGGCTAAAGTTTCAAAGAAGAACTCCTTTTTATCCCACATTACCAGGTTTGCCGTTTCAAAATTATTTTCAAGACCAAAATAAGCTTTCCACCCCGCATTAATCCTTTTCTCAATGCTATAGTTCTAGTTGAGATTGTGATGAATATCAATTCCTAGGTACTTGTAAGAATACACTTCCTCCAAGTTATTATTGTCACACATAAAATTAGCGTAAGTGTCCTTCTTGGATTTGATAATCATAACTTTTGTTTTGTCAGTGTTAACAGTCATACCCATGGTAGAGCAGAAATCCTTAAGAAACCTAAGTTTCTCATCAAGATCAGATGGGCACCTTGTGAGAAGAAAAATATCGTTGGCATAGAGGAGAAGGAGATGACTATCCCAGCTAAGATCGTGCCAGCACAACCTGCTTCCTCGAAATACCCTTCAAGCTTGTCAATGTAAATGCCAAATAGGGTAGGGGAGAGGGGGCAACCTTGTTTAACTCCAAGATTACATTTAATATCTTTTGACCACCCCTCATTGCTTTTTAGCTTGGCAATTACATTCTCGTATAATCTTATAATGATAGCTCTCAACTTGAAAGGAACCTTTATCTCTTGTAATCTATTCCAAATGTGGTTTCTAGGAACTATATCAAAAGCCTTTCTAAAGTCCATAAAGCAACAAAAGAGATTGGATTTATCATTACGACAATCCTCCACAATGATCCTAAGCGTAACGAGGTGGTCTGTTGTTGAGTGATGACTTCTAAAACCCTCTTGGCCTTTAGCTCGCTTACCTTCACTTTCAAGCCATATGCTTGACTTCTTTTCCAAAATAGTACCATATAGCTTGGCTAAGAGAGGGCTAATCATAATGGTCTGATAATTAGAGGGGTTATTTGTATCCCCACTTTTAAAAATAGGGATAATGAGGCTCTCAGTCCATGGCTTTGGGAACCCTTGCTTGACTGCTTGATTGAAAAGTTTGTGGATGTGGGGGATGAGGACAAGACCTCCAATTTTAAGATTTCTACCTGGTAACCTTCGATGTCCTTAGCTTTCCCATTTGTTAGGCGTTTAACCCCAAAATCAATGTCTTCTAATGAGAAAACTTCTTTTGTTGTGAGCAGGGTTTCAAAGTTATCCATGACATTTGGAGATTCATAAAGCTTTTTAAGATAGGAATTCCAATCGTGTAAAGCAATTTTATTATTATCTTTAGTTTTCCTAGACAAAATCTGCCTCCAAAATTTCTTAGGAGCTACCTTAGAGAGGTGTAAGAGATTCTCTTGTCTTTTACGAATGTACTGCCTCTTTTTCATTTTAGTTAGAGCTTTGTATATTTTTATCTTGCCCATTTTAAGAGATCCATCAACAACTTCCTTAATTTCTCTCCTCGTACTTTTACAATCTTTGTCATACCATGGGTTGGTTTTGCTATTTCTTTTATTATCTGAAACTTCAATTGATAACTTGTTAATAGAATATGAGAGGGTTCTGGTCAAATTATGATAGAGGTCTTCTATGTTGTCTATGCTAGATAAAGGAAGTAGTTTAGTTTTTAATTCAATTAGAAAGAGATCGTTTTTATTTCTATCAAATATAAGGTTCTTTTGGCTATAAGGGTTATTTTCTATGAGATCTCTATGCATGAGAACATTGAGAGTTATAATTAAAGGCCTATGATCAGAGTTAGGCTCGTGGTCGTGTAAGATGTCAACATTTATTATTTCCTTGTATAGAGGGAGTTAGGAAATAACATAGTCTACCACGCTGCTACCAAGCCCATGGATGTAGGTCATCTAGCTAGAATTGGGCCACTTATTCAGACCATTGCAAATTATGAGATCCTGAGCACTACAGAGCTTGACTAGCTCCAACCCAAACAAATTATCCCCGAGGTCTTCAGAGCTCCTTTTCTACCTACTACTCAGAGTAGGGTCTTCATCTAACCAAAGAGGATTAGGGTTGGAATGATTGCTTAGAATAATAGCTTGGTTGCTTGAAGTTCAAGCATTAAAGTCCCCTATTAAAAGGATATTACCTTCATTCCTTAGGTTAGAAATATCACTCTCTAAACTATTGTAGGGATTATATTTATGTAGATTCTTCTTCTTATAGAAGTTAGAATTGATGGGAAGAAAATAACATTGCTATGTAGGTATTTTATTATTAATGTGAGTGATCTCTATCCAACTATATTGGTTATAAGGGTTGTTTTTATAAATCCTAGCATGAAGGGAGATGTTCTTCTTAATGTAACAAGCTATTCCCCCAATGCCTCTACGGGAGGATCGCTTGTTCCAGGTAGACCATAGTGTAAAGCCATCTATGTTAGGGACCTTAGATTCTTCGTGCTCCCAAGTTTCAACAAGCAAAATAATATCAACATCATTTGAGATCCAACTTAGCTTGGGGCCTTTGTTCCATGGAAAGCCCTGACCAAATTAATCTTAGACATATTTAGTTTAAATGATCAAAATAATTAGATGTTCAACAAATTTTGTATGATTGCACACACTGAAACTAGCCTAGATCCATCTTAACACAAGATCCATCAAGTGCCGAGAGGGATCAAATCTCTCGAGGTGAAACCTTTCCTCATGTTTTTCACTCAAAAAATAGGTTTGCACCTCAAGAGATTTGATCCCTCTCGGCTCTTGGTAGATCTGGTATTAAGATGGATCTAGGCTGGTATGTGTGGCATGTATATAAAAACTTAGCATTTTTTATTAAGGAATTTATTATTAATTATTATAATATACAATTCTAAAATAAGATTTTATTTATTTATTATTCTTTTTTTAATTTTAAATTAATTTATGTTTTGAATATTTCTTAATAATAGATATAGAAATTTTTTCTAAAGATTAATTATTTAAAATTAAATATTAATTCCAAGTTTTATTATTTATATTATTTTTATGAATAATATTGAATTATGTAATATATTTAAAAAAAATTAAATATTAAAATTTTAATCAATTAATACTTTTGAATGATTTTCAAAATTTCAAAAATATTATAATTATAACTTAGGGATCTAATACAACTTTAATAATATGTTGAATATCAATTCTCATCTAACATGTGTGCAACATTTTTGTCTGAAAATTTTAGTGAAATGTCTAGTCCAGCATATGATCTAAAGTGTTTATAATAATCTTGTCAACAACAATCTAAATAATCCTACAAACCTGCACCATCACATAATCCAAATAATTGAAGACACCAAAACCCGAGTCAGCGTTCGTTTTCTTCCATGTAAATTGCAACCTTCATTTATCTTATAATGGGAATCATGTTTCTTTATGCTTTGGCATATTTCTTCTCAAGGATTTTAAGTTGTCCAAGTGGTAGCTATCATCAGGATACAACTAGGGAATACCCACACAATGAAGTGAAGAAGCTCTCACATTAAGATTCAACTTATCATAGAAAAACTTTTAAATGCTAATATGAATTATGACAAATTTAATAAGACCATCTCAAATTTAATATTTAAAATAATTTAAATTATTCAGATTTAAAAAAAAAAGAATTTTATTTTATTGAAAAAAATGAAGTCGTTAAAATATTCAAATGTTCATGTATTAACTTACTCTTGTTAAAAGAGTACAACATACCTATATTAAAATAGAAACATAATGGAAGGTGCATTTTAAGAAAGTTGTTATGCTAATATAATCTTTAGTAAACAAAAGAAATATTGTTTAGTATGGGAGCATTATACCATATATTTTAGTTAACCAAAGAATTATTCTTTACTCAATTCACAATTTTTTTTATTTTTATTTTTTTAGGATAAGATCGAAAGAGTGTGTGTGTGTGTGTGTGTGTGTGTGTGTGTGTGTGTGAGAGAGAGAGAGAGAGAGAGAGTTATGTGTAGTGGATTATATGCGCCATAGATACACCAACCACTAAAATGTCCTAATTGTATTTGGGAGAAACATGAGGTAGGATGTGGTGGGATGCCACTAAGATTGATGTAAAGTAAAATTATTCCACCACATAATTTTTATTTTTATTTTTACTAGGTTATATGAGTCCTCAGATGACTGGCATGCCTAATTTGTGGCTTCCATAGCTATTACGTAAGGGTATCTAAGTTTAGGAATACTACATTATTCTACTTGAGTTTTGAAATGGTTTTTTGGTCAACATTATTTAGTCAATATAAACTTTCTATTTATATGCTATTTTTTTTCTTGGATTAGTTTATATGTATTAGGTTTTGTTCAATTCCAAAGGTCCATGATGGAAGCTAATATGGCTTAGATGATCCTTACGTAATTAAAATAAAACTCTTACAATCAATCCAATTTCAACTAAATTTATGTAGAGGCTTCTCCCATATTGCCCCCATCTCCAGGTTTTGGGGTTGTGGGGATATTTGATGCAATGACATATACAAAAACCTAATTTAATGGGAGGTCGAATTTATTTACCAATGATTTGGTTCCTCAATGAGTGGATTTGTTACGATAGAATTTGTTTTTTTTGCTATTTAATCCATTAGGTTTAGAAAATTGTTGCAATTTGTTTCATTTTCCCAAAATTAGTCTATTTGATCCTATGTTTGTGGATCTGGACCGAATGCATGATATATCATTTATAGTATCTTGAATTAATAAAAAATAAACTAGTGTGTAGTGAAAAAGAGTGATTTTATAATCAGTGTCAATAACTAGTCCTCCTACAATCTCTATATTATTATTACTGACACAGACACACACACACACATAATGGTTCAGAGAATTAAACTGACAGAGTAATTAAGTGAGGCCTTTATACTGCGTGAGTGGGAGAGTTTTAGGTCCCACATAGGGGCGTCGACACTTTAAAAGAGCGAAGGTCGAAGAAAAAAGGTGTAGTGCAGTACAAAGGATAAAATATTTAGTTTTTTTTTTACCAACAAGAACCATTAATTAATATCATGAGGAGGTAGAATTCAAAGTTCTACTCAAGGAGAAGCTGACAGTTGACAAAATCGGGCTAATTCCTTGGGGTAAGTCACACCCAAGTATCATAATTATTGTCAAAATGATAATTTTCTAAGCACTAAGGATCATGCAATTCATGCCTCTATATGTTCCGATAAGGGTTTTTATTTAGTTTTGAGGACATATGTGATTGAATGAAGCTTGTTTATGTTTTTGGCAAGAAAGGAGACTTTGGAGTGAAGAAATGACGCTCGATTGAGCTATTTGAGAGCTTAAATATTGCTCAATCGAGCAATATAAAAAATCTCAATTTAGCTATAAGAAGATCTATACGATGATATGATGAGAAGTGAATTCTATTGACCAAAAAAAGTATGGTGGGAGATTTACCATTTTATTATATTAAAAGTGACTTTAGTTAGAAACTTATTAAATTAAAAAAGGGAAAAAAAGTTAATGAAAGGAAAAATGCCAAAAATGACTGAAGTAAAATAAATAAAATTAAAAAGTCACATTGAGGAAGTCAAGGGGGAGCTTCTAGAATAATACTAAAATAATAAAATATAATAATTCTAGAAGATTGGAGATCTATCTATGGAGCCTTTAAAATGAGGAGGAGGAGATCATTTGGGACATCTTGTTCTGGTTGTTTATCTCTTATGGTAAGCTTTGGATAACGAAGTTCCCAACTTTGATAGCTTTAGGACAAAGAGCCTTGGGTGATTTCGTGAGTTGGACAAAAACCCAACCCGCCTTTGAGGATATTACACTAAGAAATATCATTGAGCTTCAATGGTCTTATTAGATATCATATCTGCAATAGATGTGAACATCGGAGTGAGGATCACTCAGATTCTCAAGTTGGGCATCATTATCAATTATTAATTGGAGGCCATGTCTAGCATTGTAGCGTATTATCTGATGGAAATTATTATCTAAACTATTTCCTTCTATCGACATGTATTCTTATTCTATAATAAATAAATAAAAGCTGAGTTGTTTCCTTTTATTTTATTATTCAAATTTTTGTATTTCGTTTGCGTTTGGGGCTTATATTTTTACTAACAATTTTTGTCAATGGATGAAATTTTATATGAAGAATTTTGTTTGAATCAAATACCAAAACCTATCGAAAAATTTTGTTTGGGATATTGCATTGCTATCAAAGCATGGTCTTAGCAAGCTATTGTCCTAAAGCTAAGTGATGCCACCAAGTAGGAGAAAGTAGTTTCGATGATCCTCCATAATCACCCTAGCTAGAATTTCATCAATTTCAATGGTTCTATATAGCCACCTATTGATGGAATAAATTATGTTCATCGACATTTACAATACAACCCGCTCATAACCCAAAATCAAACTCTTTTACGTTTAGATTGGTGGTTTCGACTCGTTTTGAATTGGGTCCAACTACCTGTACAAAGATTACTTTGGTGACTGGAGACTTGGAAATGGTGAAAGACATAGAAACATAGGGGGAATGGATTTGTAATATATGATAAAAAATAAATAAAAGCATAAACTACACTATTATATATACTAATAACTACTTAATAACCAGAGTGTTGATACTTTATATGTGAAAAGGATATGTAGCTAATAACTGAAAATATATATCTTCATGCTATTTCGTTAATTAAAGAAACATAAAGATAAATTAATTCAATTAAATAGTTAATTTATTTTTTTTTGGTTGGTCTAGCCCATGGGGATTTGAACTTTGAATCTCATCCTTTATATATAATATTTCATAAAAATGTGATCACCAATTGAGCTACACGCCATGGTATATAGTTAATTGAATTAATTTAATAAATCATTCATCTATAATTTTTGTTCCTCTTATACTTATAATCAGTTAGATAACAATACATCAAAAGTGATAATATCTTGATCAACTAAGCATAAGCATAAGCAACAAAGCATAAGATGGGTTTCTGATTATAAATAAAGAGAAAAGACAACTAACAAAAATACCATTTTTTCTCTACTCTTCATGGATCTGGAATCAACAAGTGGTTCAACTTATACTAAATAAAAGATAAAGTACAATAGTGTAACAAACTGATTCTTGCAAAAACACAGAAACCGTAAGCGTGAGCTCGAGAGGCCTTTAAATACTTTTTCAAAATAACAATTTGTTATTCTCTCAAGTAAATATTGTTTGGGATATTGCATTGGTATCAAAGCATGGTCTTAGCAAGCTATTGTCCTAAAGCTAAGTGATGCCACCAAGTAGGAGAAAGTAGTTTCAATGATCCTCCATAATCACCCTAGCTAGAATTTCATCAATTTCAATGGTTCTCTATAGCCACCTATTGATGGAATAAATTATGTTCATCGACATTTACAATACAACCCACTCATAACCCCGAATCAAACTCTTTTACATTTAGATTGGTGGTTTCGACTCATTTTGAATTGGGTCCTACTACCTGTACACAGATTACTTTAGTTGTTGGAGACTTGGAAAGGGTGAAAGACATAGAAACATAGTGGGAATGGATTTGTAATATATGATAAAAAAAATAAATACTACAATAAACTACACTATTATATATACTAATAACTACTTAATAACCTGAGTGTTGATACTTTATATGTGAAAAGGATATGTAGCTAATAACTAAAAATATATATCTTCATGCTATTTCGTGAATTAAAGAAACATAAAGATAAATTAATTCAATTAAAGAGTTAATTAATTTTTTTTGTTTGGTCTAGCTCATGGGGATTTGAACTTTGAAACTCATCCTTTATATATAAGATTTCAGAAAAATGTGATAAAAAATTGAGCTACACCCCATGGTATATAGTTAATTGAATTATTTTAATAAATCATTCATATATAATTTTTGTTTCTCTTATACTTATAATCAGTCAGATAGCAATACATCATAACTGATAATATCTTGATCAACTACGCATAAGTATAAGCAACAAAGCATAAGATGGGGTTCTTATTATAAATAAAAAGAAAAGACAACTAAAAAAAATACCAATTTTTCTCTACTCTTCATGGATCTGGAATCAACAAGTGGTTCAACTTATACTAAATAAAAGACGAAGTACAATAGTGTAACAAACTGATTCTTGCAAAAATACAAAAACCATAAGCGTGAGCTCGAGAGGCCTTTAAATACTTTTTCAAAATAACAATTTGTTATTCTCTCAACTAAAGCAAAACAGATTGGAATAAAATAGATATTAGTTACAGTTTGAAACAGAGAAATCATTTCGAATGAACTGCTACATAGGTGGAGCCTGTGGATGATTTATGTTGCTAATAAATTTCTAGAAGTGATCCTAGCTAGGGAGGAGAATGAGGCTTGATGTTCATTTGATAGTTGAAGACCTGAGCTCGTAAAGTTGGAAGTAGTTGATTTTTCTTATTCAAAAATAACTTCGGTTACTTGAAGGTAACCATATGGTTCGATTAAAAATTCCTATATCATTTCTAAATATCTGTAATCCATTCTATGAACTCTTCCAGATTCATGATGCCAATGTAAGAAGATATGTCTAGTTTCACCTTCGAACAAATCCTAAAAGTTCTTTCAATATCCTTGCTTCTACTGGATCTTCGGTTTCTTCTTCCTCTGGAGATTCTACATCTTTCTCCCTTACATATCCTACTTCAAGATCTCTCTACTTGTTAGTTCCCGTGGTTTCCATCTTGGAAACTAGGACAATACAGAGAGGGGGGGCGAATCAATATTTTATCAATTTTTTTAATTTTTAATTTATTTTATCCTTATGTAAGAGCAACAACATATTGAAGATAAATTTCAGAAATCAATGAATGAAAAATTAGTTCAACAAGTAATGGGGCATTCAAGGACCTTCCCACGTGGACTTTCCTTTTGTGCACCAAAGGTTATGCGATAGGGTGAACCCATCATGCTGCCTACGTTAGGCCAGCCTGTGCCGTGGGATGTGCCCCAAACAATGAGAACCATCCCTGTTACCCTGATGTTTTCAATATTATCTCGGTCACTTAGACCTAGGCATCAAGCTTTCCCGCCAAGGTGAACCCTCTGGGGTAAGCCTGGCAGGCTCGTTGTACTGTTGGCTCCACTCACTCCAATTCACTCCAATGGGAGTGATTTTCGCTTCCAATCTGGCTTCTTTGTGAGCTCGTATATCTCACTTATAGGCTCCACCATTTCGCATCTGTTGTGTTTGGCATTTTTCCAACTTTGGCAAAGCGACAAAGTCTCCACCAAATTATTTAACTCTACAATGAGGGCTTAGGGCCATAGAGCTTTTATGGGCTCTAAATTTGAAGCTAGGAAGCCATTTTTGGACTTCCATATACCATTGGAAATATATTTCAGATCTTTCTCCAAATCGGTGGCTTACACTACACCTAAGTTGATCTATCGCTCCAAAATTGGCTCCAAAAGCTCTGCTTCCATTTTTTCATGGTCTTCTATATGTTTCTTGCTTTGACACCTATGTTGCCTCCATCATTGTGTTTTCATCATCCTCTTTCCATCATTGACAACATACCTCAACGTGCCATTCTTTCTTCCAATTACTGCATAATTCTCATCACTTTAACATTGGCTACATGTCTTTATCCTCTTTTGCCTCCTCTAGTGCCACATCCAACTTTGTGCAACATGCTCAACATATTTTTTCTTGGACCATATGCAGGATATGATCTGATACGAACTAATGTAAGCCTTTATTTTTTCCCTTTGAGCTTATGTAGTGATTAAGACAAAATTCGCATTTTCATTGGTGAGAATCAAGCTAGAAACACCATAGTCGAGACAATTTATATAAATAACCCAAAGGGAAGGCACTAAGGCCAAATCCAAAAGAACCATTGTAGTTGATCTTGGATATAATATCCAAGTGTTAGAATAGAACCACCACGAACAAGCTTTGAGAAGATCCAAAAGGAAGAGGGCTTACCTAAGTTTTTAAATGACAACTTATGTTTTAATAATGGTGTTAACTTTGACAGCTTTATTCTACCAACACTCAGTGCTTATCATGCGATCACAACTCAAAACCAAGACCTAGTTCCCTTTATATTGGTGGGCCCTTCAAAGCGGAACATGTCACATAGACTCCTGTCATCTCGCCTTGTTCATAAAGTGTGTGAAGGAAAAACCAAAAGAGAGAGATTCCTGATGATTTCTCTATTAATTATCGACCCTGGCTTCATCAAATTTGATCTTGCTTATTTTAAAAGGGAACTCATGCCTACACCTCTAGGACGAGTTAGTGTGGACCCACCTGCATGTCATACAATCCTACTTATCTCTGATTGGTCGAGCTTCCACATGAGCCTTACTCCAGTCGAATTTTTGAGATAATAGCTTACAACATACACTAGCCCGACTTTGTCAACTGTCAGTTTCTCCTTGGGAAGAACTTTAAATTCTTCATCTTGGCGCTATTAATTGACAATTCTCATTGGTAAAAAAAAAACTACGTATTGTCTCACCTGTGTTTTGGCCTTAGCACTGTTAATGTATCGATGCTCCTTTGTGGGTCTTATAATTATCCCACTCATGTAGTATAAAAGCCTCACTTAATTACTCGGTTAGTTTAATTCTCTGAACCATTTTGCATGTGTGTGTGTGACCAATAATAATAGAGAGATTGTAAGAGGACTAGTTATTGACCTTGATTAGAAAATAACTCTTATTCTCTCCGCACTAGCTTATTTTGTTATTAATTCAATAAAATATAAAGGATACATCATGCATTTGGTCCAAATCCACAAAGATAGGATCAAATCCCTAATAGTTCCATTATTCCCAGAATTTATGGTGCTCCTAAAGTCCATAAACCTAACATACCTATCAGACCTATAGTAAATACCATAGGTTCCCCCACCTACCTTCTGGCAAAACACCTGGCCAAAAAACTTAGACCCATGTCTGATAATACCCCTTCTTATATTAAAGACTCATATTCTTTTGTTCAATGGATTAATAACATAGAAATGAAGGATGATGATCTTATGGTTAGCTTTGATATTGTATCTCTCTATACTATGATTCCTATTGATGAAGCTATTAATATCATGAGAAACATCATGGATATAGAAACTGTGGATCTTCTGGAGCTTTGCTTAAAATCCTCTTACTTCAGTTTCAAAGGTAAAATTTATGAACAAACCCATGGTGTGGCTATGGGCTCTCCTCTATCTCCCATAGTTGTTAACATCTTCATGGAACACTTCAAACAGAAGGCTCTTAGGTCATTTCCATACACCCCTGAAGAATGGAAAAGGTTTGTCAATGACATATTTGCTAAATGGAGTCATGGAAAAGAAAAACTTGACCTATTCCTCAATCATCTAAATAGCCTTTCAGACCATATAAAATTTACCATTGAAATTGAAAATAATAACCAGCTTCCCTTCCTCGATATTCTTCTAACCAAAAAACATGGGTCACTTAGTTTCCAAGTCTACAGAAAGAAAACCCATACATAACGATATCTTCATGCAAATTCTCATCACCACCCTAAACAAAAGATTGGCATCATTAGGACCTTAACCACTAGGGCGGCCAGAATATCTGATCCCAACCATTTAAAAGATGAACTCAACCATCTTCACAAAGTGTTTAAATTAAATGGCTATAATAGGAATACCATTAAGAAAGCTAGGCACCTATCATTAAACAAGAATAATAATATCAAAGATCAAAATTCATCAACTCATAAGGTCTCCCTTCCATAAATTAAAGGCACCACTGATAAAATTACTAAAATTCTTAATAAACACAACATTAATGTAGCCTTCACCCCTTCCAACACCATCAGAAAATTATTCAACTCAGTCAAGGATCCCATAAACCCTAACCTTCAAAAAGGTGTTTATGTTATTCCTTGCTCATGTGGAAAAGAATACATAGGTGAAACAGGTAGGTCTCTTAACATTATAATTAAATAACACACTGCTAACTTAAGAAGGGAAAGGATCTCAAAATCGGCCTTAGCGGAACATGTTCACTCCTCCTCTCTTTACATGTGCATGGAAGAAACCAAACTAGTTAGAAAAGAAGACCACTATCTTAAAAGGAAAATCAAAGAAGCCATTTAAATAGAAAAAAGGAACAACAACTTGAACCAAGATGATGGATTAAAACTAAGTAACACCTGGAAACCTTTACTTGAGATCTTAAAGAACCAGTAATTAACTCATATCCTTTTTAATAATTTAATCCCTCATCTATCATTAAAAGATTAATAAAATATAAATCAACTCAACAAGAAAACATTATATAACATCCTCCTCAAACAGTAAAACAAAAACATAAATAAACATATAAATCGAATAATTGGTTATTTCATAACTAATCATTTGATAATATTAAAATAAATTAAAATCATAACTTATTAATTATAGGAGCAGGGTAACACATGTATTTAAATTAAACATATAGTCGTATTAACTCATATTAAAATAGTTAGAAAATAAACAATAGGAACCATATAGAAAATTATAAGGAATTAATTAAACAAGTTAGTTAATTAAGTAAACAAATTAATTAATAAATTAGTTAAACAAATTATTTAGTTAATTTGTTCAATTAATTTATTACAGAGACATATTAGTTAATTAATTAGAGAATTAATTAGGGCATTAATTAAAACAAATTAATTAATTAATTAATTTAACAACTAATTGATTAATTAAACAAATTAATTAATTAAACATATAAATCAAATAATGGGTTATTTCATATCTAACTATTTGATAATATCAAAATAAATTAAAATCATAACTTATTAATTATGATAGCACGGTAACACGTGATTAAAATAAACATGTAGTCCTTATAACTCATATTAAACAGTTAGAAAAATAAACAATAGGAATCATATATAAAATTATAGGGAATTAATTAAACAAGTTAGTTAATTAATTAAACAAATTAATTAATTAGTTAAACAAATTAATTGGTTATTTTGTTTAATTAATTAATTACTCAAACAAATTAATTAATTAATTAGGGAATTGATTAAAACAAATTAATTAATTAATTTTACAAATTAATTAGTTAATTAAACAACTAATTAATTAATTAATCAAACAAATTAATTAAATAAATAAATAAATAAATCTGAATATTAAAGACTAAGTGGAGATTGGCCGACCTAATTTCTTAGATTAACTCCATAACATATATATGACTTAAAATATAGCTCATGGATACATCATGAATATCTCTAGAATATTTATTGTTGCATCCCCTAATGATGGACTCACTTGGTAGTCCGAAACGTTGGGTTCATATAACTCTATAACAGGTCATTCCTCCTCTATTTGAAACTATCCTCACCTATATGGATTCATTATTTAACAAAATAAAACAAATTGCAACAATTTGCTAAACTTAATGGAATACATAGCAAGCAAAACAAACCCTATCCAAACAAATCCACACATTGAGGAACCAACTCCTTGGTAAATAAATTTGACCTCTTGGCTAATAAGGTTTCTACTGATGTCCTTGCATCAAATTTCCCCACACTCTGACGACCTACAAATGGGGGCACTATGAGAGAAGGTTCTACATAAATTTAGTTGAAAGTGGATTGATTGTAAGAGTTTTATTTTAGTTATGTAAGATTCGTCTACACCATATAATCTTGCATAATAGACCTTTGGAATTGAAAAAGAACTAATACATATCAACTAATCCAAGAAAAATATAGCCTATAAATAGAAAACTTAGACTCACTAAATAATGATGACAAGAAAACCATTTCTAAACTCAAGTAGAATAATATAGCCTTCGTAAACTTAGATACCCTAGGTCGTAGCTATTGGAGCCACAAGTTAGGCATGCAAGTCATCTCAAGACTAATATGACCTAGCAAACATAAAAATAAAAAATTAAGTGGCTGAATAAGTTTACTTTACATCAATGTTAATGTCATCCTACCTCATGTTTTTCCCAAACATAATTAGGTCTTTTAAGTGGTTGGTATATCTATGATGCATATAATCCACTACACATAATTATTGATCACACACACACATAGACACTTGCTTTCAATATTATCTTAACATCATATTTTTTTGGTCAACCCATTAAAGAATAATGTTTCGGTTAACGAAAGTATGTGGTATGATGCTCTCATATTAAAGAATATTGCTTGGGTTTACTAAAGTATATATCAACTTAACAACACTCTTAAAATGCACCTTCCAACATGTTTCCATTTTAATATAGTTTTGTTCTACTCTTTTAACAAGAGTAAGTTAATACATGAACATTTGAATATTTTAATGAGTTCATTGTTTTCAATAAAATAAAATTCAATCTTGATTTTTTTTTTGTAATTTCAATAATTTAAATTATTTTAAATATTAAAAATAAACAAAAACAAAATTTATGTTAATCAAGGAAAAGGATAAAACTATAATAATTTTTTCATTTGATATGCATTTATTAAATTTGTCCTAATTCATATTAAGATTCAAAAAAATTTCTATGATAAGTTAAATCTTAATGTGAGAGCTTCTTCATTTCATTGTGTGGGTATTCCTTAGGCGCATCCTTATGATACCTACATCTTGGATCACTTAAAATCCTTAAGAACACTTGTTCCAAAAACATAAAGAAACATGATTCACATTATTAGATAAATGAAGCTTGCCACCTCTATAGAAGAAAACAAACATTGACTTGGAATTTAGCATCTTCATTTTTCTGGATTATACAATGGCGCATGTTTGTAGGGTTATGTAGAATGCTATTGATAAGATTGTTATAATTACTTTAGATTAGATTTTGGATTGGACATTTCACTGAAGTTTTATGACAAAAATGTTGCACATTTATTACATGGGAATTTATATTCAACATATTATTAAAGTTGTATTAAGTCTCTAAGTTATAACTATAATATTTTAAAAACTTTGAAAATCATTTAAAATTATGAATTGAATTTCTTATTTCATTAAAGTATATTATATAATTAAATACCGTTAATAAAAACTAATTATATAACAAAAAAATTCTGGTTTTAGATTTTTTTTAGAGTTAATATTTCATTTAAGTAATTAATTTTTTTAAACAAATTAATATATTTATTATTCAAAATATACTTTAATTTAAATTTAAAATAAAAAAATAAAAAAATATAATTCTTATTTTACATTAAGGAAATTTCATATTATAATGATTAATAATAAATTCGTTAATAAAAAATACTATGTTTTTATAGACGTGTCATACGTGTTATCGCTAGTAAGGGGATATAATGAAGAATTATATGCTTGGTATGGCTAAAATTAATATCATATTCATTATCTTAATAGTTATTAAGTTATTAAATTAATATTTTGTATTTTGTTATATTGAATAATATTTATCTAAATTATATACTAGTTTAATTTTTTAATTTAATATTATTTAAAAAAACTTTTAATAATCTTTATTTTTAAATGTTTGATAAATTAATTTCAAAATTAATAAATATCTCGAACATCTTTTGTCATTAGATAGGATGTTATCCATATTTATATCTGTCTATATATATGATGATGATGATGATGGTTAACGTCCATTGAGACTAAACTTTGGTCTATCGGACCTAAAGAAACAAACTATTTAGTTTGATTTAGGAATTTTATTCCTATGCTCAAAAAGCTTGGAGAGAAGCCTCCTGAGCTCACTATAATTTTGACATCGTAAAAGGCTAGGAAGGTCAATATTGCGACAAAGATTATGAAACTGAGATCTAATGTGATTATACATGGGGCACTCTAAGAGGAAGTGGTTTTCATCCTCGATTTTCCTATTCTCACAGAGATGGCAGATCCTTTCCATCCATGGTGTTTTAGGAACTGCCCAATGACCTGTTTCACTATGGAGCTCATGAGAGTTTGTCCTAATCTTCGCTATATTAATTTTCTTCTTTGAGCTAATTAAGATAGAGAGATACTTTTGATCTTCTAGGGTGGGGTTGAAGACCTTCTTATAATAACTTAATTTTCTTTTTGCTGCTAAATCTTTCTCACACCACATTTTTTCTTTGAATTTAGAAGTAACAATATTTTTAATGTTATTAATGTTTTGCAATGCATCATTCTCATTGATCTCCCAAAGGTTTAACTAGGCCCTTGTGTCTTTATACCACCCTCACTTGAGCCTTAGGTGGTTTTGGCTGGAATTTAAAGCTAGCTTAGGAAGACTATGATCTCCTATGTTATTGAGTTTGTGCTTGTACAATAGAAGCCTAGTCATAGCTAGGCTCTAGATAGGGGAAAGACCTACTTCTATAAGGAGAATAGGATAGAGTGTATTGATTTTAATTTTCAGGTTATATGTTATAAAATGCTTCTAGATTTGCTCAGTCTTTCTCCAGGATTCTCTAGAGATGCTGCAACCCCAGACCTCACATACATATAAGATAAAAAGAGTGGCTAAAGTTTCAAAGAAGAACTCCTTTTTATCCCAAATTACGAGGTTTGCCGTTTCACAATTATTTTCAATACCAAAATAAGCTTTCCACCCCGCATTAATCCTTTTCTCAATGCTATAGTTCCAGTTGAGATTGTGATGAATATCAATTCCTAGGTACTTGTAAGAATACACTTCCTCCAAGTTATTATTGTCACACATAAAATTAGCGTAAGTGTCCTTCTTGGATTTGATAATCATAACTTTTGTTTTGTCAGTGTTAACAGTCATACCCATGGTAGAGTAGAAATCCTTAAGAAACCTAAGTTTCTCATCAAGATCAGATGGGCACCTTGTGAGAAGAAAAATATCGTTGGCATAGAGGAGAAGGATGATGACTATCCCAGCTAAGATCGTGCCAGCACAACCTGCTTCCTCGAAATACCCTTCAAGCTTGTCAATGTAAATGCCAAATAGGGTAGGGGAGAGGGGGCAACCTTGTTTAACTCCAAGATTACATTTAATATCTTTTGACCACCCCTCATTGCTTTTTATCTTGGCAATTACATTCTCGTATAATCTTATAACAATAGCTCTCAACTTGAAAGGAACCTTTATCTCTTCTAATCTATTCCAAATGTTGTTTCTAGGAACTAGATCAAAAGCCTTTCTAAAGTCCATAAAACAACAAAAGAGATTGGATTTATCATTACGACAATCCTCCACAATGATCCTAAGCGTAACGAGGTGGTCTGTTGTTGAGTGATGACTTCTAAAACCCTCTTGGCCTTTAGCTCGCTTACCTTCACTTTCAAGCCATATGCTTGACTTCTTTTCCAAAATAGTACAATATAGCTTGGCTAAGAGAGGGCTAATCATAATGGTCTGATAATTAGAGGGGTTATTTGTATCCCCACTTTTAAAAATAGGGATAATGAGGCTCTCAGTCCATGGCTTTGGGAACCCTTGCTTGACTGCTTGATTGAAAAGTTTCTGGATGTGGGGGATGAGGACAAGACCTCCAATTTTAAGATTTCTACCTGGTAACCTTCGATGTCCTTAGCTTTCCCATTTTTTAGGCGTTTAACCCCAAAATCAATGTCTTCTAATGGGAAAACTTCTTTTGTTGTGAGCAAAGTTTCAAAGTTATCCATGAAATTTGGAGATTCATAAAGCTTTTTAAGATAGGAATTCCAATCATGTAAAGCAATTTTATTATTATCTTTAGTTTTCCTAGACAAAATCTGCCTCCAAAATTTCTTAGGAGCTACCTTAGAGAGGTGTAAGAGATTCTCTTGTCTTTTACGAATGTACTGCCTCTTTTTCATTTTAGTTTGAGCTTTGTATATTTTTATCTTGCCCATTTTAAGAGATTCATCAACAACTTCCTTAATTTCTCTCCTCGTACTTTTACAATCTTTGTCATACCATGGGTTGGTTTTGCTATTTCTTTTATTATCTGAAACTTCAATTAAGAACTTGTTAATAGAATATGAGAGGGTTCTGGTCAAATTATGATAGAGGTCTTCTATGTTGTCTATGCTAGATAAAGGAAGTAGTTTAGTTTTTAATTCAATTAGAAAGAGATCGTTTTTATTTCTATCAAATATAAGGTTCTTTTGGCTATAAGGGTTATTTTCTATGAGATCTCTATGCATGAGAACATTGAGAGTTATAATTAAAGGCCTATGATCAGAGTTAGGCTCGTGGTCGTGTAAGATGTCAACATTTATTATTTCCTTGTATAGAGGGAGTTAGGAAATAACATAGTCTACCACGCTGCTACCAAGCCCATGGATGTAGGTCATCTGGCTAGAATTGGGCCACTTATTCAGACCATTGCAAATTATGAGATCCTGAGCACTACAGAGCTTGACTAGCTCCAACCCAAACAAATTCTCCCCGAGGTCTTCAGAGCTCCTTTTCTACCTACTACTCAGAGTAGGGTCTTCATCTAACCAAAGAGGATTAGGGTTGGAATGATTGCTTAGAATAATAGCTTGGTTGCTTGAAGTTCAAGCATTAAAGTCCCCCATTAAAAGGATATTACCTTCATTCCTTAGGTTATAAATATCACTCTCTAAACTATTGTAGGGATTATATTTATCTTGATTCTTCTTCTTATAGAAGTTAGAATTGATGGGAAGAAAATAACATTGCTATGTAGGTATTTTATTATTAATGTGAGTGATCTCTATCCAACTATATTGGTTATAAGGGTTGTTTTTATAAATCCTAGCATGAAGGGAGATGTTCTTCTTAATGTAACAAGCTATTCCCCCAATGCCTCTACGGGAGGATCGCTTGTTCCAGGTAGACCATAGTGTAAAGCCATCTATGTCAGGGACCTTAGATTCTTCGTGCTCCCAAGTTTCAACAAGCAAAATAATATCAACATCATTTGAGATCCAACTTAGCTTGGGGCCTTTGTTCCATGGAAAGCCCCGACCAAATTAATCTTAGACATATTTAGTTTAAAATGATCAAAATAATTAGATGTTCAACAAATTTTGTATGATTGCACACACTGAAACTAGCCTAGATCCATCTTAACACAAGATCCATCAAGTGCCGAGAGGGATCAAATCTCTCGAGGTGAAACCTTTCCTCATGTTTTTCACTCAAAAAATAGGTTTGCACCTCGAGAGATTTGATCCCTCTCGGCTCTTGGTAGATTTGGTATTAAGATGGATCTAGGCTGGTATGTGTGGCATGTATATAAAAACTTAGCATTTTTTATTAAGAAATTTATTATTAATTATTATAATATACAATTCTAAAATAAGATTTTATTTATTTATTATTCTTTTTTTAATTTTAAATTAATTTATGTTTTGAATATTTCTTAATAATAGATATAGAAATTTTTTCTAAAGATTAATTATTTAAAATTAAATATTAATTCCAAGTTTTATTATCTATATTATTTTTATGAATAATATTGAATTATGTAATATATTTTAGAAAAATTAAATATTAAAATTTTAATCAATTAATACTTTTGAATGATTTTCAAAATTTCAAAAATATTATAATTATAACTTAGGGATCTAATACAACTTTAATAATATGTTGAATATCAATTCTCATCTAACATGTGTGCAACATTTTTGTCTGAAAATTTTAGTGAAATGTCTAGTCCAGCATATGATCTAAAGTGTTTATAATAATCTTGTCAACAACAATCTAAATAATCCTACAAACCTGCACCATCACATAATCCAAATAATTGAAGACACCAAAACCCGAGTCAGCGTTCGTTTTCTTCCATGTAAATTGCAACCTTCATTTATCTTAAAAGGAATCATGTTTCTTTATGCTTTGGCATATTTCTTCTCAAGGATTTTAAGTTGTCCAAGTGGTAGCTATCATACGGATACAACTAGGGAATACCCACACAATGAAGTGAAGAAGCTCTCACATTAAGATTCAACTTATCATAGAAAAACTTTTAAATGCTAATATGAATTATGACAAATTTAATAAGACCATCTCAAATTTAATATTTAAAACAATTTAAATTATTGAGATTTAAAAAAAAAGAATTTTATTTTATTGAAAAAAATGAAGTCGTTAAAATATTCAAATGTTCATGTATTAACTTACTCTTGTTAAAAGAGTACAACATACCTATATTAAAATAGAAACATAATGGAAGGTGCATTTTAAGAAAGTTGTTATGCTAATATAATCTTTAGTAAACAAAAGAAATATTGTTTAGTATGGGAGCATTATACCATATATTTTAGTTAACCAAAGAATTATTCTTTACTCAATTCACAATTTTTTTTATTTTTATTTTTTTAGGATAAGATCGAAAGAGTTTGTGTGTGGTGTGTGTGTGTGTGTGTGTGTGAGAGAGAGAGAGAGAGAGAGAGAGAGAGAGTTATGTGTAGTGGATTATATGCGCCATAGATACACCAACCACTAAAATGTCCTAATTGTATTTGGGAAAAACATGAGGTAGGATGTGGTGGGATGCCACTAAGATTGATGTAAAGTAAAATTATTCCACCACATAATTTATATTTTTATTTTTACTAGGTTATATGAGTCCTCAGATGACTGGCATGCCTAATTTGTGGCTTCCATAGCTATTACGTAAGGGTATCTAAGTTTAGGAATACTACATTATTCTACTTGAGTTTTGAAATGGTTTTTTGGTCAACATTATTTAGTCAATATAAACTTTCTATTTATATGCTATTTTTTTTCTTGGATTAGTTTATATGTATTAGGTTTTGTTCAATTCCAAAGGTCCATGATGGAAGCTAATATGGCTTAGATGATCCTTACGTAATTAAAATAAAACTCTTACAATCAATCCAATTTCAACTAAATTTATGTAGAGGCTTCTCCCATATTGCCCCCATCTGCAGGTTGTCGGAGTGTGGGGAGATTTGATGCAATGACATATACAAAAACCTAATTTAATGGGAGGTCAAATTTATTTACCAATGATTTGGTTCCTCAATGAGTGGATTTGTTACGATAGAGTTTGTTTTTTTTGCTATTTAATCCATTAGGTTTAGAAAATTGTTGCAATTTGTTTCATTTTCCCAAAATTAGTCTATTTGATCCTATGTTTGTGGATCTGGACCGAATGCATGATATATCATTTATAGTATCTTGAATTAATAAAAAATAAACTAGTGTGTAGTGAAAAAGAGTGATTTTATAATCAGTGTCAATAACTAGTCCTCCTACAATCTCTATATTATTATTACTGACACAGACACACACACACACATAATGGTTCAGAGAATTAAACTGACAGAGTAATTAAGTGAGGCCTTTATACTGCGTGAGTGGGAGAGTTTTAGGTCCCACATAGGGGCGTCGACACTTTAAAAGAGCGAAGGTCGAAGAAAAAAGGTGTAGTGCAGTACAAAGGATAAAATATTTAGTTTTTTTTTTTACCAACAAGAACCATTAATTAATATCACGAGGAGGTAGAATTCAAAGTTCTACTCAAGGAGAAGCTGACAGTTGACAAAATCGGGCTAATTCCTTGGGGTAAGTCACACCCAAGTATCATAATTATTGTCAAAAGGATAATTTTCTAAGCACTAAGGATCATGCAATTCATGCCTCTATATGTTCCGATAAGGGTTTTTATTTAGTTTTGAGGACATATGTGATTGAATGAAGCTTGTTTATGTTTTTGGCAAGAAAGGAGACTTTGGAGTGAAGAAATGACGCTCGATTGAGCTATTTGAGAGCTTAAATATTGCTCAATCGAGTAATATAAAAAATCTCAATTTAGCTATAAGAAGATCTGTACGATGATATGATGAGAAGTGAATTCTATTGACCAAAAAAAGTATGGTGGGAGATTTACCATTTTATTATATTAAAAGTGACTTTTGTTAGTAACTTATTAAATTAAAAAAGGGAAAAAAAGTTAATGAAAGGAAAAATGCCAAAAATGACTTAAGTAAAATAAATAAAATTAAAAAGTCACATTGAGGAAGTCAAGGGGGAGCTTCTAGAATAACAATAAAATAATAAAATATAATAATTCTAGAAGATTGGAGATCTATCTATGGAGCCTTTAAAATGAGGAGGAGGAGGAGATCATTTGGGACATCTTGTTCTGGTTGTTTATCTCTTATGGTAAGCTTTAGATAACGAAGTTCCCAACTTTGATAGCTTTAGGACAAAAAGCCTTGGGTGATTTCGTGAGTTGGACAAAAACCCAACCCGCCTTTGAGGATATTACACTAAGAAATATCATTGAGCTTCAATGGTCTTATTAGATATCATATCTGCAATAGATGTGAACATTGGAGTGAGGATCACTCAGATTCTCAAGTTGCGCATCATTATCAATTATTAATTGGAGGCCATGTCTAGCATTGTAGCGTATTATCTGATGGAAATTATTATCTAAACTATTTCCTTCTATTTACATGTATTCTTATTCTATAATAAATAAATAAAAGCTGAGTTGTTTCCTTTTATTGTATTATTCAAATTTTTGTATTTCGTTTGCCTTTGGGGCTTATATTTTTACTAACAATTTTTGTCAATGGATGAAATTTTATATGAAGAATTTTGTTTGAATCAAATACCAAAACCTATCGAAAAATTTTGTTTGGGATATTGCATTGCTATCAAAGCATGGTCTTAGCAAGCTATTGTCCTAAAGCTAAGTGATGCCACCAAGTAGGAGAAAGTAGTTTCGATGATCCTCCATAATCACCCTAGCTAGAATTTCATCAATTTCAATGGTTCTATATAGCCACCTATTGATGGAATAAATTATGTTCATCGACATTTACAATACAACCCGCTCATAACCCAAAATCAAAGTCTTTTACGTTTAGATTGGTGGTTTCAACTCGTTTTGAATTGGGTCCAACTACCTGTACAAAGATTACTTTGGTGACAGGAGACTTGGAAATGGTGAAAGACATAGAAACATAGGGGGAATGGATTTGTAATATATGATAAAAAATAAATAAAAGCATAAACTACACTATTATATATACTAATAACTACTTAATAACCAGAGTGTTGACACTTTATATGAGAAAAGGATATGTAGCTAATAACTGAAAATATATATCTTCATGCTATTTCGTTAATTAAAGAAACATAAAGATAAATTAATTCAATTAAATAGTTAATTTGTTTTTTTTTTGTTGGTCTAGCTCATGGGGATTTGAACTTTGAATCTCATCCTTTATATATAATATTTCATAAAAATGTGATCACCAATTGAGCTACACGCCATGGTATATAGTTAATTGAATTAATTTAATAAATCATTCATCTATAATTTTTGTTCCTCTTATACTTATAATCAGTTAGATAACAATACATCAAAAGTGATAATATCTTGATCAACTAAGCATAAGCATAAGCAACAAAGCATAAGATGGGGTTCTGATTATAAATAAAAAGAAAAGACAACTAACAAAAATACCATTTTTTCTCTACTCTTCATGGATCTGGAATCAACAAGTGGTTCAACTTATACTAAATAAAAGATAAAGTACAATAGTGTAACAAACTGATTCTTGCAAAAACACAGAAACCGTAAGCGTGAGCTCGAGAGGCCTTTAAATACTTTTTCAAAATAGCAATTTGTTATTCTCTCAAGTAAATATTGTTTGGGATATTGCATTGGTATCAAAGCATGGTCTTAGCAAGCTATTGTCCTAAAGCTAAGTGATGCCACCAAGTAGGAGAAAGTAGTTTCAATGATCCTCCATAATCACCCTAGCTAGAATTTCATCAATTTCAATGGTTCTCTATAGCCACCTATTGATGGAATAAATTATGTTCATCGAAATTTACAATACAACCCACTCATAACCCCAAATCAAACTCTTTTACATTTAGATTGGTGGTTTCGACTCGTTTTGAATTGGGTCCTACTACCTGTACACAGATTACTTTAGTTGTTGGAGACTTGGAAAGGGTGAAAGACATAGAAACATAGTGGGAATGGATTTGTAATATATGATAAAAAAAAAAAATACTGCAATAAACTACACTATTATATATACTAATAACTACTTAATAACCTGAGTGTTGATACTTTATATGTGAAAAAGATATGTAGCTAATAACTAAAAATATATATCTTCATGCTATTTTGTGAATTAAAGAAACATAAAAATAAATTAATTCAATTAAAGAGTTAATTAATTTTTTTTGTTTGGTCTAGCTCATGGGGATTTGAACTTTGAAACTCATCCTTTATATATAAGATTTCAGAAAAATGTGATCAAAAATTGAGCTATACCCCATGGTATATAGTTAATTGAATTATTTTAATAAATCATTCATATATAATTTTTGTTTCTCTTATACTTATAATCAGTCAGATAGCAATACATCATAAGTGATAATATCTTGATCAACTAAGCATAAGTATAAGCAACAAAGCATAAGATGGGGTTCTTATTATAAATAAAAAGAAAAGACAACTAAAAAAAATACCAGTTTTTCTCTACTCTTCATGGATCTGGAATCAACAAGTGGTTCAGCTTATACTAAATAAAAGACGAAGTACAATAGTGTAACAAACTGATTCTTGCAAAAATACAAAAACCATAAGCGTGAGCTCGAGAGGCCTTTAAATACTTTTTCAAAAAAACAATTTTTTATTCTCTCAACTAAAGCAAAACAGATTGGAATAAAATAGATATTAGTTACAGTTTGAAACAAAGAAATCATTTCGAATGAACTGCTACATAGGTGGAGCCTGTGGATGATTTATGTTGCTAATAAATTTCTAGAAGTGATCCTAGCTAGGGAGGAGAATGAGGCTTGACGTTCATTTGATAGTTGAAGACCTGAGCTCGTAAAGTTGGAAGTAGTTGATTTTCTTATTCAAAAATAACTTCGGTTACTTGAAGGTAACCATATGGTTCGATTAAAAACTCCTATATCATTTCTAAATATCTGTAATCCATTCTATGAACTCTTCAAGATTCATGATGCCAATGTAAGAAGATATGTCTAGTTTCACCTTCGAACAAATCCTAAAAGTTCTTTCAATATCCTGGCTTCTACTGGATCTTCGGTTTCTTCTTCCTCCGGAGATTCTACATCTTTCTCCCTTACATATCCTACTTCAAGATCTCTCTACTTGTTAGTTCCCATGGTTTCCATGTTGGAAACTAGGACAATAAAGAGAGGAGGGGCGATTCAATATTTTATCAATTTTTTTAATTTTTAATTTATTTTATCCTTATGTAAGAGCAACAACATATTGAAGATAAATTTCAGAAATCAATGAATGAAAAATTAGTTCAACAAGTAATGGGGCATTCAAGGACCTTCCCACGTGGACTTTCCTTTTTTGCACCAAAGGTTATGCGATAGGGTGAACCCATCATGCTGCCTACGTTAGGCCAGCCTGTGCCGTGGGATGTGCCCCAAACAATGAGAACCATCCCCGTTACCCTGATGTTTTCAATCTTATCTCAGTCACTTAGACCTAGGCATCAAGCTTTCCTGCCAAGGTGAACCCTCTGGGGTAAGCCTAGCAGACTCATTGTACTGCTGGCTCCACTCGCTCCAATTCACTCCAATGGGAGTGATTTTCGCTTCCAATCTGGCTTCTTTGTGAGCTCGTATATCTCACTTATAGGCTCCACCATTTCGCATCTGTTGTTTTTGGCATTTTTCCAACTTTGGCAAAGCGACAAAGTCTCCACCAAATTATTTAACTCTACAATGAGGGCTTAGGGCCATAGAGCTTTTATGGGCTCTAAATTTGAAGCTAGGAAGCCATTTTTGGACTTCCATATACCATTGGAAATATATTTCAGATCTTTATCCAAATCGGTGGCTTACACTACACCTAAGTTGATCTATTGCTCCAAAATTGGCTCCAAAAGCTCTGCTTCCATTTTTTCATGGTCTTCTATATGTTTCTTGCTTTGACACCTATGTTGCCTCCATCATTGTGTTTTCATCATCCTCTTTCCATCATTGACAACATACCTCAACGTGCCATTCTTTCTTCCAATTACTCCATAATTCTCATCACTTTAACATTGGCTACATGTCTTTATCCTCTTTTGCCTCCTCTAGTGCCACATCCAACTTTGTGCAACATGCTCAACATATTTTTTCTTGGACCATATGCAGGATATGATCTGATACGAACTAATGTAAGCCTTTATTTTTTCCCTTTGAGCTTATGTAGTGATTAAGACAAAATTCGCATTTTCATAGGTGAGAATCAAGCTAGAAACACCATAGTCGAGACAATTTATATAAATAACCCAAAGGGAAGGCACTAAGGCCAAATCCAAAAGAACCATTGTAGTTGATCTTGGATATAATATCCAAGTGTTAGAATAGAACCACCACGAACAAGCTTTGAGAAGATCCAAAAGGAAGAGGGCTTACCTAAGTTTTTAAATGACAACTTATGTTTTAATAATGGTGTTAACTTTGACAGCTTTATTCTACCAACACTCAGTGCTTATCATGCGATCACAACTCAAAACCAAGACCTAGTTCCCTTTATATTGGTGGGCCATTCAAAGCGGAACATGTCATATAGACTCCTGTCATCTCGCCTTGTTCATAAAGTGTGTGAAGGAAAAACCACAAGAGAAAGATTCCTGATGATTTCTCTATTAATTATCGACCCTGGCTTCATCAAATTTGATCTTGCTTATTTTAAAAGGGAACTCATGCCTACACCTCTAGGACGAGTTAGTGTGGACCCACCTGCATGTCATACAATCCTACTTATCTCTGATTGGTCGAGCTTCCACACGAGCCTTACTCCAGTCAACTTTTTGAGATAATAGCTTACAACATACACTAGCCCGACTTTGTCAACTATCAGTTTCTCCTTGGGAAGAACTTTAAATTCTTCCTCTTGGCGCTATTAATTGACAATTCTCATTGGTAAAAAAAAAACTACGTATTGTCTCACCTGTGTTTTGGCCTTAGCACTGTTAATGTATCGATGCTCCTTTGTGGGTCTTACAATTATCCCACTCATGTAGTATAAAAGCCTCACTTAATTACTCGGTTAGTTTAATTCTCTGAACCATTTTGCATGTGTGTGTGTGACCAATAATAATAGAGAGATTGTAAGAGGACTAGTTATTGACCTTGATTAGAAAATAACTCTTATTCACTCCACACTAGCTTATTTTGTTATTAATTCAATAAAATATAAAGGATACATCATGCATTTGGTCGAAATCCACAAAGATAGGATCAAATGGACAAATTTTGGGAACATCTACATAACAGTGGTTGTTATAAAATCATTAGTAAAGATCCCAGTGAGAAAATTATGAGGGAAGTAATTAAGAAAATCAAAGAATCATCTTTGGATGACATCACAAAAAAGAAAATCATCCCTAATAGTTCCATTATTCCCAGAATTTATGGTGCTCCTAAAGTCCATAAACCTAACATACCTATCAGACCTATAGTAAATACCATAGGTTCCCCCACCTACCTTCTGGCAAAACACCTGGCCAAAAAACTTAGACCCATGTCTGATAATACCCCTTCTTATATTAAAGACTCATATTCTTTTGTTCAATGGATTAATAACATAGAAATGAAGGATGATGATCTTATGGTTAGCTTTGATATTGTATCTCTCTATACTATGATTCCTATTGATGAAGCTATTAATATCATGAGAAACATCATGGATAAAGAAACTGTGGATCTTCTGGAGCTTTGCTTAAAATCCTCTTACTTCAGTTTCAAAGGTAAAATTTATGAACAAACCCATGGTGTGGCTATGGGCTCTCCTCTATCTCCCATAGTTGCTAACATCTTCATGGAACACTTCGAACAGAAGGCTCTTAGGTCATTTCCATACACCCCTGAAGAATGGAAAAGGTTTGTCAATGACATATTTGCTAAATGGAGTCATGGAAAAGAAAAACTTGACCTATTCCTCAATCATCTAAATAGCCTTTCGGACCATATAAAATTTACCATTGAAATTGAAAATAACAACCAGCTTCCCTTCCTCGATATTCTTCTAACCAAAAAACATGGGTCACTTAGTTTCCAAGTCTACAGAAAGAAAACCCATACAGAACGATATCTTCATGCAAATTCTCATCACCACCCTAAACAAAAGATTGGCATCATTAGGACCTTAACCACTAGGGCGGCCAGAATATCTAATCCCAACCATTTAAAAGATGAACTCAACCATCTTCACAAAGTGTTTAAATTAAATGGCTATAATAGGAATACCATTAAGAAAGCTAGGCACCTATCATTAAACAAGAATAATAATATCAAAGATCAAAATTCATCAACTCCTAAGGTCTCCCTTCCATAAATTAAAGGCACCACTGATAAAATTACTAAAATTCTTAATAAACACAACATTAATGTAGCCTTCACCCCTTCCAACACCATCAGAAAATTATTCAACTCAGTCAAGGATCCCATAAACCCTAACCTTCAAAAAGGTGTTTATGTTATTCCTTGCTCATGTGGAAAAGAATACATAGGTGAAACAGGTAGGTCTCTTAACATTATAATTAAATAACACACTGCTAACTTAAGAAGGGAAAGGATCTCAAAATCGGCCTTAGCGGAACATGTTCACTCCTCCTCTCATTACATGTGCATGGAAGAAACCAAACTAGTTAGAAAAGAAGACCACTATCTTAAAAGGAGAATCAAAGAAGCCATTTAAATAGAAAAAAGGAACAACAACTTGAACCAAGATGATGGATTAAAACTAAGTAACACCTGGAAACCTTTACTTGAGATCTTAAAGAACCAGTAATTAACTCATATCCTTTTTAATAATTTAATCCCTCATCTATCATTAAAAGATTAATAAAATATAAATCAACTCAACAAGAAAACATTATATAACATCCTCCTCAAACAGTAAAACAAAAACATAAATAAACATATAAATCGAATAATTGGTTATTTCATAACTAATCATTTGATAATATTAAAATAAATTAAAATCATAACTTATTAATTATAGGAGCAGGGTAACACATGTATTTAAATTAAACATATAGTCGTATTAACTCATATTAAAATAGTTAGAAAATAAACAATAGGAATCATATAGAAAATTATAAGGAATTAATTAAACAAGTTAGTTAATTAAGTAAACAAATTTATTAATAAATTAGTTAAACAAATTATTTAGTTAATTTGTTCAATTAATTTATTACAGAGACATATTAGTTAATTAATTAGAGAATTAATTAGGGCATTAATTAAAACAAATTAATTAATTAATTAATTTAACAACTAATTGATTAATTAAACAAATTAATTAATTAAACATATAAATCAAATAATGGGTTATTTCATATCTAACCATTTGATAATATCAAAATAAATTAAAATCATAACTTATTAATTATAATAGCATGGTAACACGTGTATTAAAATAAACATGTAGTCCTTATAACTCATATTAAACAGTTAGAAAATAAACAATAGGAATCATATATAAAATTATAGGGAATTAATTAAACAAGTTAGTTAATTAATTAAACAAATTAATTAATTAGTTAAACAAATTAATTGGTTATTTTGTTTAATTAATTAATTACTCAAACAAATTAATTAATTAATTAGGGAATTGATTAAAACAAATTAATTAATTAATTTTACAAATTAATTAGTTAATTAAACAACTAATTAATTAATTAATCAAACAAATTAATTAAATAAATAAATCTGAATATTAAAGACTAAGTGGAGATTGGCCGACCTAATTTCTTAGATTAACTCCATAACATATATATAACTTAAAATATAGCTCATGGATACATCATGAATATCTCTAGAATATTTATTGTTGCATCCCCTAATGATGGACTCACTTGGTAGTCCGAAACGTTGGGTTCATATAACTCTATAACAGGTCATTCCTCCTCTATTTAAAACTATCCTCACCTATATGGATTCATTATTTAACAAAATAAAACAAATTGCAACAATTTGCTAAACTTAATGGAATACATAGCAAGCAAAACAAACCCTATCCAAACAAATCCACACATTGAGGAACCAACTCCTTGGTAAATAAATTTGACCTCTTGGCTAATAAGGTTTCTACTGATGTCCTTGCATCAAATTTCCCCACACTCTGACGACCTACAAATGGGGGCACTATGAGAGAAGGTTCTACATAAATTTAGTTGAAAGTGGATTGATTGTAAGAGTTTTATTTTAGTTATGTAAGATTCGTCTACACCATATAATCTTGCATAATAGACCTTTGGAATTGAAAAAGAACTAATACATATCAACTAATCCAAGAAAAATATAGCCTATAAATAGAAAACTTAGACTCACTAAATAATGATGACAAGAAAACCATTTCTAAACTCAAGTAGAATAATATAGCCTTCATAAACTTAGATACCCTAGGTCGTAGCTATTGGAGCCACAAGTTAGGCATGCAAGTCATCTCAAGACTAATATGACCTAGCAAACATAAAAATAAAAAATTAAGTGGCTGAATAAGTTTACTTTACATCAATGTTAATGTCATCCTACCTCATGTTTTTCCCAAACATAATTAGGTCTTTTAAGTGGTTGGTATATCTATGATGCATATAATCCACTACACATAATTATTGATCACACACAGACACTTGCTTTCAATATTATCTTAACAACATATTTTTTTGGTCAACCCATTAAAGAATAATGTTTCGGTTAACGAAAGTATGTGGTATGATGCTCTCATATTAAAGAATATTGCTTGGGTTTACTAAAGTATATATCAACTTAACAACACTCTTAAAATGCACCTTCCAACATGTTTCCATTTTAATATAGTTTTGTTCTACTCTTTTAACAAGAGTAAGTTAATACATGAACATTTGAATATTTTAATGAGTTCATTGTTTTCAATAAAATAAAATTCAATCTTGATTTTTTTTTTTGTAATTTCAATAATTTAAATTATTTTAAATATTAAAAATAAACGAAAACAAAATTTATGTTAATCAAGGAAAAGGATAAAACTATAATAATTTTTTCATTTGATATGCATTTATTAAATTTGTCCTAATTCATATTAAGATTCAAAAAAATTTCTATGATAAGTTAAATCTTAATGTGAGAGCTTCTTCATTTCATTGTGTGGGTATTCCTTAGGCGCATCCTTATGATACCTACATCTTGGATCACTTAAAATCCTTAAGAACACTTGTTCCAAAAACATAAAGAAACATGATTCACATTATAAGATAAATGAAGCTTGCCACCTCTATAGAAGAAAACAAACATTGACTTGGAATTTAGCATCTTCATTTTTCTGGATTATACAATGGTGCATGTTTGTAGGGTTATGTAGAATGCTATTGACAAGATTGTTATAATTACTTTAGATTAGATTTTGGATTGGACATTTCACTGAAGTTTTATGACAAAAATGTTGCACATTTATTACATGGGAATTTATATTCAACATATTATTAAAGTTGTATTAAGTCTCTAAGTTATAACTATAATATTTTAAAAACTTTGAAAATCATTTAAAATTATGAATTGAATTTCTTATTTCATTAAAGTATATTATATAAATTAATACCGTTAATAAAAACTAATTATATAACAAAAAAATTCTGGTTTTAGATTTTTTTTAGAGTTAATATTTCATTTAAGTAATTAATTTTTTTAAACAAATTAATATATTTATTATTCAAAATATACTTTAATTTAAATTTAAAATAAAAAAATAAAAAAATATAATTCTTATTTTACATTAAGGGAATTTCATATTATAATGATTAATAATAAATTCGTTAATAAAAAATACTATGTTTTTATAGACGTGTCATACGTGTTATCGCTAGTAAGGGGATATAATGAAGAGGGGATATAATGAAGAATTATATGCTTGGTATGGCTAAAATTAATATCATATTCATTATCTTAATAGTTATTAAGTTATTAAATTAATATTTTGTATTTTGTTATATTGAATAATATTTATCTAAATTATATACTAGTTTAATTTTTTAATTTAATATTATTTAAAAAAACTTTTAATAATCTTTATTTTTAAATGTTTGATAAATTAATTTCAAAATTAATAAATATCTCGAACATCTTTTGTCATTAGATAGGATGTTATCCATATTTATATCTGTCTATATATATGATGATGATGATGATGGTTAACGTCCATTGAGACTAAACTTTGGTCTATCGGACCTAAAGAAACAAACTATTTAGTTTGATTTAGGAATTTTATTCCTATGCTCAAAAAGCTTGGAGAGAAGCCTCCCGAGCTCACTATAATTTTGACATCGTAAAAGGCTAGGAAGGTCAATATTGCGACAAAGATTATGAAACTGAGATCTAATGTGATTATACATGGGGCACTCTAAGAGGAAGTGGTTTTCATCCTCGATTTTCCTATTCTCACAGAGATGGCAGATCCTTTCCATCCATGGTGTTTTAGGAACTGCCCAATGACCTGTTTCACTATGGAGCTCATGAGAGTTTGTCCTAATCTTCGCTATATTAATTTTCTTCTTTGAGCTAATTAAGATAGAGAGATACTTTTGATCTTCTAGGGTGGGGTTGAAGACCTTCTTATAATAACTTAATTTTCTTTTTGCTGCTAAATCTTTCTCACACCACATTTTTTCTTTGAATTTAGAAGTAACAATATTTTTAATGTTATTAATGTTTTGCAATGCATCATTCTCATTGATCTCCCAAAGGTTTAACTAGGCCCTTGTGTCTTTATACCACCCTCACTTGAGCCTTAGCTGGTTTTGGCTGGAATTTAAAGCTAGCTTAGGAAGACTATGATCTCCTATGTTATTGAGTTTGTGCTTGTACAATAGAAGCCTAGTCATAGCTAGGCTCTAGATAGGGGAAAGACCTACTTCTATAAGGAGAATAGGATAGAGTGTATTGATTTTAATTTTCAGGTTATATGTTATAAAATGCTTCTAGATTTGCTCAGTCTTTCTCCAGGATTCTCTAGAGATGCTGCAACCCCAGACCTCACATACATATAAGATAAAAAGAGCGGCTAAAGTTTCAAAGAAGAACTCCTTTTTATCCCAAATTACGAGGTTTGCCGTTTCACAATTATTTTCAATACCAAAATAAGCTTTCCACCCCGCATTAATCCTTTTCTCAATGCTATAGTTCCAGTTGAGATTGTGATGAATATCAATTCCTAGGTACTTGTAAGAATACACTTCCTCCAAGTTATTATTGTCACACATAAAATTAGCGTAAGTGTCCTTCTTGGATTTGATAATCATAACTTTTGTTTTGTCAGTGTTAACAGTCATACCCATGGTAGAGTAGAAATCCTTAAGAAACCTAAGTTTCTCATCAAGATCAGATGGGCACCTTGTGAGAAGAAAAATATCGTTGGCATAGAGGAGAAGGATGATGACTATCCCAGCTAAGATCGTGCCAGCACAACCTGCTTCCTCGAAATACCCTTCAAGCTTGTCAATGTAAATGCCAAATAGGGTAGGGGAGAGGGGGCAACCTTGTTTAACTCCAAGATTACATTTAATATCTTTTGACCACCCCTCATTGCTTTTTAGCTTGGCAATTACATTCTCGTATAATCTTATAACGATAGCTCTCAACTTGAAAGGAACCTTTATCTCTTCTAATCTATTCCAAATTTTGTTTCTAGGAACTATATCAAAAGCCTTTGTAAAGTCCATAAAGCAACAAAAGAGATTGGATTTATCATTACGACAATCCTCCACAATGATCCTAAGCGTAACGAGGTGGTCTGTTGTTGAGTGATGACTTCTAAAACCCTCTTGGCCTTTAGCTCGCTTACCTTCACTTTCAAGCCATATGCTCGACTTCTTTTCCAAAATAGTACCATATAGCTTGGCTAAGAGAGGGCTAATCATAATGGTCTGATAATTAGAGGGGTTATTTGTATCCCCACTTTTAAAAATAGGGATAATGAGGCTCTCAGTCCATGGCTTTGGGAACCCTTGCTTGACTGCTTGATTGAAAAGTTTCTGGATGTGGGGGATGAGGACAAGACCTCCAATTTTAAGATTTCTACCTGGTAACCTTCGATGTCCTTAGCTTTCCCATTTGTTAGGCGTTTAACCCCAAAATCAATGTCTTCTAATGGGAAAAATTCTTTTGTTGTGAGCAGGGTTTCAAAGTTATCCATGACATTTGGAGATTCATAAAGCTTTTTAAGATAGGAATTCCAAACGTGTAAAGCAATTTTATTATTATCTTTAGTTTTCCTAGACAAAATCTGCCTCCAAAATTTCTTAGGAGCTACCTTAGAGAGGTGTAAGAGATTCTCTTGTCTTTTACGAATGTACTGCCTCTTTTTCATTTTAGTTTGAGCTTTGTATATTTTTATCTTGCCCATTTTAAGAGATTCATCAACAACTTCCTTAATTTCTCTCCTCGTACTTTTACAATCTCTGTCATACCATGGGTTGGTTTTGCTATTTCTTTTATTATCTGAAACTTCAATTGAGAACTTGTTAATAGAATATGAGAGGGTTCTGGTCAAATTATGATAGAGGTCTTCTATGTTGTCTATGCTAGATAAAGGAAGTAGTTTAGTTTTTAATTCAATTAGAAAGAGATCGTTTTTATTTCTATCAAATATAAGGTTCTTTTGGCTATAAGGGTTATTTTCTATGAGATCTCTATGCATGAGAACATTGAGAGTTATAATTAAAGGCCTATGATCAGAGTTAGGCTCGTGGTCGTGTAAGGTGTCAACATTTATTATTTCCTTGTATAGAGGGAGTTAGGAAATAACATAGTCTACCACGCTGCTACCAAGCCCATGGATGTACGTCATCTGGGTAGAATTGGGCCACTTATTCAGACCATTGCAAATTATGAGATCCTGAGCACTACAGAGCTTGACTAGCTCCAACCCAAACAAATTCTCTCCGAGGTCTTCAGAGCTCCTTTTCTACCTACTACTCAGAGTAGGGTCTTCATCTAACCAAAGAGGATTAGGGTTGGAATGATTGCTTAGAATAATAGCTTGGTTGCTTGAAGTTCAAGCATTAAAGTCCCCTATTAAAAGGATATTACCTTCATTCCTTAGGTTAGAAATATCACTCTCTAAACTATCGTAGGGATTATATTTATCTAGATTCTTCTTCTTATAGAAGTTAGAATTGATGGGAAGAAAATAACATTGCTATGTAGGTATTTTATTATTAATGTGAGTGATCTCTATCCAACTATATTGGTTATAAGGGTTGTTTTTATAAATCCTAGCATGAAGGGAGATGTTCTTCTTAATGTAACAAGCTATTCCCCCAATGCCTCTACGGGAGGATCGCTTGTTCCAGGTAAACCATAGTGTAAAGTCATCTATGTTAGGGACCTTAGATTCTTCGTGCTCCCAAGTTTCAATAAGCAAAATAATATCAACATCATTTCAGATCCAACTTAGCTTGGGGCCTTTGTTCCATGGAAAGCCCCGACAGCTCCAAGAAAGAATCTGGAGAATGTTGAATTGCTATTTATTACTATCTTTTTGGTTTCTATCTCGGATAAAGGCTTTTCTATTTCTGATTATTGCCCATTTTCCTTCCTTCCTAGCTTCTTTTACCTTTTGAACCTCCTTTCTTAATTCTTCTTGATCTTCTAGAATGAGATCTTAATTTATAAATATTCTCGTTCCTTTTAGACTTGAGGTTTTACTAAGTATGTCATACTTATGATTAGTAGAGCTCACCTTTATTCGGATCAGTCTTCCTTTATTCTTAGTTAATTTCCCAACCTTGTTGCTTCTATGAGACACGTTGTTTCAATTCTTAATCTATTATGTAATTTTGCCTGGGCTATGGCTAAGGTATCCTTATCTACCTCCTCTTTTAAACCAAATATTATAAGGTTCAAGGCCCTTTTGTTACGATCATGGTCTAATTCTATTAACTTTTTCATTTCATCTATAATTGGTTTGATATCTAATTTATCTACCACATTATTTAAGGTGAGACTACTATTAACTTTTTTTTTCTAGTTCTTTAATCATGTCCTTCATTTTAAAACTCTCTAAAATATCAACATCTTCTTGCTGGGATGTTTGGATAGTATCTTGATTTTATTTTTTTATAACCTGCAACCTAGTCTCCATATATATATAATTATATATTTTTTATTAATTATTTTTTTATTTGTTTTTAAAAATAAGATGCCTAATAATACCTCACTTATATTATAAAAAAATGTCATTAATCAAAATTTTATAGTTTATTATTAAAAAATAAATGAAAGCAATTCAACTCTATGCACTTGAACATCAAATATATTCAAATTTCTAAACTGCTAAAACGTTGGTAGAATGGGACCCCCCGCAGTCGATAATAGCCATCGACTGAGGTGGGGAAGGTGGAAAGACCGTGGATGAGGGCCGAAAAAACCTAATGTTTAACTCTGTTCGGTGGGGAAAGAAAACGGTGACAGAGACACAAATTTTATTAACACAGTATCGCTTCTATTGTGGGGTAAGAAGCTTGACTTTTTAACATTGTTCACAGGTAATTAACATAGTACATACAAACATTTTGGGCTCTCGAGCACTTCTCAATTTATTTTTTACATATAAAATCGCTATTCAACTATTCATCAACCATCGAACAAACAAGATTCTCAACCGTCTTACCACAGACTAACATCATTGAATCTCGAATAGGAGTCACACAACACCTCAAGGGAGTGCAACAACTCACTCCAGTCTTCACATGAGGCAAAGCAATGCCTCAATGCAACAATTCGATTCTACAACAACTAAAACAAAATGCAGTCTTGACCTGTAATGCGGGGAATTTTGCAGCGATATGTTAGTCTGCATAAATGCATAATATAGGCATGAAGGAGTTACAAGGCAGGAAATAAGTCAAAAATTGTGACCTCTGATATTAAAGGGAGGAGTTAGGTAACTCCTCAGTGAATTTTGCATTGAGACTGATTATAGATATATATAGAAATTTAAACCTTTTAAAATTATTTTATTTTAAAATTATAAATTTATTTTAAATTATATTTATTATTATTAATTATAAAAATAATTAATATATAAATACAATATATATATATTTGAAAAAATATATTCCCAATATCGTATCGTAACTTACTACATGTCCAATAAAAACTATACCGGATTTCGAATTCCATAAAAATACTTATTTTATTAAATAAGTAATAAAAATACTAATCCAGTCAACATGTTTGCTATGTGTGAATACTATGGGTGAGGAATCGCAAACATTTCGAAGCATCCCTCGCTTACATTGCTTTTGTGCACAAATTTTGGTCATGCTCTAATTTCTATTACGATGGGACACCTCCGACCAAATCAAAGCCTTTAATTATCTAATATGATGGGGACATCTCCGACCAAATCAAAGAGGGGAAGTTAGGAAGATGCGAGTGGGTTACAGATAAGCAGAATGAAATGGATATTAACGGATTTCGCATTTAGATACATTTTACGTATTTTCAAAAATCACTCACTCTTTCAGCTCTTTGTACAAAGTTTATTGAAAGCTCATTGATTGAACGTGGCACTTTGCAATGCGCGTCGAGGAACCAGCAAAGTCTACAATCGCGTAGAATTAAAATAGAGCGGGGACTGTTTCTTTGTTAGTAGATTTCCTTTTCTAGAGAATCTGTAGGTTGGATTATTTCAATCTGTTTACCTTGTCGTCGACATAAATTCAATACTAATAATTCGACCCTTGTTTTCTATTAATATTCAAGTTTGCCAGTGCCCATTTCAATCGACCCATTCTTCAGTGCAGAATTCTCACCATGGTGGCCTCCAAGCTGAAGCTGATGTTCTTCATTATCCTCTCATTGCAACTCTCTGCATCATTGTCGCAAGAGACTGAGCATGAAATGAATGGAGTGTCCATGAGCCTCCACACGAAGATGAGGATGAAGAGCGAGTCTACGAAGAAGATCAGCGTGCAGGAACGTCTATACTATCCCAGCGACTTCATCGAGTATTACATCAAATTGTCGGTGGGTACTCCTCCACAGGATCTATTGCTCGTTCTGGACACGGGTAGTGATGTGGTCTGGGCACCCTGCACCACAAATTATAACTGTAACAATTGCAATGGATACATCACGGCTTTTCATCCGAGAAGGTCATCCTCTCATGCGCCTATAAAGTGCGCAGATCCCAAGTGCAAAGACCTGTGCGAGAATCTGGGCTGCGTCGAAAGCTTCCAGAAGTGCTCGCGGATTTGTCCACATTTTAGCCTTACCTATGGCATTGGAAACGCGACCGGGCGTCTACTGAGTGACACCTTGACTTTGCCACTGGAAGACGGAAGAAGGCGAGAATTAAAGCAGTTCGCAATAGGATGTTCAGGGATTTCGAACCAGGTTGCTGGTATTGCAGGATTTGGCAGAGGAGGACTGTCTATGCCTTCCCAGCTTGGTCCCCTTATTGGTGATAAATTTGCGTATTGCCTTGACCATGCAAACAACAGCAGCAAGATAGTGCTGGGTAACAAGGCGATTCCTAGGGATATTCCTTTGACTTACACTCCCCTTCTCTTCAATCCAGTAAACCCATCGGCTTTCCCTCATTATTACCTTGGCCTCGAAGCAGTGAGCATTGGTGGAAAGCGCTTGACGCTGCCCTCCAATTTATCGTCATTTGACAGCCAAGGCAATGGTGGAACCGTAATAGATTCGGGCTCTTCTTACTCTTACTTCGCTGATTCAATTTATAAGCAGATTGTAGATGTATTTGCTTCTCAAATTCGATATCGAAGTTCTCCTAGAGATGAAGCTGATACTGGCTTGGGATTGTGTTACAACGTGTCTGGATTAGAGAATATTCAGTGGCCTACATTTGCATTTCATTTCAAGGGTGGCTCAGACATGGTACGGTCGGGTGAGAATACTTTTTCTCCTGAAACTTCCGTTAGTTCTGATACATTCTGCTTGGCAATGCTGAATGGTGGCACTGCTGTTAGTGGACCTGCCGTTATCATAGGAAATTTTCAGCAGAAGAATTTCTATATATTGTATGATAGAGAGAAGAATCGTTTGGGCTTCACTCAGCAGTCCTGCACATCAGTGGGCTGATTCCTTGATGGGGTGCTGTGCATATTTTCCATAGTGTATGATTTCCTTTTGAACCATATGTCTCTCATGCTCTCTTGAACGGTTTGGCTAAGCCTCCTATATGCACTTTATAAACTAAATAAATATTACTGCTGGATTTGGATTTCTCTGGAAATTATGTGAAGAAATTGCCTTAATGTTTTTTTTACAATTTTTATTCTCCACCAGTCTCACTCTCAACTCAACTCCTTGTAAGATTTGTAGATTACACAAGTACTTATCGACATCAAGGGATTGCGTTAGATATTTGAATTGTCTTTATAGCTTTATATTCTCTCAAATGTATGGCGTTACACCTTTGCAATTAGTAAGGTTATACAATCTTTAGAAGTGTTGGGTTTAAATTCAGTTTGTCACAATTTTGGCTATGAGTCAAGCTCTTTTTTTTTGGGGGACAAATTTGAGCAATAAATAAATAATATTAGTAAATACTATATTGATATTATATTTATTTATTTATCATTACATAATTTTAAACAATTGTATTAAAATTAGTATAGATTTATTTTTACGATGTCTAAGTATTCATAGAGATTAAATTTCTGAAAATACAATCTTATTTTTAGTGTAAAATTTAAAGAAATGTTTGTAAGTCAAGAGATTTGATTTGACTCCTCTCATCGCTTGGTACATCCTTAGTTAAGATGGATTTATGGTAGTCCTTAATAATGTTATTTATATTACATAAATTTCACATCTATATATAAAAGTATTCTTATTGTTAATTTTATTAAATCTTAATTTAAACTCTATGGAATATCACTATGGGATGAACTAAGAATGACATCAAAAATACACGGGCTTGGATAATGAATAGGTGGCCTTTCTGTGGGCTTGAGGTTTGAAGGTTTTCTACCTTATTATGAAAGCTCATATGGTAGATTTGGTTTCCTTTTATTTTGATTACACACATAGTGGAATCTTTGAGGTGAATAAGGTATGTGAATTTGAAAAATTTGTAGCTATCTATATATTTTTGGACTCTAACAAATTTGAGTAGATACTATTGGCAAAAAACACTTTTATATAATTTAGCCAAATAGATTTTTTTAATTAATAAATATAATTAATTAATTAAATACTTATTTATTTATTTATTTATTATTATTATTTTCTTTTTTGTAAGCTATGGTGTTGCTCTTTTTTTTTTCTATTACTTCAAATCAAAATAAACATCAAAAGTAAGATTGCCTTCAACTCGCCCTCTTGGGGAAACCGAGTATTTAAGCCACCTAAGGTTTTAATAGCCGACCAAAATTAAAAGATCCATAGTCTGATTATCCAGGCTAAATACACTAAACAGTCTTTCAGGTTTCTAATCCTACTTGCATGCATATAGCGATTTTCTACTTCTAATATTTGAAACAAACTGAAATTATCTATGCTATGCAGTTTCATCAAATTTAATACATATCTATAATTAATCAGCTTCTGGTCGCTGGGTAGTCTCCTTATTTTCATTCTGATTTCCTTCCCTTATCAATTGCTGGATTTCCTCAAGCTTCTTTTCCTGCATCTCTGAGCTCCCTCCTCAGGTTGGGAACTCCTTGCGCTAGTTCAGCCATCTCTGTTGCAGCTTGCTCCAGAGCTTTAGCCAGCAATCTTTTCATCACCCAATATATATGTAAGGACTGTTTAAATAAAGACATTCTACCCCTAGTGTTACCAGGGTCGTGGAGTAGGAACTCCCAATCCTCCATCTTGGAGTTTGACTGAGCTTGCATGGCGTCTTCCTCCATATTCTGGATAATTCTTCGAATTCTTGGGTTCGTGTTCTGGTTATATGCCTTCTCTTCTTGCTGAATTTTCCTATCCAACGACCGGCTTGTCTTTTTGCCCGGTCTACCCCTTTGCCCTCGTCGTCCTCCCCTTTCTCCTCAGTATCTGCTCGTTCCTCTGCCTCTCGCGCTGCTCGGTTCCATCCCGCTTCCTGCACCTCTTCTTCCCCTCTCTCTGCTGCTCTGCCTTACCTTTCCTCCCCGCTGTCCTAGCTGCTCGTCACTGATTTGCTGGGTCTCCCAGCCTTCTACATTTCTGCTTCTCTCCTTACCCCGCCTGCACTGGTCTTGTCGATCCTCTTCGTCCTCAGAATCATCGTAAATTTCATATATCTTCTCAATATCTTCTCAACTGTCTCTTCCTTCGCTACCGACTTGCCTTTTCTGTCCCTCTCTCTGTGTACCTCGGCTTCCATTTCTTCTGCTACCCTTGCTCTCTTCCTGGTTTCCATGGCGACCTCAGTAAGTTTTCGGCTCAACTTCGCTCTGTGACAGTTCTCCACCACCTTTCCTCTCCTCTCTCTCTGAGTTCCTAGGCGATTTTCTCGTTGTCGAGTCCTTTGTTGCCGCCCATTTATAATCTTCCTTACACTAATCCGCTTACCTGTCAACTTGGCCTTTTGCTGCCACCTGTTGCTTTGCCCTCTGCCTTTCCTATCAATTATCCGTCTTCCCTCATTTCCATTTATGGATTCTGACATACCTCTTTTTCCTCCTCTCCGATTACTTGCGTTTATTATCTTGCTGTATGGTGGTTGCTTCATTCCTATCGTCGCACACTTCTGCTGTACTACAGCATGCCTGTCCATAATATCATTTCCCCGCCTTGTCTGACATTCATTAAATGTCTGGACTTGCCGATCCATCTCACCTGCTCGTCGCACGAATGCTATGATTCTCGTTTGTTGCTTACTCATTATTTTCATTCGTTGCTTGTTCATGGTCATGATTAATAATACTGGCCAATTCCTCCCACTCTCCGTTGGGCCGCAGCATTCTCCACTGATTGTCGATCTTGCCGTTTCGGCCCTTGCAACCCCAATTCGCAAGGAAATTTGCCGCTCAGTTTCCATTCCTTTTCACATGATTAAAGATTTTATAGTCAATTATTTTTAGAAGATCCGCTATTTCTTGAACGATCCCTGTCGTTCGCCAACTATTGATGACCTGCTCCCAGTTCTTCCCATTATTCAGTTTCTTTAGAATTTCAATTGCTATCTGTGAATCTCCTTCTATTTCCAGATTTCTATAGCCGTTTCGAGTCGCAATTCTCAAACCTTGGTGAATCGCCCATAGTTCGGCCTCATTATTTGTCATCTCGCCACCCCACTCTGAATAGATCCATCTGGTGTTTCGCTGACTGTCTCAGAAGATTCCTCCAAATTCGGCATTACCTGGGTTCCCCTTCGATGCCCCGTCAAAGTTTAACTTCGTAAAGTTGTCTTTGGGGTATGCAAACTTGTCATAGCTTTGAGGTCTCGTACTAGGTCTATCAATTTTTTTTGTTCTGCACCATTTCATACTTCAAATTTAGGTTCTTTAGAATTTGCTCCTCTCCCTGATCTGCTTTCCGGTCTTCCGCATCCCACTTCTCTACCAGAATTGATTCTCTAGTTAATTTCACTACTCTGTTCCATATTGTTACCGTGTTTTTAGATTTTTCTTGGAAAACTATGCGGTTCCTTTCTTTCCATACCATCCAAATCACAAAACCGGCAATGAGATCTCAGGCCTTTCGGACTACTTTACATTGAAATTTTTCTTTCTGCCACTGGAAAATCACTTCATTTGTTTCTCTCGAAGACCTCTCAGGTTTCTGGAATAGTTTCCCGGTTTCCATCCATAGGTTGCTGGCATATACGCACTTGATTAACAGATGATCTTGAGTTTCTGCTTCCTTATTGCACAAATAACATTTTGAAGGCCCACTGAAACCTTTCTTTTGAAGTTTATCCCACGTCAGGATCTTGTCCTTAGCTACTACCCATGCGAATAGGGTAATTTTCGGCCACTAGTTTTTACCCCAGATGACCTTCCAATCTTGGTTTTCTTCAGTGGTTCCCTGTTGGTCTGCCAGATAGTATGCCTCCTTGACCGTAAAGGATCCTTTCATTGACTTCCCCCATCTGAGGATATCCCTACCCGTTCGCGCTCTTACTTTCCTGGACTCTACCTCTTCCATGAACGCTTCCTGTTGTTCTTAATCTATCTCGATGCCCCATTCCTCTGGTGTTGTCCATTTCCACCATATTCCATCCAGTTCGTTTTCTTTCCAATAATCCTTGACGTATATATGGTTGTCTCCTATTTTATCCAGAATGTTCTGGATTTTTTCTATACTGCTCATTTTCCCCCTTTGTTGCCACTTCTCGTCCCAGAATTTGGCCTCCCCTCCTCCTCTAATTTCCCAGAAAACATTCTTATCTACTATATCTCTATTTTGACGGGCTAGATCCCAGATTGCCGAGCCCTTCGGGGTTTCCTGCATTCGGTAAATATCCTCCGTAGTATCTGGCATATTGTACTTGTGCCTCCATAGTTACTTCCATAGGCCGTTGCCCCCTCTCAGCCATCGCCACCAAAGTTTTTCACCATTTTTTTTTTATTATTATTATTATTATTTTCATTTTTTTTTTTATATAATTTGATAAGTGAAAAAGTTTGTGTAACCTAACATGTAAATTTCTTTTAACTGATAAATATAATTAATAATTTTATTTTTTATTTCTATTTTTTTTAATGTAATTTGATCAAGTCAAAATGTGTGTGTAACCTAACATAACACAATATAACCTTACAACATCTCTTCCATACTCTATGGAGAGAATTTCTTAGATTAATTATATATATTTTGTTGAACACCTAATCCTCAATGGGTTAGTGTGGACACCTTTTCAGGTTGAATTTCTCCCTTTTATGCGAGGTGAGACCTCCCTTTCATGGTTGAAGGTTTCCCTCTTCAAAACAATAGGAGCACTTCCTCTAGCAGAAGACTTCAACGTCTTGCCAGTTTTGGAAGAGTTCCGAGAACTGCATTAAGCGTTCCAATGTTGGTGGTCATCCTTAAACCACCACCCTTTTTACCAACATTTCAGAGAGCACATTCAGCCTAGTGCTGCCATGCATTTTTGCACATTTTGTATTACAACTCTCTTCTTGGACTCATACATAACCCTTTAGATTAAGGGGGGGAATGTTGGACACCTAATCCTCAATGGGTTAGTGTGGAAGCCGAATAGACAAAAGGAGTCCAAGAGACCTTGGGATGTGGAACCCAATGGTCACAATATGTCCTATAAATGTAAATCATTTGTTAATAAAAATGTACTCTCATGTTTTATCTTTCAGATTCCTTTGTTGCCCATGTGTGTCTAACATATTTTAATATAACCAACTTAGATCTAGATCTATGTAGCACTAGAGGGATCAAATCTCTCAACATGGTTTTTTTTAGAGTGAGTACAAAACTTGAGAAAAAGTTTTCACACTGAGATATTTAATCCTTATTAGTGCTCAATAGATCTAGAGTTTTTCTAGGCTCACACACACACATATATATAATTTAATATTTTTTTGATGTGATTTTATTGAGTCAAAATGTTTATATAGCATAACCTTACACCATCTCTTCTATACTCGACTTCTTAATGCAATTAAAAATAACAAAATTTCTATAAAAAAATATTAAGAGGAATCAATTTTGAGGTGCCAATCTTTTCATAAAGTTTACACTAAAAAGAGGTTTTCATCTTCAAAATTTTGATCTCTTTTAATGATATTTGGTCCCTCTTAATACTTGGTAAATCCATAGTTAAAATGAATCTATACTAATGTATAAATATTATAATTTTAGATAATAATAATTTTAAAGAAAGACAAATATATATAATCTAAAGATTAGGTTGAAGGATTACTATAAATAGATTTTCAATCTCATTAAAAGAATTAAATGGAATAAATTTTATTATTATTAAAAATAATCTTTTAATGAAATCAACTTTATTATTATTAAAAATAATAACTTTAGATATATTGATGTTTTTATTTTTTAAAATTAATATGAAAATGAACTTAATAAATTTAATTAATGTGAATAACATGAAATTAATTAATTAAAAAAATACTATTCATGTGAAACATGAGAAATATGTGGGAATTCTATATTATAAATTTTGTATATCATAAACTAAAGAAGAATTCATACTAAAATTATTGAAGGACGATTTTGTATGTTTTTTTATATGTTTGTGTTAGCAATTATATATACAATTAATTTTATTATATAAATTAAATGGATAGTATGTGCATATAGATATCAAATATGTACTTCATGATACATCTCGTTAGAAACCAAGACAATACTAAGTGGGGGATGAATGAGTATTGTAGGAATTTTGAAACTTTATTTCCCTTGAAATGAAACTTAGGACACCAAGACATACTTCAGTGGTTAATTCATATGAGCATGACAAGAATCAACATAAAACTCGCAAAAATACTACATATAGATTCTTCAAAATTTTCTTTAAGATGTTCACAAGAGCAAGGTACTACTTGTTGTTACATAGTCCTCTTGCTACAACTAACACTAATAAACTACTCCCTGGTTTATCATTTACCACTAAAAGGAATTACAATCGCTAGTTTTTATCAGCTACTACTAAAAGAAGCGTCAACCCTAATTGCTTACTAGTAACTACTAGAAAGATCTAAAACTCCTTACTTGCATGCCACAACATGCATTACCTCAATGATTCTTGTTTCATCTATTTTCAAACTCAAATCATGAAACCATTTATTTTACTAAAGAAATCAAGTTTTCACTCAAAACTCTTATCAAAACCACCATTACGAATACCTTCAACAATCTCTTATCGCTGAACAATTCAGCATAGCACAACTGTAATTTTGCACACACAGACCCTCATAGTTCACAATCTTGCAAATTCAGTTATACTTATAAGGAAATTTCGATTAATATTTTTGGAATTCAAGCTTTTGTTAACCTCCACTTTTATTCTTTCCTAAAAATCTTGTTTTTTCTTTTGTCCTACTTCTGATGAGTCATTTGAATCTACTCAGCAAGTCTTCTGATGAGTCAATGAATCTACCCTCCATGTCTTCAAACTCTCCTTACCTGTTTTTGCTTTGAAAAAATGAACTTAACTACTCAATTTTTCTATTCTAGAATTTTTATAGGGCTTAACTGAGGTTCTTCTAAATTTATCCACCACCAATTTCAGCTTAACTTCCACATTTTAATAAGGCTTAGCCGAGATTCTTCTAAATTTGTCCACCACCAATTTCAGATTAACTTCCACATTTACCTCTTAGCTGAGATTTTTTTTCTCTTTTCTTTTAGTACGGAAAAAGTTTGATATATATCATATTGGTAGAAGATATACATGTTTCATATTTTCGAAATACCACTTTTGGCGAGAAAATAAAACTAAATACAACTCCCATGATATCAATAGTTTATTGTGACTCTGAAGAAATGAGAGTAAAAAAAAACTAAGCAAAATAGATTACATAATATGCATGATACAGTTCTGTGTTGATATGACAGAAAGTAGCATATATCAGCAGCAAAAGTCTATGGAGTATAAAAAAAACATTAGCTGTAGCTGTATTATTGAACAACCATCCTTTTTGAAAAGTGATAGTCCCCTCCTTGGAGAAGACTTGTAGCCACTGAAAGACCTGTAGCATGTGAAAACCAATCCAGAGAAGAAAAAAGTTTTCCAAAAAAAAATACAACATGGTTAGCATAGGTATGAAACAAGACTTTTGTTTTGTAATGGCATCATCTATTGTGGAAGCTATGGAAATCCCCTCATAGAGGACACTATTTTTGCCCAGTGGCCAGGCATACAACTTAAAAAAAATAAAAACATTTATGTATCCCTGAAAAATTAACACTACAGTTTTACTAGTAGTATGTCAGTCTTTTTAGGGAGCTTTGCTAAGTGTTCATTCTTCTGAGGAGAAGTCATGGGGATTTAGTACATTGTCAACCTATATAACAATATTTTATACAAAAAAAGAAACTTTGAGAGGCTTGCATAGAAATGGTTAACCCGGATTTGGGAAGCTCTCCATGTCGAATATGAATTGATTCCGTGTAATATCTAGATACCAATCATCACTACTTCCTTGTAATCCTTTTTTAGATAATTTCTTTGTATCCTTGTTAAAACATCTGTGTTGGATTGTGTATCTGTCTTGAGCTTTCCATAAAAGTTTGATTCTTTCCATCCATCCTTGTAGTCTGGGATTTTTGGTTGATGCTCTCCCCAAGACTTCATCAATCATGATTTTGGAGTCACCATATATGTGTAGCTCAGGGTTTCCAAGGATGTTGTTGAACCATAGGAGACCCCAGAGAGCTACTGCTTTAGCTTTAGTATTGGTACCGGCGCTACATTTCCAATGCATCTTGTATATCAAGTCAGCATTTATTGCAATCCAAAAGCCACATGCACATTTCTTTCCTTGCGCTGCACCATCAAAAAACCCATAGGATAAGAGAATTGTAAGTCATTTTTCATTTTGGATTCCTGTTTAGAGCATAATGGTTGTGCATAATAAAAAGAAAGATTGTAATTATTTTCTCAATAATTATAAATAAATCTTCCCTACTGTTTTGAAATATGCTTCTATTCCTCCATTTCTAGATTTCCCAGAAAATAAAGAGAGGTATAATTCGCCAGGCAGGTTTCTGAGTGCTCCACCATTCCAAGGAATCTTAATGCAAGAATGTTGAATATAGGGGAAGCCCATGATGGAAGAAATTTTTTCTCAAACCCAGGTAGTGGGGAGGAAATGTAAAAAATTATGATCATTTTCTTATGAGTGGTTTTTGCATATGCAGCAAATGCCCAACCCATACCAATTCCTTTTTTGCAAGTTTTCCCAAACAATATTTCTATTATGGTAAACAAGCCAACTAAAGATAATAACTTTGTTTGGTGCTTTTGTTTGCCAGGAGACATAAAGGGTATGATTCTCATCTCTTCTCACAATTCTTTTTGTTAATGTTTGGTAGGTGTCTTCTACAACTATGTTGTCAGAATGCATTTTCCCCGACCATATTATTTTATCCTGGGTCCCTGATCTACATATGCCCAATTGTTTCATAGATGCGATGATATGAATCCATTCTTCTTTCAAGTGACTGGTTAATCCTAGTTCGTTTGCATTTTTCCAGACAAGGAGATTTCCTTGCCAGTCTTTTATGACTTGGCCCCATAAAAAGAAACCATGGTCATTTAGGATCTGCAAGAAATAGTTTGAGATGGATAGTTTCGTATCAACACCCATAATTGCGTCAAAACCAATGAGGATATTATTACCAGTCTGGAATTTCCATGTCAGTAGTTGGATGAAACGTTTCTCAACTTTCAAGAAGCTTGACCATATTGCTGAACCTTGAATTTTCCCAATTGAACCTAGGCGGTACCAGAAAATGAAATCTTTGTTTTTTTGGTATTTTTGTTGTATAAGCTTACTCCAATTTATTGCTCCAAATAACCCCCTCTAGAGCGATTTTATGAGTAAGGCCTCGCCAAATCGACGAAGGTCTAAACTTCCCCATCCACCTATGTTTTTTGGGAGAGATATATTTGAAAGCTTGGTAAGATGAAATTTTTCTCTATTATTTGCACCCGCCCAGATGAAGTTAGCCATAAGACGGTTTATGTCATTTAAGATGGAGGAAGGGAGATGAAAAAGATGTGCCCAATATACCCCTAGCTATGCCAGAACTGTTTGTGATAGTATAGCCCTACGCCCTATGGATAGACATCTGAATTCCCATCCGGCAATTCTTTTATAATATTTTTCTATGATCCATTTCTAATTAGATATTCTATAACATGATGGTTTAAGTCTATACCCTAGATACTTCAGACCATTTTGCATAGGTTTGGCTGCTATTCCAAAAAATTATTTTATATATGTTATAGTTATCATATCAGATTACCTATAATAAAGGACATATTTGTTGGTATTCATGCACATTCCCGAAGCATTTGAAAATTTGCTGAAAATATTAAAAGGATAATACCAAGAGAAGTGGCATAACATACCCATTATGAGGATGTCATCGACAAAGATGTTGTGCGAGATATTTATATTATTGCCCAACTTCAGTGGTTTTAAGTGCCCTTCTATCACCGCCCTTTTGATATGCAGACTTAGGCAATCCATAACCACGATGAATAACAATGGAGATAATGAACATCCCTGATGAAGGCCTCTTTCGGACCAGAAGATTCTTGTTGGAATATTGTTGATGATGATTGCATAATTTACATTTTCCACACATGCCGTGATCTAGTTTATACACCTTGGATGTATCCCGATCTTGCTGAGAATTAGTCTAAGAAAACCCCAATCCAAATATTCACAAGCTTTATAGAGATCTACCTACAGAATAACCGTGTCCATGTTCTTTGTGTGAATAGAGTGCATACTTTCCTAAGCATTTTCCACTGCATCATGTATGACTCTCCCCAGAAGGAAACCATGTTGTTCAGGGGAGATGTACAGTGAAAGGGTGTTGCGGAGTCTCCTCGCAATAGTCTTTGATATAATTTTATATATGATGTTGCACAATGAAATGGGTCTGATGTCCGAGAAGTTCTCAGCAGATTTGTTTTTCGGAATCAGGACTATGTATGTTGAGGAGATTTTTTGTTGGATATAGACCATATTTCTTGATTCTTTGATCATACACAGGAGGTCCATGTTGATAATATCAAAGAAGTGAGTAAACAGTTCAATTGTCCATCCATTAGGCCTGGGGCTTTTGTCACTTTTAAATGATTTGAGAACCCCCAATAGTTCTTCCTCAGAGATTTCCTTTATAAATTCCTCATTTTTCTCCTAATCAAACATGTTGGAATATGGTTCAATACCCCAGACCATATCTTCCACAGAGACATCTTCATTCCTTATATAAGCATTTTGGAAGTGATTTACAACAACATGACTTATTTCTTCTTTTGTGTATATTGTTTGCCCTTCTGTGTCAGTTATTTTCCATATGGAGTTTATATTCCGACGGAAATTTGCGAATCTATGGAAGAATTTAGTTTTTCGGTCTCCCTCAACCAGAGAGCTCTGATCTTTAATCTCCATGTTTCTTCTTCTGTCATTATAATTTCCTTATTTCTATGTTTAGTTCTCGAATGTTGACTCTTATATGCTCTAGAAGGAAATATGTAGGCATGGATTGCTGAAGATAGTCTAGCTGGTCTTGGATTTTTACAATTTCTTTTTTGTTGTCTCTAATTTTCTTTTTCTACAATAATTTCACTGATTCCCGGAGGGAATCGAGATTTTCCAGTATACTGTTCATAGGAGAAGAACCCGTAATATTAAAATTTTCCCAAGTGTCCTGTACCATCTTATTGAAGTCGGGATCTTGAAGTAATGTCCTATTGAATTTAAAAGGGAGTCCAGAACGAGGAACAATTTCTCTCCATTTTTTAGTGATCAGTCTATGATCAGATACAAAGTTACTGATGGTATTTACTCTAACATCTCCCAATCGATCCATTAATTGAATATATTAAGAATCGATCTAGTCTTTTTGCCACATATGCAGAGCTGGAGCAGCCATTGTCCCATGTCGGAGAGATTTTGTAGGGGAAAATATCTACAAAATTATTCATGATAATGGAACTTTGGATTTTCCCTGCTACAAGGTCAATTTTCCTGTAACAACCCCAAGTTTCATCCAAACTGATTGTGCAGTTTAGATCCCCTGCGATAATGAGGGTCTGAAGATCCATTATGCCAGATGATATGAATTTGTCCCAGAATTCCCCTCTTTCTCTGTATGGGGCATATATATTTAAGATATGAACATAACCTGGCATTCCACAGATATTTCCCTCCAGGAGAATACCAGCGAAGCATTTAAAGGCTTTCATGTTAAGCCATCTCGAATCCCATAAAGCCACCAAACCTCCCAAGAGACCTATAGAAGCTGTTGGAGTTATATGCTAGGCTGGAAACATTTTCTGGAAGTACTCAATAGTATCGGGAACATTGTGCATCGTTTATTGAATGAGAATAATGAACGGGTGAAGAGATAACAACGAGGTTTTGAGGGTTATATATTTAGGGGTAGCCCCTAGACCCTAAATATTGAGGGAAATGATGCACATCATCGTAGTTCTTTCTCAGGCATTCGTGCTCTAAGGGCCTGTGAGGGGGAGATGTCAGCTATGGGAATGTCAATGAGAAATCTATCCATAGGAGATGAGAAAGGATTTTTATTGGGATGACCTTGAAAGTGGCGACCGCCATGGTTTTGTTTCCGGTGAGCTGTGATATTCCCCGCCGAGTTTGGACTGATATGGGGAGATGAGCTATTCACTGGTTTATGGATGGTGAGAGTATGGAGGTCATGGGTCTTTCTTTGTAGTAGTAGTTCAAGGTCACTCCCCACCAAATTTGTCGGTGAACTAGTTGGGGAATTTGGCGGAGTAACACTAAGACAAGGTCCTTTATCTTTTGATTGACGACGTGGCAGAGCTGGAGGAGAAACATATGCTATTTGTGAGGTGGATGGAATATCTGGGTATGGATGGGTGGCTGTCAAGGGGATAGGAATATCCTAGAAGTTTACAGGCTTTGGAGGCAGATGAGCCATAAATGCTGGTGGGCTGTCAGATGACGGAAAATCTGAATTTATCGGAGATGAGGGGATAGTAATGGGCGAGGAGACAATTGATCCAAATGCATGTGGAAGGTGAGAGTTCTATTGAGAGTGTGTACTTGATTGCTAAAGAGGATACTTATGTGTCAAGGTCTCTTTTCCTTTTTGATTTTGACGACCTTTTCGAGCCGTTTCCGAGAGAGGTCCCCTGGTTCCATTATAACATTTTCTGCCATGGAAACGACCACCTAGTCGAAAAGGACACTATTGTCACATGTGATCTATTCTCTGACAAAAAGAGCATCTGAATGGAACTCTCCAACAATCTAGTCTTTGTTGAAGGAATATGTCACCCTAGTGCAGCTCAATGTGATCAGGAAAACCACCTTTGTAATCCTTTTCAATAAGGATCCATATGACCCTTTTGTCATGTGCACCGAGACAGAGTTGGTCCACATATATAAATTTTCCAATTGCGTTTTTGATGTCAAAAAGAGCTTGTTTTGTCCATAATTCCAAGGGGAGGCTTGGTAATTTTACCCATACCAACTTGTTGGAGGGGGTATTACATAAGGGGTTGTACCCAATGTACCACTTATGGAGAGGGAGGAAATTTTTCCCATGAATCCATGGAATATCTATAATTTTCTCCAAATCTTCCTGACTGAGGAAGTGAAAACTGTACCATCCCTTTAGAAGCCTAATGACCGTAGGCATGTACCATAACATCGATTTCCACTTCTTCTCTATCCATTTCTCTATCCATTTGCATGTATCAGAGTCTTTCATCTCAGCAAAGTACCATCTATCTACTAGGGCTCTTTTCTGTGGGATAGTAACTCATTCAATTAGTGTATTGTTTTCCAAAGCTAGTGCAGGAGGAGGAGGCGTAATTTTAATGGAGTGGTATTTGGAATGATGGTGTTGTTTTACATGTCCACCTGCCAAAGGATCAAGAGACCTCTCTGTGACATCTGGCATAAAACCATCTCCTAATATAGAGCGCCATGCATCAAGAGAGCGAGGGCTGTTTTGAATGACTGATGTCAGCACTAATTTTCTTAGATTCAGCCTCCATAGTGGCACGTATGAGTGCAGAGTTGGCGGAGACGTATGATGGGTAATTTGCCATATTGATTGGATTTAGGTTATGGTGAGTGATATGGCAATAACTAATAGCTTAATTTAATTCACATATGACTTGAACGATATAGGTGGATGGCGGATCTGACGGAATTAGGTGTACAACTCTCTTGGGTTAACAATTCCAAAAAAGCATGCAATTACAGAAGAATGCAAGTACCAAGACTTAAAAGGTGTTTTATGGTCGAACACCACCAATGACAAGCCTAATAGGATTATCTATTTATAAAACTGACAATCAGAATGAAATGTCAGATATTCCTAAATGAACATAAATATGAATCTAGTGAAGAGTGCGAGTGACACGTTTATGTCGCGTAAATGCGTCACCAATAACCTCCCCAATTTGGATTTTCTATTACACAATCTAACAAAGGGAATGTGTTATTGGATATATCCTAATTTGGCGATACATGCTAGCTTTGAGAAGTATGGAGGTGACGTGAATGGAGCAGGCATAATTAATGATGATGGATGTCAGATGTGGACGGAAAACCAAACATCGCTACCGAAAAATTTGCAGCCGACCGGAAAAAATCTTCAGCCGACGAGAAAACTTACAGGGATGTCCTGAGAGAGGGTGGCGGACTATGGCGTGTCTACTATGATACAGTGAGAGCTATGAAAAAATGACCGGAATCTAAAGGCGTCCCAAGATGAAATAGGTTACAGGCATTCTGCACATACTACTGGTTCTAAATAGCCGGCCAAAAAACTAAATTTTTAGCATCCGATGTTCAGACAGCAACAGTAGCAACAATTACAGGCTAACCACATATCACAAAGCGGAAATCCACACTGTTTACAAGGTCTAGAGATAATTATGAAGTTGGATAGTTGGAGCCATGTCGAAAAATGTCAGTTAAACTAGTTACTGGATAGGCTGAAAGCCAAAAATTTCGATAGGCTCCTTTGATTTTTTGTGATCCCCACCGCATATGGAATATGGAGGAACGTTTTAACCCGCTAACAATAAGAAATTTTCGGTATAAACAGATTCTAATTCTAGTTTAAAACTCCTTTAGTTAAGGAAAAAATAACCAAACAGACACAGGAAGAGCAGCTTGTTTTCAAATACTCAGTGCAAAAAGGGATGTAACATTTTTATAGTTGGGAAGTAAAGAAGAGGCTCTATCGAATTGAGAACGTGTACGTCGCTTATCTGTAGGATCACCAGCAAGAGCACCTACTGCATCCCGACTAGAACGGGCCCATTTTGGAAGCTAAGGAGCTGAAGGAGGATCTTGAGAAGGTGGGGGAGGATTGTCATCCTCACTTTCATTATCTGAAGAAGAAATATTTTCAAAAGGAGAAGAGATAGAGAGAGGTGGCACATCCATCAAACTAGGCTCGTAGGCCGATGTATTTTCAACAAAATTTACGTCTCTTCTAATGATAACATTTTTGGACTCAAGTGGAATAAGTCTATATCCTTTGACATCTTCAGAATATCCAACAAAAATAAATTTTTCACTCTTAGGTTCTAAAGACTTATGTTTCTCATCTGGAATATGGGCCCATGCTTCACCTCCAAAAACACGAAAGTGACTTACATCTGGTTTAATTGAGCTCCATGCTTCTTCTGGAGTGATATTCTTTAAAACCTTAGTAGGAGTGTGATTTATTCTGTAATTTTCACAGTTAATTGCTTGTGTCCAAAAGTTAGGATTAAGTCCTTTAGATTGAAGCATACAATTAGCCATTTCCTTTAAGGTGCGATTCTTCCTTTCAGCTACACCATTTTGTTGTGGAGTATATGGAATAGTATGTTACATTTGAATTCCATTCTCAGTGCAAAAGTTGATGAATTTGTTGTTAACATATTCTACGCCATTATCAGATCTTAGCTTAAGAATTTGATGTCTAGATTGTTTTTCAACAAAGGACTTAAAGTCCAAGAACATGTTAAATACTTCACTCCTGAGTTTTAAGAAGTCTACCTAAGTGCGTCTGGAGAAATCATCAATGAAAGTTAAGAAATACTTGTAGCCAGAGAATGAAACCACTAGAAGTGGACCACATAAATCACTATGCACTTCTGTAAAGGGGTTGAGGTGTGCCAAGAGGCATGTTTTTCAAAACTATCCCAATGATGTTTTCTGAGTACACATCTGAAACAAACACCATCTCTGCAAGATAACATTGGAAGACCTGTCACCATATTTTCCTTACATAGATTCTGAAGGGAGCAATAGTTTAAGTGACCAAATCGCTCATGCCAAAGTTTGCTCACTTCATCATTATGAGCAACAAATACCGAGGGAAGATTTGATGACCCAAAGTTGTTAAACTTATACAACCTTGTAGAATCATCAACAATGCCAGTAAATAAAATCTCTCCAGGATCTCTTAGGTCCTTAATTACAACATCGTGAGGTGAAAATTCAACGATTTTACCTTCAGTTGAATGAGTTATCTAATATACAAATAGAAGGGTGCAGGATAAGGTTGGAACACATAATACATCATCAAAATTGACCATTGTCTATATGAACAATTCCAGTCCCTACAACACTAAGAGATATATCATCACCAACATATATATTTTTGGTGTTTCAATCATTTAAAGAAGAAAGCATGGCTTTGTTTTTGGCCATGTGATAAGAAGCTCCAGAATCAATGAGCCACTAAAGAGAATTAGAAGAAGAATATACATTTAGTGTATATCCAGACTGAGATGTTTGACAACCACATGCAAAAAGTGCTATTCCTGAAGATGAAGTTGAAGTTAAAGAGTGCTCCAAATGGATGCTATGCTTCTTCGTTGCTGCTTCCAAGGCTTCCATATTCTTAAAGCATTTGGATTCTAAATGGCCATCTCGATTACAAAAGTGGCAATGTCTATTAGTCTTCTTCCCTTTGTTTTTTTTTTCCTTATCATTTTGTTGAAATGATTTTTCATTTTGAGGCTAAAATTGCTTAGGACCCTTGTTTGGTTTAGGACCATTCTTTTTAGGATACGGCTTCTTAGGATTCTTTGAATTTGGTTGCTGCTGGGCAACTAAGGCTTTCTTAGAAGAGTTTCCAAGATTAAAAAGGCCAAGGTGTAAGAGCTTTTCTTGTTTTCTTATTAAAGAATCACAAAAGGCATCAAAGGAAGGGGACTTGTAGTCTTGTCCTTGAGAAATGAAGCCTTCTCTTCTAGAATGGAAGGTGGACACAAACATAGAGCATTCTAGTCCCAACATAGTAAGAATGGAATAGATAAGGTTACCATCTTCTTTCTTAACCTTAACACCTTCCAAGAGAAGTCTAAGGGTCTTAAGCTTGGAAAGAAAATCTTCAATGAAAGAAAAATTATTGGGGTCCAATGTAAGAAACTCATTTTCGAGTTCATGGGCTCTAAGTTCATTTTTAATTCCAAAAAATTTAGTGATCTATTTCATTGCTTCATTAGGAGTATCAAGTTCTACAATATGGAAACTAAGGTCTGGAGAAATAGACATCCCTGTCAACCCACATGCTTGATCTTGCCTATTTTCCCATTTGGCTGCCTTATTTTCATCTTTCAGTTTGGTTTCTTGGCTTGAGGCTATTCTGTAAAGACCTTTACCTCGAAGTAAATCCACAATGTAGGACCACCATTGGAAGTAGCTGGTGTTGTCAAGAATAACCTGGCATGGAATTTCTGTTTTAGCAGAAATTGAAGTTGCAGATGCTAAAAATAAGTGTTCCAATGGAAAGATCTAAAAAAAATAGGCTGATTAAAAGAAAACAGCTCTAAAAACGACTTTCGAATGAAGAAGTTATAGCTTTCTTAAGAAAAGTTGTTGAATATGTTGACGAAGTGTGCGAATGTGCGGAAATGAATGATAATGTTATATTTAAAAAAAATCCGCCCCCTTTCCAAACTTAATCTAATTATCTCAACAAAAATAAATACTTGAACTCAAGACCTCTATTCTCATAAAGTAGCTTTGGACCAAGTGGGCTAGATTAAAAGGTTAATAATTTTTGGAAAAGAGGAAGGGGGTTTTTTTTTTGTTTTTTGTTTTTTTTTCTTTTTTGTCACTGAAGCTTTGGGGTGTGTGCTTACTTGAGAAAGCTATTTTTTGCCTACAAAACAAAAAACACAAAACCCAACACGGACATACAAAGAAAAAACTTTGCGGCTTGAAGTTAGCTTTAGCCGGAAACTAAATATTTTCCTCAATGTTTCTGATTTTCTGAGATCACACTAAGGCGCGGTAGAAAAGAGCATACACATGAGAAAAATTCTTTCTTCATGTTTCTGATTTGCCTAGATTGCACAGAGTCACTGGGCAAAGAGCATATGCAGAAATGAAAGGTATATATCTGGCAATAGAAAAAACAAAGAGCTAAATAAACTGAAATAAACATAGAGAAAATAACTAAAAACTGTAAATAAACATTGTATACCTCCAGATCTTAAAAATGACGTAGCTAGGGCTATTCGAAACCTTTTTGCTTGAAACAAAAGGGGTTCCTCACTGGAACAAATGCTCCTAACACAATAGATAAGTCCTCTCGGCTCGAAAGCAGTCAGAAACTGTAGATCTAGGAAACGGCATTCAGATGCAGTTCTACTAGCTTCAGATTTCGATCACCAAAAGATGTGGCCCTCAACTTTGCTCTGATACCATGTAGGAATTTACAGGGTAAGTTCCTCAGGTAGAACACCAATGGACACAACTCACAAACATATCTTAGATCAATACACCAATATTGTTGACGTGGTTAAAACCCTCAAAGAAGGAAACATTCCACTGCCTGAGCCAACACGACCACTTCAGGCAATTTATTAATTAAAGAATGAAAAATTACATAAGCTTATCTCATGAACAGTTACCCTACAAATGACCCTCCATGCTCTTTAAATAGAGATCATGGACCAATTAGGTGTTAAGCCACGGATCAAGTGTTGGTAATACTGAGGAGAGAATGAACCGTCAGATCACTATATATCTCATGACTGTCAGATTGTAAGTTACAAAAGTACATAGTAAAGAAACACACTTTACCTAACTCTACATTAGACCAAGTTATACTTAACTATTTCCTATGTGTCGAATTATTCTAACACTAGATGCATTGATTTCAGTTTAGATGTTTATTTCTAATCATATTTAATCCCTTACACTAGATGCTTTGATTTTAGCATAAATTTTGATTTCTACTCATATTTGATTTCTTTCATTAGATGCATTGGTTTAGGTGTAGATATTGATTTTTGATTACTTGCACTCGATGCATTGATTTCAGTATAGATGTTCATTTCTAATCCTATTTGATTGTTTGCAGTAAATGCATTGATTTTAGTGTAGATATTGATTTCTAATTTGATGTAACAAGATGTATGATGTGCATTAGTTCAAAATAATTAGGTTAATAGTGTGCATTGATTTCAATGTAAGCACATATCTACCTCCTCCATCTATATCTTTATCTCCCATTGTATCTACTTCTTCATCTCTCTATCTCAGCCCCAAAACATACACATTCTCTCTCCCTCCCTCCATTTCCCCTCTCTCTCTCTTCCCCTTCTCTCTCTCTCTAACATTTCTCTCTCCATATCTATATCTCTTCCTCCCTCCCTGTCTTTGCTTCTCTCTTCTTCCATCTCCCCCTGCCCGATCTATATCTCTATCTCCCCCTTTTCTCTCCTTCTCACCCCCAAAACATACACACTCTCTCACAGTGTAAGCACATAAACATTATTCAACCATAAATACAATATTTGAATTTTCATCCTAAATAAAATGTTTGCTTCTTGAAACTATAAACTATTTATAATTGGGTACATTCTTATTATTCCCATTTTCTGTTAGGATATTCCGACACATAGGATATAGTTAAGTTCAACTTGGTCTAGCATAGAGTTAGGTAAAGTGTGTTTCTTTACCGTTGTACATTTTGTAACTTACAATCCGACGGTCACGATATGTAGTGATCCGACGGTTCACTCTCACCTCGGTATTACCGACACTTGATCCGTGGCTTGACACCCGATTGGTCCATGAGTTCTATTTAAAGCGCATGGAGGGTCATTGTTCGGGTAATCCGTGCATGAGAGAAGCTTATGTAAATTTTCATTCTTTGATTAATAAATTGTCTGTACCCACGTTGGGACAGGCCGTGGACTGTTTCCCTCCTTGCACTCTGAGGGTTTTAACCACGTCAAAAATACTGGTGTATTGATTTGAGATCTGGTTGTGAGCGGTGTCCTTTTGGTATTCTTTCTGAGGAACTTACCCTGTAAATTCCTACATGGTATCAGAGCTATTTGAGGGCCGCGTCCGTTGGTGATCCAAATCTGAAGCCGGTAGAACTGCATGCGGCTGTCGTTTCCTAGATCTGCTGTTTCTGACTGCTTTCGGGCCGAGAGGACTGCTCTGTTGCGTTCGGAGCATCTGTTTCAGTGAGGAACCCCTTTCGTTTCACGCGAAAAGGTTTCCGGTAGCCCTAGCTGCGTCATTTTTCAGATCGGGAGGTATACAGTGTTTTTTTTTGCAGTTTACTGTCATTTTCTCTCTGCTTATTTCGGTTTCGGTTTATTTAGCCTTTTTTTTCCCGGATCTATACCTTTCATTTCTGCGTATGCTCTTTGCCCTGCGACTCTGTGCGATCTGGGCAAATCAGAAACAGAAAGAAAGGATTTTTCTCATGCGTATGCTCTTTTCCCTGCACCTTAGTGTGATCTTGGAAAATCAGAAACATTGAGAAAAATATTTAGTTTTTCGGTTAAAAGCTAACTTTGAGATTTTTTTTTAAAATTCTAGTTTTTTGGCTAAAGCTAACTTTGAGCCGTAAGGTTCGTTTTTCTTTGCATATTCGTGTTGGGTTTTGTGTTTTGTGTTTTGTAGGGGAAAAGAGCCTTCCCAAGGCAAGCACGCAAATCGAGGCCCCCCCCCCCCCCCCCCCCCTCTCTCTCTCTCTCTCTCTCTCTCTCAAATATTTTGTATAGATCAATTGGTTCAAAGACTTTTTAAGAGAGTAGAGGTCTTGGGTTCAAGTCTCCATTTTGTGGGGGCGGATTTTTTCATTCCCGCACATTCGCGCACTTTGCCGGCAACGTCAACAATTTTTTTTCAAAAAGCCATAACTTCTTCATCCGGAAGCCTTTTTCAGAGCCGTTTTTTTTAAAACCGCCTATTTTTTCGAGATCTATCCATTGGACCACTTACTTTCAGCATCTTCAGCTTCAGTTTTTTTTCAAAAAATGGAAAGTCCATGCCAAGTCATTCTTGACAGCACTAACTACTTCCAATGGGTAGCCTACATGGGAGATTTACTTAGAAGTAAAGGTCTCTTCAGAATAGCCACAGACCAAGAGAAGAAACCCAAAGATGAAGACAAGGCCGAAAAATGGGAAAATAGACAAGATCAAGCACGTGGTTTGATAGGAATGTCTGTTTCTCCTGATCTTAGATTCCACATTGCAGAAATTGAAACTCCTCATGAAGCATTAGAAAAACTTGCTAAAGTTTTTGGGATTAAAAATGAAATTAGAGCCCATCAACTTGAGAATGAGTTGCTTACTTTGGATCCTAATAATTTTTCTTGCATTGAAGATTTCTTGTCCAAATTCAAGACCCTTAGATATCTCTTGGAAGGTGTTAAAGTTAAGAAAGAAGATGGTAACCTTATTTATTCCATCCTTACTAAGTTGGGACCAGCCTACTCTGTATTTGTTTCCACTTTCCATTCTACAAGGGAAGCTTTCATTTGTCAAGGCAAAGACTACAAACCCCCTTCCTTTGACTCCTTTTGTGATTCCTTAATAAGAGAACAAGAAAAACTCTTACACCTTGGTCTTCTTAATCTTGGAAACTCTTCCTCGAAAGCGTTAGCCGCCCAGCAGCAACCAAATTCAAAGAATCCTAAGAAGTCTTATCCTCAAAGGAATGGTCCTAAACCAACTCAGCCTCAAGATGAAAGATCATTTCAGCAAAATGACAAGACCAATAAAAACAAATGGAAGAGGACTGACAGACATTGTAACTTTTGTAATCGAGATGGCCACTTAGAATCTAAATGCTTTAAGAAGATGGAAGCCTTGGAAGCCGCAATGAAGAAACATAACATCCATCTGGAGCCTACTTCAACTTCAACTTCCGGAACGGCACTTTCTGCATGTCATCGTCAATCATCTCAGTCTGGTTATGCATTAAATGTATCTTCTTCTTCTTCTCATTCTCATGAGTGGCTCATTGATTCTGGAGCCTCTTGTCACATGGCCAAAAACCAAGCCATGTTTTCTTCTTTAAATGATTGTAACACCAAAAATATATATGTTGGTGATGATAGATCTCTTAATGTTGTAGGGACTGGAACTGTTCATCTAGACAATGGTCAGTTCAATGATGTATTATGTGTTCCAAACTTATCCTGCAACCTTCTATCTGTCTATCAGATAACTCATTCAGGTGAAGGTAAAATTGTTGAATTTTCACCTCATGATGTTGTAATCAAGGATCTAAAAGATCCTAAACAGATTCTAGCTACTGGTCTTGCTGATGATTCCAAAAGGTTGTATAAGTTTCACAACTTTGGGTCATCCCATCTTCCCTCAGTATTTGTTGCTCATAATGATGAAGTGAGCAAACTTTGGCATGAGCGGTTTGGTCACTTAAACTATCGCTCCCTTCAGCATCTATGTAAAGAAAATATGGTGACAGGTCTTCCTATGGTATCTTGCAAAGATGGTGTTTGTTCCGGATGTGTACTCGGAAAACATCATCGGGACAGTTTTGACAAACGTGCCTCTTGGCACGCCTCAGCCCCTTTACAGCTTGTGCACAGTGATTTATGTGGTCCTCTTCCTGTTGCTTCATTCTCTGGCTGCAAGTACTTCTTAACTTTCATTGATGATTTCTCTAGACGCACTTGGGTATACTTCTTAAAACTCAAGAGCGAAGTATTTAGCACTTTTTTGGCCTTCAAAGCATTTGTTGAAAAACAATCTGGACATCAAATTCTTAAGCTAAGAACTGATAATGGTGGAGAATATGTTAAAAACGCATTCATCAACTTTTGCACCGAAAATGGAATTCAAATGCAACATACTGTTCCATACACTCCACAACAAAATGGTGTAGCTGAAAGGAAAAATCGCACCTTAAAGGAAATGGCTAATTGTATGCTGCAATCTAAAGGACTCAGTCTTAGTTTTTGGGCCGAAGCAATTAATTGTGCAAATTATATAATCAATCGCACTCCTACTAAGGTTCTAGAGAATATCACTCCAGAAGAAGCTTGGAGTTCCATTAAACCAGATGTAAGTCACTTTCGTGTGTTTGGAAGTGAAGCATGGGCCCATATTCCAGATGAAAAGCATAAAGCTTTAGAACCTAAGAGTGAGAAATGTACTTTTGTTGGATATTCTGAAGATGTAAAAGGTTATAGACTTATTCCATTTAAGTCCAAAAATGTTATCATTAGAAGAGATGTAAAATTTGATGAAAATAAATCGGCCTGCGAGCCTAGTCCGGCGGATGTGCCACCTCTTCCTATCTCTTCTATCTTTGAAAACATTTCTTCTTCTGATGATGAAAGCGAGGATGATAATCCTCCCCCACCTTCTCAGGATCCTCAACTTCCAAGATGGGTCCGTGCTACTCGGGATGCAGCAGGTGATCTTGCCGGTGATCCTACAGATCAGCGACGTACACGTTCTCAGTTTGAAAGAGCCTCTTCTTTACTGGCTCAAGCTCCAGTAAATCATGATCCTGACACTTTTGCAGAAGCTTCAGGCCATCCACATTGGGAAGCAGCTATGAATGAAGAATATCATTCATTGATGACAAATGATACATGGGATCTTGTTCCTCTACCAAAGGGACGCAAACTTGTTAGATGCAAATGGGTTTACAGAACCAAGTATGGACCAGATGGGAAAGTTGATAAACATAAGGCTCGTCTAGTTGCTAAGGGCTTTTCACAGGTTGAAGGCATTGACTACACTGAAACCTTCTCTCCAGTTGCCAAAATGAACTCTATCCGCCTTGTTCTTTCCCTTGCTGCCTCTTTAAAATGGGAAGTCCATCAAATGGATGTTAAATCTGCCTTCTTGCATGGGGACTTGCAGGAAGAAATCTATATGGAACAACCCATTGGCTTCATACAAACAGACTCCAGCCTCGTTTGTCGACTTAAGAAATCCCTTTATGGCCTCAAGCAAGCTCCTCGGGCTTGGTATGCCAAAATGGATAGCTTTCTTTTAGAATCTGGCTTTTCTAGGTGTCATTCTGACAATACTGTCTACACCAAGAAAGTGGGCAACTCTCTTATCATCCTTGTTCTTTATGTTGATGATCTTATTCTTACTGGTAGTGATCCCAACCTTATAAACCATGTGAAGTCCAGCCTTAAAAAGAAATTTGAAATGACAGACTTAGGACACTTACACTATTTTCTCGGTCTTCAAGTCTTGCAATCCCAAGAAGGTATTTTCCTTTCCCAGTCCAAGTATGCTTGTGATATTCTTCGTCATTTTCACATGGAAGACTGTAAGCCAGCCCCTTCTCCCTTTCAGTCTGGAGTCAAACTTTCAGTCTCTTGTACTTCTCCTGAAGTTGATGCTACCTTATACCGTCAACTTGTCGGAAAACTCTTGTATTTAACCCATACTCGTCCTGATCTTTCCTTTGCTGTTGGCCTTGTTGCTCGTTTTATGCAAAACCCCCGTGAAAGTCATTGGAAAGCAGCTAAAAGAATACTTCGTTATGTTCGAGGTACAGTACAGTTTGGGATTCATTACAGTGCCAAAGCAGCTCCTCTGTTAGTTGGTTTCACTGATTCTGATTGGGCTGGTGACCTTGATGATCGGAAGTCTACTGCCGGTTATGTCTTCACTCTTGGTTCAGGACCTATTACATGGGCTTGTAAGAAACAGGCTGCCATTTCTCTTTCGTCAGCAGAAGCAGAGTATCGTGGTGCCGTGGAAGCTAGTAAGGAAGCCTTGTGGCTTCGTCAGATCCTATCCGAATTTGGCTTTGAGCAGCAGCATCCAACCACACTTTGGTGTGATAATCAAAGTGCCATTCAGCTATGCAAAGATCCAGTCCAGCATCAGCGCAGCAAACACATTGAACTACACATGCACTTCATCAGAAAGCTCATTCATGACCATGTTCTTGAAGTGCAATATTGTCCAACGGATGATCAGGTTGCAGACATCTTCACAAAGGCTCTCACAGAGGCGAAGTTCACTAAACTTCGATATATGCTTGGAGTTCAGGAAGTTGTCACTAAGGGGGGATAGGCTCTAGTGCCTCCTTCCTTCTCCTATTGTGTCATATTTGTAAATCCTTCAATCCTATCCCAAGTTGTTCTTAAGGGGGGATGTTAGGATATTCCGACACATAGGATATAGTTAAGTTCAACTTGGTCTAGCATAGAGTTAGGTTAGAGTTAGGTAAAGTGTGTTTCTTTACCGTTGTACATTTTGTAACTTACAATCCGACGGTCACGATATGTAGTGATCCGACGGTTCACTCTCACCTCGGTATTACCGACACTTGATCCGTGGCTTGACACCCGATTGGTCCATGAGTTCTATTTAAAGCGCATGGAGGGTCATTGTTCGGGTAATCCGTGCATGAGAGAAGCTTATGTAAATTTTCATTCTTTGATTAATAAATTGTCTGTACCCACGTTGGGACAGGCCGTGGACTGTTTCCCTCCTTGCACTCTGAGGGTTTCAACCACGTCAAAAATACTGGTGTATTGATTTGAGATCTGGTTGTGAGCGGTGTCCTTTTGGTATTCTTTCTGAGGAACTTACCCTGTAAATTCCTACATTTTCCATCATTCCACATTGTTAATTACTTCGCATTCGAATGCAGTAATAGAAAATAACTACCATTTAAAATTATTTGGGGTTTAACACTCCATAAGTCACAATGATAGAATTTCGAGAAAGCTACTATTAATATTGGAGAGCAATAGAGACATGGTATGTTGTTTACTATAGTAGCTCGAGTTAAATATTTGAATGGTCTATGATTCAAACTACTTTTTTTATATGATCGATATGAGAAAATGGAAAAAATAATAGGTGTGACAATAGGAAGATCGATATGAGAAAATGGAAAAACTAATAGGTGTGATAATAGGAATAGTAGAAGAAAATAGTTTCATATTGATCCAGGTGGATGTTGGTGGCCACCCACCTATCCCATTTGGACCCCCACAACTGTCTCTTTCAGTCTTTTCAGTTTCCTAAATTGCAGCACAGTTTACTATTTTTAGCAGTTTTTCGGGTCCTCAACTTCCGGAGCCGTTTTGAGGCCCTAAACGACGTCTTTTTGGGAATCTGGGACAACATGGGTCCATGGACCATGTTGCCTCCCAAAGTGGTAGTACTCGAATAGATCTTTCTAACGAGCTATCGTACGCGTCAAACGGAGATCGTATGCCAAAGTTACGACCCCGGGAAATTGATGTACCAATTACCCAAACGAGGCCCACAATTTGACGTTTCATCTTCTAGGGTTAGGTTTTGGGATGTGAAGGGTTTTCCATTGTTTCTCAACACTGTGGCAGGGACGAGACCACACTGTGGCAGGGACGAGACCAAGATGTGCCGGAGTTCACAAACATTTTTCATACTCTTCGCACACAGTTGGGTATCAAAGATTCTGAGCTGTATCTGGTACTCAAATACCGCGGCTGCCTACACAGATACATCCAGGAAGAGATGGGGTTCTTGAACATCTCCTCACTCAGCACAGCATATCGATACGCTGTCAAAATCGAGCAAAAGTTCAAACAGAAGAAGCGAGACTTTGGATCTGCAAATCCGAAGCCCAAAGGACAAAGCCAAGGCGGGGTGATTCAAGACAACCCGTCGAAGCCGCAAGAAAATAACAATACCACGCAGCCGAAGAAGGACACAGGAAAGTGGTGTGAGTTACACAAGAGTCCCACTCATAACAAAAGTGAGTGTCGGACCAAGCAGTCGCTGGTGGCTGAGTTGAAGGCTTCCGAATCAAATGCATGTTCCGACCCTGAGCCAGAACCGGACAAGGGGAATGGCAAAGGGAAGCAGATCATTGATGCGGATCTCAGCGCCACTGTTGCCACCGCCAAGATCTAGAAAGATGAGCCCGAAAATCCAGAGGAAGCGGAGCGTCTTTTCCACTCACAGATGTGGGTGAAGGGTTCGCCGCTACAATTCATTGTCGACAGTGGTAGCCAAAAGAACCTCGTTTCAGTAGAGGTCATGAAGCGGTTGGGTCTACTGACTACACCACACCCACAGCCGTATAGTATCGGGTGGCTTCATGAAGGACAAGATCTCAAAGTTCGCTAGCAGTGCCGCCTTCCCTACAGCATCAAGCCCTTCACAGACGAGGTATTGTGTGATGTTACACCTCTGGATGTTTGTGATGTATTATTAGGCTAACCACACTTGTGGAGGCGACATGTTGTGTATGAGTCAAGGCCTCGTGTTGTCAATATTTCTTTAAATAATTCATTATACAGGATAACGGAGGTAGCCCCACCTACCGACACATCTTTTATCTCTACTAAAAAAGGCAGCAAGATCATCTCCGAGACTAGGAAATTCATCTGTTTGGTTCACTCCCAAAGTAAGGGGAAGATCGTTGCTACATCCATGACCCCTGCAAAGGGTTCCTCCTCCACGCAGCAGCAGCAGCAAAGGGATACGGTCATGACAGAACACAGGAACAACTTCTCCTCACCCACAGGGGTACCACATAAGTTTCAGGTGGGCAACAAAGTTTGGTTACATCTACAGAAAGAACGCCTTACAAGAGCCCATCAGAAGCTCCAACCACTCCGACATGGTCCTTACACCAGTACCAAGGCTACGGGAAACAATGCTTTGAAGCACAGCACTCCTCCATTCCTTCGCTTGCACCGAGTGTTCAATGTGGACCATTGTTGACCATGCTTCTCACCATTTCTGGTCACAACAGAGATTGCAGAACAGCTCACCAGAGACCCAACACAGCAGAAGCTTCCTCATCTCAGGGGGGAACTCAACGCAATGGGGACCATTGTTTCCTAAGGGGGGAGGAATGGTCCAGGTGGATGTTGGTGGCCACCCACCTATCCCATTTGGACCCCCACAACTGTCTCTTTCAGTCTTTTCAGTTTCCTAAATTGCAGCACAGTTTACTATTTTTAGTAGTTTTTCGGGTCCTGAACTTCCGGAGCTGTTTTGAGGCCCTAAACGACATCTTTTTGGGAATCTAGGGCAACATGGGTCCATGGACCCATGTTGCCTCCCAAAGTGGTAGTACTCGGATAGATCTTTCTAACGAAATATCGTATGCGTCAAACGGAGATCGTATGCCAAAGTTACGACCCTGGGAAATTGATGTACCAATTTACCCAAACGGGGCCCACAATTTGGCGTTTCATCTTCTAGGGTTAGGTTTTGGGATGTGAACGGTTTTCCATTGTTTCTTAACAATAAATAGGCCTTCGAGCCTCATTGTAAGACTGTTTTAGAACAGTTCAGAGGCATGTAGCCGCACATCTCTTCTCAGAGATAAGCTACCATCGCCCTAGCTCGTTTATTTCCATTTCTGGTTGTAAGCATATTTCAGTATTTTACAGTAATGAAATGAAGTATTATTTCCGCTGCATCTTTGTGTTTATGGTTATCTCTGTATTTTATTGCGTTCCTGTTTAAATCCGGATCACATATTGATTACAATGAAGATTGTTTGTAATTGACTATATTCTTAGTATTTCATCATTCAAGTTACTAACAGTCTCTCTCACCTCAACAAACTGAGGTAACTAAGAAAATTTTAAATTAAATTGACCAAATTAATCTTAGACATATTTAGTTTAAAATGATCAAAATAATTAGATGTTCAACAAATTTTGTATGATTGCACACAACTGAAACTAGCCTAGATCCATCTTAACACAAGATCCATCAAGTGCCTAGAGGGATCAAATCTCTCGAGGTGCAAACCTTTCCTCATGTTTTTCACTCAAAAATAGGTTTGTACCTTGAGAGATTTGATCCCTCTCGGCGCTTGGTAGATCCGGTATTAAGATGGATCTAGGCTGGTATTTGTGGCATGTATATAAAAACATAGTATTTTTTATTAAGGAATTTATTATTAATTATTATAATATACAATTCTAAAATAAGATTTTATTTATTTATTATTATTTTTTTTAATTTTAATTTAATTTATGTTTTGAATATTTTTTAATAATAAATATAGAAAAAATTTTAAAGATTAATTATTTGAAATTAACTATTAATTCCAAGTTTTATTATTGAATTAATTTTTATGAATAATATTGAATTATGTAATATATTTTAGAAAAATTAAATATTAAAACTTTAATCAATTAATACTTTTGAATGATTTTCAAAATTTCAAAAATATTATAATTATAACTTAGGGATCTAATACAACTTTAATAATATGTTGAATATCAATTCTCATCTAACATGTGTGCAACATTTTTTTCTGAAAATTTTAGTAAAATGTCTAGTCCAACATATGATCTAAAGTGTTTATAATAATCTTGTCAACAACAATCTAAATAATCCTAGAAACCTGCACCATCACATAATCCAAATAATTGAAGACACCAAAACCAGAGTCAGCGTTGGTTTTCTTCCATATAAATTGCAACCTTCATTTATCTTATAATGGGAATCATGTTTCTTTATGCTTTCGCATATTTCTTCTCAAGGATTTTAAGTTGTCCAAGTGGTAGCTATCATAAGGATACAACTAGGGAATACCCACACAATGAAGTGAAGAAGCTCTCACATTAAGATTCAAATTCAACTTATCATAGAAAAACTTTTAAATGCTAATATGAATTATGACAAATTTAATAAGACCATCTCAAATTTAATATTTAAAATAATTTAAATTATTGAGATTTAAAAAAAAATAATAATAATATTTTATTGAAAAAAATGAATTCGTTAAAATATTCAAATGTTCATGTATTAACTTACTCTTGTTAAAAGAGTACAACATACCAATATTAAAATAGAAACATAATGGAAGGTGCATTTTAAGAAAGTTGTTATGCTAATATAATCTTTAGTAAACAAAAGAAATATTGTTTAGTATGGGAGCATTATACCATATATTTTAGTTAACCAAAGAATTATTCTTTACTGAATTCACAATTTTTATTTTTTTATTTTTTTATTTTTTTTAAGATAAGATCGAAAGAGTGTGTGTGTGTGTGAGAGAGAGAGAGAGAGAGAGTTATGTGTAGTGGATTATATGCGCCATAGATACACCAACCACTAAAAAGTCCTAATTGTATTTGGTAAAAACATGAGGTAGGATGTGGTGGGATGCCACTAAGATTGATGTAAAGTAAAATTATTCCACCACATAATCTTTTGTTTTTATTTTTACTAGGTTATATGAGTCCTCAGATGACTGGCATGCCTAATTTGTGGCTTCCATAGCTATTACGTAAGGGTATCTAAGTTTAGGAATACTACATTATTCTACTTGAGTTTTGAAATGGTTTTCTGGTCAACATTATTTAGTCAATATAAACTTTCTATTTATATGCTATTTTTTTCTTGGATTAGTTTATATGTATTAGGTTTTTTTCAATTCCAAAGGTCCATGATGGAAGCTAATATGGATTAGATGATCCTTACGTAATTAAAATAAAACTCTTACAATCAATCCCATTTCAACTAAATTTATGTAGAGGCTTCTCCCATATTGCCCCCATCTGCAGGTTGTCGGAGTGTGGGGAGATCTGATGCAATCACATATACAAAAACCTAATTTAATGGGAGGTCAAATTTATTTACCAATGATTTGGTTCCTCAATGGGTGGATTTGTTACGATAGAGTTTGTTTTTTTTGCTATTTAATCCATTAGGTTTAGAAAATTGTTGCAATTTGTTTCATTTTCCCAAAATTAGTCTATTTCATCCTATGTTTGTGGATCTGGACCGAATGCATGATATATCATTTATAGTATCTTGAATTAATAAAAAATAAACTAGTGTGTAGTGAAAAAGAGTGATTTTATAATCAGTGTCAATAACTAGTCCTCCTACAATCTCTATATTATTATTACTGACACAGACACACACACACACATAATGGTTCAGAGAATTAAACTGACAGAGTAATTAAGTGAGGCCTTTATACTGTGTGAGTAGGAGAGTTTTAGGTCCCACATAGGGGAGTCGACACTTTAAAAGAGCGAAGGTCGAAGAAAAAAGGTGTAGTGCAGCACAAAGGATAAAATATTTAGTTTTTTTTTTAACCAACAAGAACCATTAATTAATAGCACGAGGAGGCAGAATTCAAAGTTCTACTCAAGGAGAAGCTGACAGTTGACAAAATCGGGCTAATTCCTTGGGGTAAGTCACACCCAAGTATCATAATTATTGTCAAAAGGATAAGTTTCTAAGCACTAAGGATCATGCAATTCATGCCTCTATATGTTCCGATAAGGGTTTTTATTTAGTTGTGAGGACATATGTGATTGAATGAAGCTTGTTTATGTTTTTTGGCAAGAAAGGAGACTTTGGAGTGAAGAAATGACGCTCGATTGAGCTATTTGAGGGCTTATATATTGCTTGATCGAGCAATATAAAAAATCTCAATTTAGCTACAAGAAGATCTATACGATGATATGATGAGAAGTGAATTGTGTTGACCAAAAAAAGTATGGTGGGAGATTTACCATTTTATTATATTAAAGGTGACTTTAGTTAGTCACTTATTAAATTAAAAAAGGAGAAAATAGTTAATGGAAGGAAAAATTCCAAAAATGAATTAAGTAAAATAAATAAAATTAAAAATTCACATTGAGGAAGTCAAGGGGGAGCTTCTAGAATAATAATAAAATAATAAAATAAAATAATTCTAGAAGATTGGAGATCTATCTATGGAGCCTTTAAAATGAGGAGGAGGAGGAGATCATTTGGGACATCTTGTTTTGGTTGTTTATCTCTTATAGTAAGCTTTGGATAACGAAGTTCCCAACTTTGATAGCTTTAGGACAAAAAGCCTTGGGTGATTTCGTGAGTTGGACAAAAACCCAACCCGCCTTTGAGGATATTACACTAAGAATTATCATTGAGCTCCAATGGTCTTATTAGATATCATATCTGCAGTAGATGTGAACATTGGAGTGATGATCACTCAGATTCTCAAGTTGGGCATCATTATCAATTATTAATTGGAGGCCATGTCTAGCATTGTAGCGTATTATTTGATGGAAATTATTATCTAAACTATTTCCTTCTATTGACATGTATTCTTATTCTATAATAAATAAATAAAAGCTGAGTTTTTTCCTTTTATTGTATTATTCAAATTTTTGTATTTCGTTTGTCTTTGGGGCTTATATTTTTACTAACAATTTTTTGTCAATGGATGAAATTTTTATATGAAGAATTTTGTTTGAATCAAATACCGAAACCTACCGAAAAATTTTGTTTGGGATATTGCATTGGTATCAAAGCATGGTCTTAGCAAGCTATTGTCCTAAAGCTAAGTGATGCCACCAAGTAGGAGAAAGTAGTTTCGATGATCCTCCATAATCACCCTAGCTAGAATTTCATCAATTTCAATGGTTCTATATAGCCACCTATTGATGGAATAAATTATGTTCATCGACATTTACAATACAACCCGCTCATAACCCCAAATCAAACTCTTTTATGTTTAGATTGGTGGTTTCGACTCATTTTGAATTGGGTCCAACTACCTGTACAAAGATTACTTTGGTGACTGGAGACTTGGAAAGGGTGAAAGACTAGAAACATAGTGGGAATGGATTTGTAATATAGGATAAAAAATAAATAAAAGCATAAACTACACTATTATATATACTAATAACTACTTAATAACTAGAGTGTTGATACTTTATATGTTAAAAGGATATGTAGCTAATAACTGAAAATATATATCTTCATGCTATTTCGTTTATTAAAGAAACATAAAGATAAATTAATTCAATTAAATAGTTAATTTATTTTTTTTTTGGTTGGTCTAGCCCATGGGGATTTGAAATTTGAATCTCATCCTTTATATATAAGATTTCATAAAAATGTGATCACCAATTGAGCTACACCCCATGGTATATAGTTAATTGAATTAATTTAATAAATCATTCATCTATAATTTTTGTTCCTCTTATACTTATAATCAATTAGATAACAATACATCAAAAGTGATAATATCTTGATCAACTAAGCATAAGCATAAGCAACAAAGCATAAGATGGGGTTCTGATTATAAATAAAAAGAAAAGACAACTAACAAAAATACCATTTTTCTATACTCTTCATGGATCTGGAATCAACAAGTGGTTCAACTTATACTAAATAAAAGATAAAGTACAATAGTGTAATAAATTGATTCTTGCAAAAACACAGAAACCGTAAGCGTGAGCTCGAGAGGCCTTTAAATACTTTTTCAAAATAACAATTTGTTATTCTCTCAACTAAATATTGTTTGGGATATTGCATTAGTATCAAAGCATGGTCTTAGCAAGCTATTGTCCTAAAGCTAAGTGATGCCACCAAGTAGGAGAAAGTAGTTTCAATGATCCTCCATAATCACCCTAGCTAGAATTTCATCAATTTCAATGGTTCTCTATAGCCACCTATTGATGGAATAAATTATGTTCATCGAAATTTACAATACAACCCGCTCATAACCCCAAATCAAACTCTTTTACATTTAGATTGGTGGTTTCGACTTGTTTTGAATTGGGTCCAACTACCTGTACACGGATTACTTTAGTGGTTGGAGACTTGGAAAGGGTGAAAGACATAGAAACATAGTGGGAATGGATTTGTAATATATGATAAAAAAAAAAAATACTGCAATAAACTACACTATTATATATACTAATAACTACTTAATAACCTGAGTGTTGATACTTTATATGTGAAAAGGATATGTAGCTAATAACTAAAAATATATATCTTCATGCTATTTCGTGAATTAAAGAAACATAGAGATAAATCAATTCAATTAAAGAGTTAATTAATTTTTTTTGTTTGGTCTAGCTCATGGGGATTTGAACTTTGAATCTCATCCTTTATATATAAGATTTCATAAACATGTGATCACAAATTGAGCTACACCCCATGGTATATAGTTAATTGAATTGTTTTAATAAATCATTCATATATAATTTTTGTTTCTCTTATACTTATAATCAGTCAGATAGCAATACATCAAAAGTGATAATATCTTGATCAACTAAGCATAAGTATAAGCAACAAAGCATAAGATGGGGTTCTTATTATAAATAAAAAGAAAAGACAACTAAAAAAAATACCATGTTTTCTCTACTCTTCATGGATCTGGAATCAACAAGTGGTTCAACTTATACTAAATAAAAGACAAAGTACAATAGTGTAACAAACTGATTCTTGCAAAAATACAAAAACCATAAGCGTGAGCTCGAGAGGCCTTTAAATACTTTTTCAAAATAACAATTTGTTATTCTCTCAACTAAAGCAAAACAGATTGGAATAAAATAGATATTAGTTACAGTTTGAAACAAAGAAATCATTTCGAATGAACTGCTACATAGGTGGAGCCAGTGGATGATTTATGTTTCTAATAAATTTCTAGAAGCGATCCTAGCTAGGGAGGAGAATGAGGCTTGATGTTCATTTGATAGTTGAAGACCTGAGCTCGTAAAGTTGGAAGTAGTTGATTTTCTTATTCAAAAATAACTTTGGTTACTTGAAGGTAACCATATGGTTCGATTAAAAACTCCTATATCATTTCCAAGTATCTGTAATCCATTCTATGAACTCGTCCATATTCATGATGCCAATGTAAGAAGATATGTCTAGTTTCACCTTCGAACAAATCCTAAAATTTCTTTCAATATCCTGGCTTCTACAGGATCTTCGGTTTCTTCTTCCTCTGGAGATTCTACATCTTTCTCGCTTACATATCCTACTTCAAGATCTCTCTACTTGTTAGTTCCCATGGTTTCCATGTTGGAAACCAGGACAATACAGAGAGGGGGGGTGAATCAATATTTTATCAATTTTTTTAATTTTTAATTTATTTTATCCTTATGTAAGAGAAACAACATATTGAAGATAAATTTCAGAAATCAATGAATAAAAAATCAGTTCAACAAGTAATGGGGCATTCAAGGACCTTCCCACGTGGACTTTCCTTTTGTGCGCCAAATGTTATGCGATAGGGTGAACCCATAATGTTGCCTACGTCAGGCCAGCCTGTGCTGTGGGATGTGCCCCAAACAATGAGAACCATCCTCGTTACCCTGATGTTTTCAATCTCATCTCGGTCACTTAGACCTAGGCATCAAGCTTTCCCGCCAAGGTGAACCCTCTCGGGTAAGCTTGGCAGACCCGTTGTACTGCTGGCTCCACTCGCTCCAATTCACTCCAATGGGAGTGATTTTCACTTCCACTCTGGCTTCTTTGTGAGCTCGTATATCTCACTTATCGGCTCCACCATTTCGCATCTATTGTGTTTGGCATTTTTCCAACTTTGGCTAAGCGCCAAAGTCTCCACCAAATTATTTAACTCTACTATGAGGGCTTAGGGTCATAGAGCTTTTATGGGCTCTAAATTTGAAGCTAGGAAGCCATTTTTGGACTTCCATATACCATTGGAAATATATTTCAGATCTTTATCCAAATCGGTGGCTTACACTACACCTAAGTTGATCTAGTACTCCAAAATTGGCTCCAAAAGCTCTGCTTCCATTTCTTCATGGTCTTCTTTATGTTTCTTGCTTTGACACCTATGTTGCCTCCATCATTGTGTTTTCATCATCCTGTTTCCATCATTGACAACATACCTCAACGTGCCATTATTTCTTCCAATTTCTGCATAATTCTCATCACTTTACATTGGCTACATGTCTTTATCCTCTTTTTCCTCCTCTAGTGCCACATCCAACTTTGTGCACCATGCTCAACATATTTTTTCTTGGACCATATGCAGGATATGATCTGATACAAACTAATGCAAGCCTTTATTTTTTCCCTTTGAGCTTATGTAGTGATTAAGCCAAAATTCGCAATTTCATTGGTGAGAATCAAGCTAGAAACACCATAGTCGAGACAATTTATATAAATAACCCAAAGGGAAGGTACTAAGGCCAAATCCAAAAGAACCATTGTAGTTGATCTTGGATATAATATCCAAGTGTTAGAATAGAACCACCACAAATGAGCTTTGAGAAGATCCAAAAGGAAGAGGGCTTACCTAAGTTTTTAAAATGACAAGTTATGTCTTAATAATGGTGTTAACTCTTACAGCTTTATTCTTCTAACACTCAGTGCTTATCATGTGGTCACAACTCATAACCAAGACCCAGTTCCCTTTATATTGGCGGGCCATTCAAAGCAGAACATGTCATATAGACTCATGTCATCTCGCCTTGTTCATAAAGTGTCTGAAGGAAAAACCACAAGAGAGAGATTCTTGATGATTTCTCTATTAATTATCGACCTTGGCTTCATCAAATTTTGATCTTGCTTATTTTAGAAGGGAACTCATGCCTCCACCTCGAGGACGAGTTAGTGTGGACCCACCTTCATGTCATACAATCCTACTTATCTCTGATTGGTCGAGCTTCCATGCTAGCCTTACTCCAGTCGAATTTTTGAGATAATAGCTTACAACATACACTAGCCCAACTTTGTCAACTGTCAGTTTCTCCTTGGGAAGAACTTTGAATTCTTCCTCTTGGCGCTATTAATTGACAATTCTCATTGGTAAAAAAAAAACTACGTATTGTCTCACTTGTGTTTTTTCCTTGGCACTGTTAATGTGTCGATTCTCCTCTGTGGGTCTTATAATTCTCCCACTCATGTAGTATAAAAGCCTCACTTAATTACTCAGTCAGTTTAATTCTCTGAACCATTTTGCATGTGTGTGTGTGTGACCAATAATAATAGAGAGATTGGAAGAGGACTAGTTATTGACCTTGATTAGAAAATAACTCTTATTCACTCCACACTAGCTTATTTTGTTATTAATTCAATAAAATATAAAGGATACATCATGCGTTCGGTCCAAATCCACAAAGATAGGATCAAATGGACCAATTTTGGGAACATCTAAATAACAGTGGTTGTTATAAAATCATTAGTAAAGATCCCAGTGAGAAACTTGTGAGGGAAGTAATTAAGAAATCAAAGAATCATCTCTGGATGACATCACAAAAAAGAAAATCATCCCTAATAGTTCCATTATTCCCAGAATTTATGGTGTTCCTAAAGTCCATAAACCTAGCATACCTCTCAGACCTATAGTCAATACCATAGGTTCCCCCACCTACCTTTTGGCAAAACACCTGGCCAAAAAACTTAGACCCATGTCTGATAATACCCCTTCTTATATTAAAGACTCATATTCTTTTGTTCAATGGATTAATAACATAGAAATGAAGGATGATGATCTTATGGTTAGCTTTGATATTGTATCTCTCTATACTATGATTCCTATTGATGAAGCTATTAATATCATGAGAAACATCATGGATAAAGAAACTGTGGATCTTCTGGAGCTTTGCTTAAAATCCTCTTACTTCAGTTTCAAAGGTAAAATTTATGAACAAACCCATGGTGTGGCTATGGGCTCTCCTCTATCCCCCATAGTTGCCAACATCTTCATGGAACACTTCGAACAGAAGGCTCTCAGGTCATTTCCATACACCCCTGAAGAATGGAAAAGGTTTGTCAATGACACATTTGATAAATGGAGTCATGGAAAAGAAAAACTTGACCTATTCCTCAATAATCTAAATAGCCTTTTGAACCATTAAAATTTAACATTGAAATTGAAAATAACAACCAGCTTCCCTTCCTTGATATTCTTCTGACCAAAAAACATGGGTCACTTTGTTTCCAAGTCTACAGAAAGAAAACCCATACAGAACGATATCTTCATGCAAATTCTCATCACCACCCTAGACAAAAGATTGACATCATTAGGACCTTAACCACTAGGGCGGCCAGAATATCTGATCCCAACCATTTAAAAGATGAACTCAACCATCTTCACAAAGTGTTTAAATTAAATGGCTATAATAGGAATACCATTAAGAAAGCTAAGCACCTATCATTAAATAAGAATAATAATATCAAAGATAAAAATTCATCAACTCCTAAGGTCTCCCTTCCATAAATTAAAGGCACCACTGATAAAATTACTAAAATTCTTAATAAACACAACATTAATGTAGCCTTCACCCCTTCCAACACCATCAGAAAATTATTCAACTCAGTCAAGGATCCCATAAACCCTAACCTTCAAAAAGGTGTTTATGTTATTCCTTGCTCATGTGGAAAAGAATACATAGGTGAAACAGGTAGGTCTCTTAACATTAGAATTAAATAACACACTGCTAACTTAAGAAGGGAAAGGATCTCAAAATCGGCCTTAGCAGAACATGTTCACTCCTCCTCTCATTACATCTCCATGGAAGAAACCAAACTAGTTAGAAAAGAAGACCACTATCTTAAAAGGAAAATCAAAGAAGCCATTGAAATAGAAAAAAGGAAGAACAACTTGAACCAAGATGATGGATTAAAACTAAGTAACACCTGGAAACCTTTACTTGAGATCTTAAAGAACCAATAATTAACTCATATCCTTTTTAATAATTTAATCCCTCATCTATCATTAAAAGATTAATAAAATATAAATCAACTCAACAAGAAAACATTATATAACATCCTCCTCAAACAATAAAACAAAAACATAAATAAACAAATAAATTGAATAATTGGTTATTTCATAACTAATCATTTGATAATATTAAAATAAATTAAAATCATAACTTATTAATTATAGGAGCAGGGTAACACATGTATTTAAATTAAACATATAGTCATATTAACTCATATTAAAATAGTTAGAAAATAAACAATAGGAACAATATAGAAAATTATAAGGAATTAATTAAACAAGTTAGTTAATTAAGTAAACAAATTAATTAATAAATTAGTTAAACAAATTATTTAGTTAATTTGTTCAATTAATTTATTACACAGACATATTAGTTAATTAATTAGAGAATTGATTAGGGCATTAATTAAAACAAATTAATTAATTAATTTAACAACTAATTGATTAATTAAAAAAATTAATTAACTAAACATATAAATCAAATAATGGGTTATTTCATATCTAACCATTTGATAATATCAAAATAAATTAAAATCATAACTTATTAATTATAATAGCATGGTAACATGTGATTAAAATAAACATGTAGTCCTTATAACTCATATTAAATAGTTAGAAAATAAACAATAGGAATCATATATAAAATTATAGGGAATTAATTAAACAAGTTAGTTAATTAATTAAACAAATTAATTAATTAGTTAAACAAATTAATTGGTTATTTTGTTTAATTAATTAATTACTCAAACAAATTAATTAATTAATTAGGGAATTGACTAAAATCAAATTAATTAATTAATTTTACAAATTAATTAATTAAACAAATTAATTAAATAAAATAAATCAATCAATCAATCAATCTGAATATTAACGACTAAGTGGAGATTTCCGACCTAATTTATTAGATTAACTCCTTCATAACATATATATATAACTTAAAATATAGCTCATGGATACATCATGAATATCTCTAGAATATTTATTGTTGCATCCCCTGATGATAGACTCACTTGGTAGTCCGAAACGTTGGGTTCATATTGTTAACACCCAGGTTGTTCCCTATGACTCCCAAGGGAATACGGCCAGGGTAACCACTAACCAATCTTTGGATTACAGTGCCTAGCCACACTGTAATCAGAGAGGGCTCTCTCTTTATAATTTGTCTCTGTTTTGAAATGATTTTAGGCTAGCTATGAAATGAGGGTGTTTTAGTTTTATGCTTTGGTTGAGGGATATCTTTCTGTACCTGAAGTGTGCAATCTGCAGATGATTTTATTTCATTGGGCAATGGAGTCTGTGGCTATAAGTGTTTAGAAACCTTGAGCTGATTTACTGTGATTACAGGGCCAATTAAATATTTCACATAACAAAGTTAGATTATGATAGTGACATGTAAACAACCAGTGAAAAGCATTTAAGAATTTTCCACTAAAGCTGGGGTGTGGGGAAGAGATAGATGCCTCAGGAGCAAACTTGAATTCCTGAAAATATCTATCACAGTGAGAGATAAAGCTTGAAAGTGTAGCAATTAAGAATTACACCTTATCTACTCTATCTGGAAGAAAACATTTATAACAGCTTAGATTGAGTCCAGGGTAATCTGCGATTAAATCCTGGAACTATTCTTTTACTTTGCCATTAAGTGTAAAACACAGAAACATGAAAGAACATGAAAGACTAGAAAACATATAACACAGAGGTTAAAAGAAGACTTATTGTGCTATGAAACATGCAGGAATCCTGTAACAATCAGCCAGCCACCACAGTGCATCAAGGAACACAGAGCTTTGGAAATTCCATCCACCTTTTGTATTATTTCTCTGAGAGTTATACAGCAACAGAAGTATAGAAATGAAATCAACAACAACCCTTGCAAACTCATGCGAAGGGGACTTTATAGAAATGTTTATACAAAATATCTCAGGCATTGAGTCATCTGAGAGAGAAAATATCTTCATTACTTCGTACAGAAAAGTAGAAAAGAAGTTATTGCAGCTTTGAATGCAACATAACTGCTCTTTTAAGTCTGTCAGGGGATATTTTGACCTTTGGGGGTCACTGAGTCGGTTGGAACGCTTTGCTTTAATGCTGGAAAATGTGCCTTTGAGTTTGCTGCGCTGTATCTTCTCGGCCCTGCCACTTGTGACTGTGCTTGCTGTTGTGGTGACCGAATAGCCCTGCTGAGTTGGCTCAGCCTTTCATCTTTCCTCTGTATGCTTATCTACCAAAATTTTCCCTGTGTATGATCACTTATAAATTGGACAAAACATAACATTACAAGTTCTGGCTTGATAATATTATCTGTGTCAATTTATTCCAGACTTCCTTTGTGGGCAATTGGTGCTTGACAATTGCCTCTATGGTTTCATCTGCTTCTGTATATTTATAGAAATTTGGAGGCACATCGAACAGATGATTGATCTCGTTCATGATAAAAAACAGGTTTTCCACCCTATTATATAGAGTCTGCCCTGATGCTGGCCCTGATTCTGCTGAAGTGTTGGGTTGTGCTGCAATTTGACTTGTAGCAAAGGCATTGACCCTTTTAGCATAGTTTTCATGGGTAAGCAGTCTTCCCACAATGCTTAGTAGGCTGGGGAGGCCTCTGTTTTTCAATACCTGAAACCTGTCCATGAACTTGTTGATTTCGGTCTGCATGTCTTGGGTTCTCCTTTCCAATGTTCCAACCAGGTTTCTTAATGTCAGGACCCTTTTAACCATTGAGATTGTCTTAGTCCTGTGAGCAATTCCCATGGTGGCCAGTTGAGAGCTTGTCCTGTTATTCAATATGTTGATCATCCTACTGGCAGCATCAGGCATGTTGCCAAGGCTTGCTCTTGCTCTGTGTATTTCCCTATTTGCCTTTGTAATGAGCACTGACTGCTCATCTATGGTCTCAATGAATTGCCACTGATCAGTAATTGACTGGCCAATATTGGCCCACAAGACTGTTTTCAGCTCTGCTGTCACCTTATCTAGTGTGAGCTCTTTCTCAAGCTCAGTTATTCTCTTTTTGAGAGCTTTTATCTCTCTTTCCTTCTCGGCCATATTCTGTTTGCTCTTATCATATCTTTCATTTATTTTAGCCAAAGATTCTTTGGCTTGATTGAGCTCTAACATTTGAGCTTCCAGGACTTGAATTTCATTTTGAAGCTTCTGCATATCCAGACTATGAGTCTGCTCTGTTGTTGGTGCAGCTGTCGATGTAGTTGGTGTTGTAGGTTCTGTTTTCTGAGGAGGAGGGGCAGTAGTTGGAGCAGCTTCCTCAAGGTTGATCACTTCAGGAGGGGGCTTGGAGGTTTTCCCTTCTTCTCTTTGTTTCAAGGCTGCCTGTAGTGCTGCTTTTGCAGCCTCCGATTCTCCCAGCTTTTCCTGAGTTTGGATTAGCTGCTTGTACAGAGATATCAAAAAGGTTGTGGCCTCTTGATCATGTCTTTGCTGGGCAACATCATCTGTTTGAGGGTGAATTGAGGCTGGGAGTTTGATCTTTCTCCTCAAAGCTGCCATGTCTGCATCCCTCAATTTTAATATCTCTTGTATGCCCTTGATGTCTTTGGGATCATGCCCAATCTCTATGATGATGTCCTCTAAGGACCTTATTCTGTTGTCCTTTGCCTGGGATGATGCTCTCTCCAACTCTAGCTGAGAGGCTATATTGTTAAGGCTATTTTGTAGCCTGTAGTTATCCAATGTTTGGTCTGCCAAGGAAGCATAGACCATCTCACCCGTTTGCTTATGCAGTTCTATATTGTCCATTGGGTGGATATCCTTGGCAAGGACTTCCAGGTTAGTCCTCAAGTAGTCAGAGGCAGATTGGGGCTGCACTGCTGTTGGCATAAAATGACTCATGATCATTTTGCCTTCCTGCACATCATATGCAGACATGAGTCTTTGTTGATTGGTGGGAGCCATGTTTAACAGATGGTTATATAGCTGTATCTTGATGGGCTCATTTCTCCTCTTAATGTCGATGAACTGCTATTTGATGTTGGGTCCACCTTCTCTTTGCTGATTTGAGGAACTCACTTCTCCTCCCATTGCTCTATCCTGTTCCTGTTGAAAGGAACTTGCTGATGCTTCTCTGCTGGGTGGGACCATACCAAAAGACTGTCCTATTGGCATTTCTTCCTCTAAGAAGGGATTAATTCTCTGTCTTTTCTCCCCATGAGTTGCTGATGTTGTAAGGGGAGTCTCTCTGTCCCTTTTCCTGCTTGTATCCTCCTTTTGTGGAGTTTGGAGGATTGATGCCTCAGCTGAAGTTTCTTGCCTTGGAGGCACAGTTTGTTCAGTGGATTTAGGGGCTTCCACTGTTTGCTCTTGCTGGACAGGCTGTTCCTACCTTTGTTCTTCCTGTTGTTGCTGTTCTTCTTGCTGCTGCACTTCTCCGTGCTGCTCCATCTCTTCTTGTTGCTGCACTAGTGTTTCCATTTGCTCTTCAGTCATAGGAGGTGGCTGTTCCACCTGCTTTTCTTTGCCTTTGTTGGATGTCTGTGGAGTATTCACGACAGCTTGCTGATGTGTTGTTGAGGATGAGGCAGCTGCTCCAAGTTGTCTTTTATATGAGAGGGGGACCTGTCCACAAGTTTCTAAGTCAGCTTCTTTTTTAATATTTCTAGCCTCTCTTTCTAGCAGCTCTTCACTAGTAATCTCCTCTTCTAGGGTACCCTTTTCCCAGCTCAATGCATTGGCATACTGCTCAATCTCAGGCAGCCTCATATGTGAATAGGTACCCAATTTGTATCTTATCCTCCTGAGGGAAACAAAGTGATTGGGGTCATAGGGCATCCACTCAAAACTAGTTTGCAGTTTGAGGGCCTCTAGGATACTATTTGCCTCTTTCCATCCCTCCTCTTTTTTGTTATATAGGAAAGGGCCCAGCTGGCTCCTTACCTTCAACTGTGCCTTCTTGTTCTTACTTTGGAAGTGGAGGTAGTCGGCATTCCCAAATTGCCTGAAGTATTCTAGGGCAAAAAGTCTCATAGGGACATACCTTGGCAGCCTATAAGGCTTCAACTCACATCCATATACTCTGATGACTGTGTGGTCTTGGTAAAAGTACCAATTACCAATGCTGTAGGTTTTGTTTAGATGCAGAATTCTCCTCATGTCATCAGTTAACCTTGGAGGAGAAACACCATACAATAATGTCATAGTTGGATGAATGAATAAGTCTATGAACTCACAGTATGTGTATGGTGATACAGAGGTGCAATGAAACACAGAGGTCCAAAACACAACTGACCTTGGGTTCCCCTGGGCATTAACTTGCTTCAGGGGAATGAGGAAGCTGCTTGGTTGATAAAACAAGAATAGATGGTAAATGTAGGAAGTGTATCTGAACAGTCTTTCCCTTTGCAGATTCATTAGCTGGTCATGGATCCTATCTGCAATATATGTGGCATAGTCATAATGTACAGCTGGAGGCTTTCCAGGAGAGAATATAGACAGCATAGCCATTATAATATCATCCACATCCTCCACTCCCCTGAACCCTAGGACATAGCTGATCAAATCCACTAGCATTCTGCCCAATTCATTTAAGTATGCATATCCAATAGGAGGAGTTCTGATGGCTTCAGAGCCTGGTTGTACAAACAGCTGATTGATTTTGATGATCTGGTCATTTGACAACTTAGTCCCCTTCTTTATCAAGTTCTGCATGTAGAGGGGGGTCAATGGTTTTGCAGTGTGGAAATGCAGCATCTCATTAATGCTCTCTGGGGTGATATGGAACAGAATTGAGCCTGTGGGGCTGAGGACAGCTCTTTGGCATGGATCATAGCACTCCTGGCATCTGTGGATCAATTCAGGCATAGGATTTACCTGGGGGAGGTTGTAGATGGGCAAGTTTGAGTCCCAAATGCCTAGGATATCAGCTCCACTAAGGTGCTGGGCTTTCATCTCATTTAGCATCTGAATATTATATTTGGAGCCTAATGGAAAATAATCTAACATTTGATAATCCATATCTCCCAGAGCTTTCCATTCTAACTCCCTATGAGGGGTATTGAGAGGCTTGATGTTCAGTGCAATTGGAGTTTCCATGGTCTATTAAGCTTCTGACTTGCAGATGAACTGGTTGAAGTAAGCAGAACAACACAGAGGTGATTATTTGCAATGAAAGTGTGAATTTCAGGGACCAGAGGGTGAAATGAGCATACAACAATTGAAATATTGTTTAACAGATTGACAAAGACAAATTGCAGGGCTGACCAGAACTTTTCTATGGTGAATTTAACCAGGAGAGGTTTCTAGCTCACGGTTGCGCGAGCTACCTGTGAATTCAGGTTGTTTCAGACAAATGCAGGTTTCGTAAACTGTTCGTTGTCTTGCCAGAGGGAAATAGGTGCAGGTTACTGGAGACTGGATGGTGAATTCAGTGTTTTAACACTCCCTTAACAGTTTGTTCGAAGAAATTTGGATAAAAACCAGGTGCAGGGAATAATTTCGAAAAATACCTTGCGGTTTGTCACTGATGGTTGTAAAAACAGGTACGGCGGAGGCGCCCGTAGTTTCAGAGTTGGACGGTGCAGGTTGGCGCTGGTATGGTCGTCAAATTCATGCAGCAACAACGACAGTCTCTTTCAGCAAAAGTAGAAAAAACAGAAATTTTGGCTTAAAATAGATTTTTGGCAATATTGGCGCGCTTTTGGGATGACGTCAGCATGACGTCATCAGGTGGGGTCAGAGTCGGATGACGTCCGCATGACATCACCGGGTGATGTGGCAGGCCCTGGTTGGTCCACGGATATGCTGAAGTGGCGGACATGTCAGCGGAGGGATGGACGAGTGGGGTGATGCGAAGGCGGGGTGGCGGCGACGTGGCTATGACGCGGGCATGACGTGGGACCAGCAAACCGGGCGGTAATTGCAATAGTGGTTACGGTTTTTCTCGGACCGCTTACGATACGGCCCCGGTTTTGTCAGAGGCCGCTCCGAGAGACCTGAGCAGGTGACGCGTGGCCGAGGACTGACGTAACCCTTCGTCATTTTCTCGGGCGCTAACCGTCAGGCGTGGGGGCCGCTCTGATATCAACGAGAGCCGTCGGATCACATGGGTCCGATCCGACGGTTGACGGAAGGGCGATGTGATCGAACAATACGGAGGGGGGCGGGTTTAATTTATTATTTGTTTTTGAAAGCTGCGCCCGGCGGAAAACATTAGGATATGGGTTTTTGTAAGGTTTTCAATGTATTTTGGAAAATCACATATATGCACCGAAACTTTGGAAAAGCGGTAAAAGGTGGGTTTTTGGGTTTTTTCATAATTTTCAAAGGGGTTATGGGTAGGAGGGGTTTTTACAAGGTTTTTTCTTTACAATCAAAGGCTTAATGGATGGAATGACTTCAAAGAAGGGAGAGGGGTGAGGTTTAGGTTCATCAAAGTGACCAGATGCCAATTTGACCCCTGACAGAGGACCTATTGGCTATAATGCCAAGGGGAGGGATATTTATACAAAATTTGGGGTTTATACACCATGGTGTTAATAATAGTAGGGGAAGGGTAACATAGGGGAATTACATAGTAGAGTTAGAGTTAATATGGGGGAAAATATGAATGAAGGGGGAAATCACTAAGTTTATTTGAAACTTACTTAGTTTTTAGGGAGTAGATCAAAATGAAAAGAAATTTAGAAAAGAAATGTGGCTTCTAAAATTTTAAGAACCACCATGAAACCATAATCTCTTCCATGAATCTCAACTGATGAGGGAGTGTTAGTAATGAAATGGAAAGGGGAAGAAGGGAGGTTAGACATGCTTCTTGCTTGCTGCAACTTGATGAAGAATGACACCTTCTCAATTCATTGATTTTGCCTTGGTAAACAGAGTTAGCACACATGTAACTTATAATAAATGACCTTTCTGCAACCCCAACTGCCTACCCATCTTTTGCCTAGCATTTTTTATTTCTTCTTGGAGGGTGCACTTGGGCTTGCAGACCCTTACTTGCCCTTTCTTTTCTTTGGCTTTTTCTTTTGTTTTTCTATCTACTTCTACCCTTATTTCTTCCAAGGTCCCAGATTAAGCTGTTGGGAGCCTTTTCTTCTCTACCTGAACTACTTGTCTGCCAAGATTAAACAGTTTGGACAGACTCCTTTCTCTATTCTACAACTGAAAATTCAAACATGGCATGATCCAGATTAGACTGTTGGACCATCCATCAAAATTTGAGTCCATACCAAGCTATAAGCACAGATTGGATTCTCTTGGAAATATGTGATCTTTGAATCATCAAAGCAGAGCATATTTGGACCTTTTCATAGCCAATCATGAAATATGAAACCTATTGGTATAGGTAGCTAACAGTGGCTCCACATGGGGGTGGTGTTTCATTTGAAAGACCAAGAACAGCAGGTCAGATTGCCTTGCTCCTTGACTGCTCTTGCCAACCTTGAAGTTTGATGCTTTAAAAATGCCAAAATTGTGTGCTTCTCTCCTTGGTAGACTTCTGATTGTATTCACCTTTCGCTGGCAGTTTTAGGAAAACTTTGAGAAATTGCATTTCTACATGTTGACAGAAAATAATATATACATCTGGATATGTACAAGGAAAAACTCAGGGTGCACTTATGGGTGATATTCAAAATAGTGCTTCAGCATCCTGCCATTCACAGGACCTTCATCCAAATCAGTTTCATTGAGACTCTTAAGGAAATAAGTGTTGTTTCCTTGTACTGCTTGGACAGCAAATGGTCCTCTCCAAAGGGAATCAAATTTTCCATGTTTTCCCTTATCCTCTCTTCTTGCATCCCACTTGAGGACTTTGTCACCAATGTTGAAATCTTCTGCCTTAGTTCTTCTATCAAAGGCCTTCTTTAATTTTTCTTGTAGAACTTGAACTCTGCTGAAAACTTGGTCTCTAGTTTGTTGTAAACATATGATTTGATTGATTCTTCTTTGCATATCATTTGGTTCAGCTTGGCTTTCTTGAAGAAGTTTCATAACAGGCACTCCTAGTGATGAAGGAAATTTGGCCTCTAATCCATAAACTAACTCATATGGGCTGGTCCCAATTGATCTTTAGGTTGTTAGTCTATCTGCCCATAGGGCATTCACAAGCTTCTTATGCCAATTCTTTTTATTCTCTTCTAGTACTTTCTTTATGATGTTTACCAGACTCTTATTTGATGACTCAGCAAGGCCATTACCTTGGGGATAGTATGCAGTAGAATGGCCCAAGGTGATGTGAAATTTATGGCAGAAGTTCAACATTTTCTTGGATCTGAAAGCAGCAGCATTGTCTGTTATTATTTTATCAGGACAGCCAAATATAGCCAATATGTTGTTCTCCAAGAACTGAATGATAGTGGAATCATTTGCTTGTCTGCATGGAATAGCTTCAATCCACTTGGTGAAGTAGTCTGTGGCTGTTAAGATCCATCTATGTTGGCCTGAAGATGAGGGATGAATTTCCCCAATGAAATACAAGCCCCATTGTTGAAAAGGTCTCTCTGTTGCAATAGGCCTCAAGGGAAGTGGCAGCAACTGTCTCTTTCCCTCAAACACTTGACATTTATGACATGAGGTGGTGAATTTCTTGACATCAGAGAACATGGTGGGCCAGTAGTACCCAGCCCTTAGTATTTTATCCACAGTGGACTTCCAGTACAAGTGTCCACCACAGTCACCTGCATGAAATTCCTTTATGATATTGTCAGTTTCATTCTCAATTAAGCAGTTTAGCAATATTCCTTCATGGTTTTTCCACAATAAATTTCCATCCATAACACAAAATTTAGAAGCTTTCATTTTTAAAAACCTACATTTAGTTCTGCACAATCCTGGGGGAGCACACAGGTTTTGCAATACATAACATATATCAGAGTACCAAGGGGATTGTTCAAAGGCTACATTGATCTTTGGAGTCGCCAGCTCCGGTTCACTGTCCAGCTGGTTAATGTCTAAGGCTTGGAAATTTGCTTATGTCATTAATTTGGCCAAGCCTTGCCCTTTTATTAGTTTTGTAGGTTTTATCTCAATGTCAAATTCCAAGATGTTGGCAATCCACTTTCCTCTTCTGCCCTCTAAATTTTCTTGGGTGAGAAAGTCTTTGACAATAGGACTTGGCACATATGCTATAACATGGGAATAAAGGATATAAATCCTAAAGTCTTTAATGGCTTTGACCAAAGCATAAGCCTGCTTTTCCATGATTTGATACTTTAAAGGTGCATCTCTAAGGGCTTTTCTAAAGAAAGCAATTGGCTTCTTATTTCCTTGGTCATCTTTTTGCAATAAAACAGCAGCAATAGTATGCTGGGAGGCAAAAGAGAAAATGATAAATTCTCTGTCAAACTGAGGATTGGTCAACACTGGGGTTTGGGTAAGGGCCAGTTTTATACCTTCAAAGGCTTGATTGGCTTCAACAGTCCATTTGACTTTTGAATCTTTCTTTAGCATGTTATTTAATAATCTGATTAGTTCTGCTAAGTTTGGGATAAACCTTCTCAAGAAATTGATTTTTCCCAAGAATCCTTGCAACTCTTTGAGATTTCTTGGGTGGGGCATTTGTAGGATAGCCTGTATCCTATCTGGGTCAATTCTAATGCCATCTTTAGAAATGATGTGGCCCAATAGCTTACCTTCCTCTAAACCAAACAGGGATTTCTTGGGATTCAAGGAAATTCCATATTTTCTACATTTTAGGAAGATCTGTCTCAAATGTTTTATATGTTCTTGGTCTGATTTAGAGAAAGGTGTAAGGTCATCTAGGTAAATGACTAAAAAGTCATGAATCTCCTTGGCAAAAGCAATATCCATTGCTCTTTGAAATGTTTCCCCTGCATTTTTCAATCCAAAAGGCATCTTTACATATTTGAAAGTTCCCCATGGGGTTGTAAATGCAGTTTTGTCTTGGTCATCAGGGTGTACCAGGATTTGATTGAAGCCTGAAAACCCATCCAGTAATGAGATCCTTGAGGCCCCTACCACTCTTTGGAGAATGTGATCCATCTTGGGTAAGGGATAGTTGTCTTTGAGGGATACTTGGTTCAGATTCCTTAAGTCCACACACAACCTAATTTCACCGGTCTTCTTCCTTGTAGGGACTAAGTTGGAGATCCATTCAGAGAATCTGATTGGTGCTATGATGCCTGCCTTGAACATTTTCTGTACTTCTTGTTCCATTGCTGGGAGAACCATAGGATTGATTCTCCTTAATTTTTGTTTAAAGGGCTTTTGATCAGGTTTGAGAGGGATTGTATGCTGGATAACAGAGGTGTCATAGGACTTTAGGTCCTCATAACTCCATGCAAAGACATCCTGGAACTCTTTAAAGAGGTCAATGTATTTAGGCTTTTGGTCAGGAGGTAAAGAAGCAGACAGTTTAATTATTTTGGGCTTGTCAATGGTACCAATGTTGCATTCTTCAATTGCTGCATTTAAGGGCTGCATTTTTGGTTTTCTGGGAATAACATTTGAATCAAAAATGTCTTCTAGTGGAGTTAGGCCTGTTGGTAGAAAATTGTCTTTCAGCTCTATGATTTCAGTTTCAGCATTGCCCACTCCTCACCATTGATTGATCGAATTTGCTGAATGCTGTCTTTGTTGAAAATAGTTGGATTTAGCATTTGTTTTGCTGTTCTAGGTGATATTGGGTGAGTAATATGTTGAAACTGTATTTGTGATGGACTTGCTCTATCAAGGATTTGTGATTGACTTGCTGTATCAGTGTCAATATTTAATCCTGCAAATTCTTGCTGTAGGGTTAAAAAATGGTTTATTTGCTTGTCATCCTCAAATACTTGCTAGTCATTAACATTGTTTGGAATGGAGGGTCTGTGTTTTACCTCAGCTGTAAAACAATGATGAGGCTCAAAAGGCAGTTTGCAGGTACTTGCAAAGGTGGCTAAACTATGAGCATGCAGATTGTGGGTTCTAGGAATTTTAGTGATTTGGAATTCAGAGAAAAAGTTTAGTACCTTAGCAACAGCAGACCTATAAGTCCTTAGTCTTTTGTCATTGGTGACAAAATTTCCCTTCACTTGTTGGATAACTAAATCTGAATCACCCATGATTGAAACCCTGGCAGCTTGTAAGAACTTTATTAACTTGAGGCCTAGTAAAAGAGCTTCATATTCTGCCATATTATTAGTACATCTGAAGTTCAATCTATAGGCCCTGCCCTCTGCATGACTATTTTCTTTATTGTGTACCCAAACTCCAGCTCCTGCCCCTAACTTGTTGACTGAGCCATCAAATTCCAGGAACCATAGAATATCCTGTTGGGAAGGAGATTTAATGATCTGTTCATGGGCTGGAAATGTGAGTAGAAGTTGTGGTTTTTCATCTAGCTTGTCTTCTAGTACAGTTTCATCATTTGATTGGGTATGTTTGATATTTAGAACAGCAGCAGTATCTAGTGTTTGATTGACTATTGTCTCATGGGTGATAATTCTTTCATTTGAGTCTTCCTCCTGTGTGAGTATCTTGGTTTCAACCTCACCTTTTGAGGGAGTTGTGGTGTCATTGAAGAGAATGTATGAGTCTATGTCTGAATGGACAGCATATATAGGAAAGTTTTGAGGCTTTTCTTCACTGCTGACCATGTATTTCATGAGTGTTTCTCTGTACAGTCTTTTTGGTTGCCCAAAAACAGAGATGGTGGCATATGACATGTCTAATTGCAGGGAACCTTGGAGTTTAGCTCCCCAAGATCTTGATAACAGCATCCCATACTTAGGTGGAATATCAGCAACTACCACATCCATTAGGATTGTCTTGTTTGGGTATTGAACCAGAGACACACATAAATCTTTTATGAGACCTAGACACTTGACTTGGCTGGAGTCAAAGGAAAACAGGTCCGTGTATGGTCTTGTTATGTCTAGATTCAATCTTTCCATGACTGCTTTTGGCATGAGATTGTGAGAGGCACCTGAGTCAAACATTGCATTATGTAATATTTTATCATGAATGTGTAAACTGACATAAAAAGGTAATACCCTGTGACTACCGTTTTTCCATCCACTTCTGGGCCGAACAGTAATTCTGGGGTGTCATCCAGCACATTGACATCATCTTTGTTGCTAGTGAGTTGAAGGGACTTCTTGATCTGTAGTTTATAGATGTCATGCTTGGCTAGTTCCAAAAGAGGGATTGCTACCTTTAGTTTGCCAATTTCAGTTTCTAGGTCAAAAGGTTTTTCAGATTGGGTCTTGGGGTTATAGGTGACAGTCCTTTCCTTGTTCATTAAATCTTCTTCTTGATTTTTATCTTGACTTTGGGACTTGCTTCTTTTACTCATCTCTTGGGGAGTAACCTTTAAATTAGGTTGAGAAGGTGAAGTGGCCACAGGCTGCTGTTTTAAGGATAGTGGTTCAGTGATCTCCTCAACAATCACTTCTTCTGTAGGTGAATTTATTTTGTCATTAGGTTCTGTGACTATGACTCTTTCAAGCTGCTGATTAACCTTTATCTTTTCAGGCTGGTTTACATTCACAGTTCTGCTCCTCAGCTTGTATTGTTTATGGACTTCATAGACAGTAGTATCATAGCCTTGTTTGAAGTCAAAGGATTCACCTGATTTAGTTTGGAACAGTTTGGTTTCATCGTCCTCATGATCTTCTTGTGTTAAGAAAACTTGACTTTCACCATCTAGACCCATTAAATTAATCTCAGGATCTTCATTGGGCTCTGTTGATGTGGAAGTTTCTGCATAATTTTCTTGGAAAGGGGGTCTTATGTCTTGATCAGCACTGGGTTTGCCAATGCCTGGGTTTTGAGTTCTCCTAAAATTTGGATTCCTAGGAGGATTGTTTTGTGGTGCTTCCCATGATGATTTTCTCTCAACCGATTCCACTCTATCACCCAATCTTTTCATTCCAGTGAGAATTGCATCTAGCTTTTGATCAAAGGCAGAGGGTTCCTCTTTGAAAGCAGTCCTCTTTTCCAACCTTGCCCTGTTTCTTTTGGCAATTAGGTTGGCTTCCACTGTGACAGCAACCCTTTGGGCCTCTGCAAGGGATTGAGGATCTCTTTCCTTCAATTGATAGGCCATGTCAGGGTCAAAACCATCAGGAAATTTGTACAAGGCTAAATCAAGAGGAGGTCTTAGATTTTGTGGAATCGCGTTATATACATTGTTGAATCTTGCACAATACTCCAAAACAGTCTCTTAGGGACCTCTTTTGATAGTGTCATATTCCCCAAGTATGTGCAGAGGATCTTTCTTCTTCTCCCACCTACTAGTAAAGGCTTGATACAGTTCATCAGGAGTTGTAATGGAATTTGCATTCAGGGATCTAAACCAAGTTCTTACATCCCCAGTTAGGCTTTGAACAAACATCCTCATTCTGACACTGTCATCATCTATTTCATAGGTCTCAAAATGGTCTTGCATCCTCTTAGCATGCTGGACAGCTGTCAGAGGACCATTGGAGTCAAAGTATGAGATTTTGGTTTGGTAATCTTGGGGTAGAGCTGCAGCATTAGCTGGTATCTGCAAAGGTGCATATCTGTTAGCCATATTTACAGGGTTTAGAGGATTAACAGGGGCAGCTGGGATAATAGGAACAGTGGGTACCACAGGGGTGACAAGTAGGGGTGAACCTAGAGCGTTGGTCAAGGGGATATGTGCAGTGGATGAAGATGTGAGAGGAGGACTTTGAGATGTGGATGGTGAACTAGGGGAATTAGGGGTAGACCGGAAGAGGACCTTGCATGGGGTAGAGATAAGGCTGGGATGATCTGAATCTGAGGTTAAATCAGCAGGCTGCTCCTGCCTTTGCTGCCTCCTAATGTTTCTAGGGATGGTATTCGGATTATCAACAATGATGGGTGGATTAGGGTCAGGGTTTGCCCTAGTATGCCGTGGATTTTTCTTGGGAGCCAGCTTCTAACTGTTTTTTAGGATTTTATAGGAAGTTTTATATCTGCAAGGACTGGATAAAGATTTTGGAATGGCTATATATATTCCAAAGCTGAGATGAAGACTTACTGAAAAAGCTCTTCCCTAAAGCTGTCAATGTAACACAGAAACAGCTTTAAAGGCTTCCTGACTGATATACAGGCTTGGTCTATAGCTTTGGGAGATAGATAGAAATTGGAAAATCCTAAGAAGTCCCCAGTGGATTCGCCAATTATGTTAACACCCAGGTTGTTCCCTATGACTCCCAAGGGAATACGGTTGGGGTAACCACTAACCAATCTTTGGATTACAGTGCCTAGCCACACTGTAATCAGAGAGGGCTCTCTCTTTATAATTTGTCTCTGTTTTGAAATGATTTTAGGCTAGCTATGAAATGAGGGTGTTTAGTTTTATGCTTTGGTTGAGGGATATCTTTCTGTACCTGAAGTGTGCAATCTGCAGATGATTTTATTTCATTGGGCAATGGAGTCTGTGGCTATAAGTGTTTAGAAACCTTGAGGTGATTTACTGAGATTACAGGGCCAATTAAATATTTCATATAACAAAGTTAGATTATGATAGTGACATGTAAACAACCAGTGAAAAGCATTTAAGAATTTTCCACTAAAGCTGGGGTGTGGGGAAGAGATAGATGCCTCAGGAGCAAACTTGAATTCCTGAAAATATCTATCACAGTGAGAGATAAAGCTTGAAAGTGTAGCAATTAAGAATTACACCTTATCTACTCTATCTGGAAGAAAACATTTATAACAGCTTAGATTGAGTCCAGGGTAATCTGCGGTTAAATCCTGGAACTATTCTTTTACTTTGCCATTAAGTGTAAAACACAGAAACATGAAAGAATATGAAAGACTAGAAAACATATAACACAGAGGTTAAAAGAAGACTTATTGTGCTATGAAACATGCAGGAATCCTGTAACAATCAGCCAGCCACCACAGTGCATCAAGGAACACAGAGCTTTGGAAATTCCATCCACCTTTTGTATTATTTCTCTGAGAGTTATACAGCAACAGAAGTATAGAAATGAAATCAACAACAACCCTTGCAAACTCATGCGAAGGGGAATTTATAGAAATGTTTATACAAAATATCTCAGGCATTGAGTCATCTGAGAGAGAAAATATCTTCATTACTTCGTACAGAAAAGTAGAAAAGAAGTTATTGCAGCTTTGAATGCAACATAACTGCTCTTTTAAGTCTGTCAGAGGATATTTTGACCTTTGGGGGTCACTAAGTCGGTTGGAACGCTTTGCTTTAATGCTGGAAAATGTGCCTTTACGTTTGCTACGCTGTATCTTCTCGGCCCTGCCACTTGTGACTGTGCTTGCTGCTGTGGTGACTGAATAGCCCTGCTGAGTTGGCTCAGCCTTTCATCTTTCCTCTGTATGCTTATCTACCAAAATTTTCCCTGTGTATGATCACTTATAAATTGGACAAAACATAACATTACAGGTTCTGGCTTGATAATATTATCTGTGTCAATTTATTCCAGACTTCCTGTGTGGGCAATTGGTGCTTGACAATTGCCTCTATGGTTTCATCTGCTTCTGTATATTTATAGAAATTTGGAGGCACATCGAACAGATGATTGATCTCGTTCATGATAAAAAACAGGTTTTCCACCCTATTATATAGATTCTGCCCTGATGCTGGCCCTGATTCTGCTGAATTGCTGGGCTGTGCTGCAATTTGACTTGCAGCAAAGGCATTGACCCTTTTAGCATAGTTTTCATGGGTAAGCAGTCTTCCCACACTGCTTAGTAGGCTGGGGAGGCCTCTGTTTTGCAATACCTGAAACCTGTCCATGAACTTGTTGATTTCGGTCTGCATGTCTTGGGTTCTCCTTTCCAATGTTCCAACCAGGTTTCTTAATGTCAGGACCCTTTTAACCATTGAGATTGTCTCAGTCCTGTGAGAAATTCCCATGGTGGCCAGTTGAGAGCTTGTCCTGTTATTCAATATGTTGATCATCCTACTGGCAGCATCAGGCATGTTGCCAAGGCTTGCTCTTGCTCTGTGTATTTCCCTATTTGCCTTTGTAATGAGCACTGACTGCTCATCTATGGTCTCAATGAATTGCCACTGATCAGTAATTGACTGGCCAATATTGGCCCACAGGACTGTTTTCAGCTCTGCTGTCACCTTATCTAGTGTGAGCTCTTTCTCAAGCTCAGTTATTCTCTTTTTGAGAGCTTTTATCTCTCTTTCCTTCTCGGCCACATTCTGTTTGCTCTTATCATATCTTTCATTTATTTTAGTCAAAGATTCTTTGGCTTGATTGAGCTCTAACATTTGAGCTTCCAGGACTTGAATTTCATTTTGAAGCTTCTGCATATCCAGACTATGAGTCTGCTCTGTTGTTGGTGCAGCTGTCGATGTAGTTGGTGTTGTAGGTTTTGTTTGCTGAGGAGGAGGGGCAGTAGTTGGAGCAGCTTCCTCAAGGTTGATCACTTCAGGAGGGGGCTTGGAGGTTTGCCCTTCTTCTCTTTGTTTCAAGGCTGCCTGTAGTGCTGCTTTTGTAGCCTCTGATTCTCCCAGCTTTTCCTGAGTTTGGATTAGCTGCTTGTACAGAGATATCAACAAGGTTGTGGCCTCTTGATCATGTCTTTGCTGGGCAACATCATCTGTTTGAGGGTGAATTGAGGCTGGGAGTTTGATCTTTCTCCTCAAAGCTGCCATGTCTGCATCCCTCAATTTTAATATCTCTTGTATGCCTTTGATGTCTTTGGGATCATGCCCAATCTCTATGATGATGTCCTCTAAGGACCTTATTCTGTTGTCCTTTGCCTGGGATGATGCTCTCTCCAACTCTAGCTGAGAGGCTGTATTGTTAAGGCTATTTTGTAGCCTGTAGTTATCCAATGTTTGGTCTGCCAAGGAAGCATAGACCATCTCACCCGTTTGCTTATGCAGTTCTATCTTGTCCATTGGGTGGATATCCTTGGCAAGGACTTCCAGGTTAGTCCTCAAGTAGTCAGAGGAAGATTGGGGCTGCACTGTTGTTGGCATAAAATGACTCATGATCATTTTGCCTTCCTGCACATCATATGCAGACATGAGTCTTTGTTGATTGGTGGGAGCCATGTTTAACAGATGGTTATATAGTTGTATCTTGATGGGCTCATTTCTCCTCTTAATGTCGATGAACTGCTGTTTGATGCTGGGTCCACCTTCTCTTTGCTGATTTTAGGAACTCACTTCTCCTCCCATTGCTCTATCCTGTTCCTGTTGAAAGGAACTTGCTGATGCTTCTCTGCTGGGTGGGACCATACCAAAAGACTGTCCTATTGGCATTTCTTCCTCTGAGAAGGGATTAATTCTCTATCTTTTCTCCCCATGAGTTGCTGATGTTGTAAGGGGAGTCTCTCTGTCCCTTTTCCTGCTTGTATCCTCCTTTTGTGGAGTTTGGAGGATCGATGCCTCAGCTGAAGTTTCTTGCCTTGGAGGCACAGTTTGTTCAGTGGATTTAGGGGCTTCCACTGTTTGCTCTTGCTGGACAGGCTGTTCCTGCCTTTGTTCTTCCTGTTGTTGCTGTTCTTCTTGCTGCTGCACTTCTCCCTGCTGCTCCATCTCTTCTTATTGCTGCACTAGTGTTTCCATTTGCTCTTCAGTCATAGGAGGTGGCTTTTCCACCTGCTTTTCTTTGCCTTTGCTGGATGTCTGTGGAGTATTCATGGCAGCTTGCTGATGTGTTGTTGAGGATGAGGCAGCTGCTCCAAGTTGTCTTTTATATGAGAGGGGGACCTGTCCACAAGTTTCTAAGTCAGCTTCTTTTTGAATATTTCTAGCCTCTCTTTCTAGCAGCTCTTCACTAGTAATCTCCTCTTCTAGGGTAACCTTTTCCCATCTCAATGCATTGGCATACTGCTCAATCTCAGGCAGCCTCATATGTGAATAGGTACCCAATTTGTATCTTATCCTCCTGAGGGAAACAAAGTGATTGGGGTCATAGGGCATCCACTCAAAACTAGTTTGCAGTTTGAGGGCCTCTAGGATACTATTTGCCTCTTTCCATCCCTCCTCTTTTTTGTTATATAGGAAAGGGCCCAGCTGGCTCCTTACCTTCAACTGTGCCCTCTTGTTCTTACTTTGGAAGTGGAGGTAGTCGGCATTCCCAAATTGCCTGAAGTATTCTAGGGCAAAAAGTCTCATAGGGACATACCTTGGCAGCCCATAAGGCTTCAACTCACATCCATATACTCTGATGACTGTGTGGTTTTGGTAAAAGTACCAATTACCAATGCTGTAGGTTTTGTTTAGATGCAGAATTCTCCTCATATCATCAGTTAACCTTGGAGGAGAAACACCATACAATAATGTCATAGCTGGATGAATGAATAAGTCTATGAACTCACAGTATGTGTATGGTGATACAGAGGTGCAATGAAAAACAGAGGTCCAAAACACAACTGACCTTGGGTTCCCCTGGGCATTAACTTGCTTCAGGGGAATGAGGAAGCTGCCTGGTTGATAAAACAAGAATAGATGGTAAATGTAGGAAGTGTATCTGAACAGTCTTTCCCTTTGCAGATTCATTAGCTGGTCATGGATCCTATCTGCAATATATGTGGCATAGTCATAATGTACAGCTGGAGGCTTTCCAGGAGAGAATATAGACAGCATTGCCATTATAATATCATCCACATCCTCCACTCCCCTGAACCCTAGGACATAGCTGATCAAATCCACTAGCATTCTGCCCAATTCATTTAAGTATGCATATCCAATAGGAGGAGTTCTGATGGCTTCAGAGCCCGGTTGTACAAACAGCTGATTGATTTTGATGATCTGGTCATTTGACAACTTAGTCCCCTTCTTTATCAAGTTCTGCATGTAGAGGGGGGTCAATGGTTTTGCAGTGTGGAAATGCAGCATCTCATTAATGCTCTCTGGGGTGATATGGAACAGAATTGAGCCTGTGGGGATGAGGACAGCTCTTTGGCATGGATCATAGCACTCCTGGCATCTGTGGATCAATTCAGGCATAGGATTTACCTGGGGGAGGTTGTAAATGGGCAAGTTTGAGTCCCAAATGCCCAGGATATCAGCTCCACTAAGGTGCTGGGCTTTCAACTCATTTAGCATCTGAATATTATATTTGGAGCCTAATGGAAAATAATCTAACATTTGATAATCCATATCTCCCAGAGCTTTCCATTCTAACTCCCTATGAGGGGTATTGAGAGGCTTGATGTTCAGTGCAATTGGAGTTTCCATGGTCTATTAAGCTTCTGACTTGCAGGTGAACTGGTTGAAGTAAGCAGAACAACACAGAGGTGATTACTTGCAATGAAAGTGTGAATTTCAGGGACCAGAGGGTGAAATGAGCATACAGCAATTGAAATACTGTTTAACAGATTGACAAAGACAAATTGCAGGGCTGACCAGAACTTTTCTATGGTGAATTTAGCCAGCAGAGGTTTCTAGCTCACGGTTGCGCGAGCTACTTGTGAATTCAGGTTGTTTCAGACAAATGCAGGTTTCGTAAACTGTTCGTTGTCTTGCCAGAGGGAAATAGGTGCAGGTTACTGGATACTGGACGGTGAATTCAGTGTTTTAACACTCCCTTAACAGTTTGTTCGAAGAAATTTGGATAAAAACCAGGTGCAGGGAATAATTTCGAAAAATACCTTGCGGTTTGTCACTGATGGTTGCAAATGCAGGTACGGCGGAGGCGCCCGTAGTTTCAGAGTTGGACGGTGCAGGTTGGCGCTGGTATGGTCGTCAAATTCATGCAGCAACAACGACAGTCTCTTTCGGCAAAAGTAGAAAAAACACGAAATTTTGGCTTAAAATAGATTTTTGGCAATATTGGCGCGCTTTTGGGATGACGTCAGCATGACGTCATCAGGTGGGGTCAGAGTCGGATGACGTCAGCATGACGTCACCGGGTGATGTGGCAGGCCCTGGTTGGTCCACGGATATGCTGAAGTGGCGGACATGTCAGCGGAGGGACGGACGAGTGGGGTGATGCGACGGCGGGGTGGCGGCGACGTGGCTATGACGTGGGCATGACGTGGGACCAGCAAACCGGGCGGTAATTGCAATAGTGGTTACGGTTTTTCTCGGACCGCTTACGATACGGCCCCAGTTTTGTCAGAGGCCGCTCCGAGAGACCTGAGCAGGTGACGCGTGGCCGAGGACTGACGTAACCCTTCGTCATTTTCTCGGGCGCTAACCGTCAGGCGTGGGGGCCGCTCCGATATCAATGAGAGCCGTCGGATCACATGGGTCCGATCCGACGGTTGACGGAAGGGCGATGTGATCGAACAATACGGAGGGGGGCGGGTTTAATTTATTATTTGTTTTTGAAAGCTGCGCCCGGCAGAAAACATTAGGATATGGGTTTTTGTAAGGTTTTCAATGTATTTTGGAAAATCACATATATGCACCGAAACTTTGGAAAAGCGGTAAAAGGTGGGTTTTTGGGTTTTTTCATAATTTTCAAAGGGGTTATGGGTAGGAGGGGTTTTTACAAGGTTTTTTCTTTACAATCAAAGGCTTAATGGATGGAATGACTTCAAAGAAGGGAGAGGGGTGAGGTTTAGGTTCATCAAAGTGACCAGATGCAAATTTGACCCCTGACAGAGGACCTATTGGCTATAATGCCAAGGGGAGGGATATTTATACAAAATTTGGGGTTTATACACCATGGTGTTAATAATAGTAGGGGAAGGGTAACATAGGGGAATTACATAGTAGAGTTAGAGTTAATATGGGGGAAAATGTGAATGAAGGGGGAAATCACTAAGTTTATTTGAAACTTACTTAGTTTTTAGGGAGTAGATCAAAATGAAAAGAAATTTAGACAAGAAATGTGGCTTCTAAAAGATTAAGAACCACCATGAAACCATAATCTCTTCCATGAATCTCAGCTGATGAGGGAGTGTTAGTAATGAAATGGAAAGGGGAAGAAGGGAGGTTAGACATGCTTCTTGCTTGCTGCAACTTGATGAAGAATGACACCTTCTCAATTCATTGATTTTGCCTTGGTAAACAGAGTTAGCACACATGCAACTTATAAGAAATGACCTTTCTGCAACCCCAACTGCCTACCCATCTTTTGCCTAGCATTTTTTATTTCTTCTTGGAGGGTGCACTTGGGCTTGCAGACCCTTACTTGCCTTTTCTTTTCTTTGGCTTTTTCTTTTGTTTTTCTATCTACTTCTACCCTTATTTCTTCCAAGGTCCCAGATTAAGCTGTTGGGAGCCTTTTCTTCTCTACCTGAACTACTTGTCTGCCAAGATTAAACAGTTTGGACAGACTCCTTTCTCTATTCTACAACTGAAAATTCAAACATGGCATGATCCAGATTAGACTGTTGGACCATCCATCAAAATTTGAGTCCATACCAAGCTATAAGCACAGATTGGATTCTCTTGGAAATATGTGATCTTTGAATCATCAAAGCAGAGCATATTTGGACCTTTTCATAGCCAATCATGAAATATGAAACCTATTGGTATAGGTAGCTAACACATATAACTCTATAACAGGTCATTTCTCCTCTATTTAAAACTATCCTCACCTGTATGGATTCATTATTTAACAAAATGAAACAAATTGCAACAATTTGCTAAACTTAATGGAATACATAGCAAGCAAAACAAACCCTATCCAAACAAATCCACACATTGAGGAACCAACTCATTGGTAAATAAATTTGACTTCTTGGCTAATAAGGTTTGTACTGATGTCCATGCATCAAATTTCCCCACACTCTGACGACCTACAAATTGGGGCAGTATGAGAGAAGGTTCTACATAAATTTAGTTGAAAGTGGATTGATTGTAAGAGTTTTATTTTATTTATGTAAGATTCGTCTACACCATATAATCTTGCATAATAGACCTTTGTAATTGAAAAAGAACTAATACATATATACTAATCCAAGAAAAAAATAGCCTATAAATAGAAAACTTAGACTCACTAAATAATGCTAACAAGAAAACCATTTCTAAACTCAAGTAGAATAATATAGCCTTCGTAAACTTAGGTACCCCTAGGTTGTAGCTATTGGAGCCACAAGTTAGGCATGCAAGTCATCTCAAGACTAATATGACCTAGCAAAAATAAAAATAAAAAATTAAGTGGCTGAATAAGTTTACTTTACATCAATGTTAATGTCATCCTACCTCATGTTTTTCCCAAACATAATTAGGTCTTTTAAGTGGTTGGTATATCTATGATGCATATAATCCACTACACATAATTATTGATCACACACAAACATAGACACTTACTTTCAATATTATCTTAACATCATATTTTTTTGGTCAACCCATTAAAGAATAATGTTTCGGTTAACGAAAGTATGTGGTATGATGCTCTCATATTAAAGAATATTGCTTCGTTTTACTAAAGTATATATCAACTTAACAACACTCTTAAAATGCACCTTCCAACATGTTTCCATTTTAATATAGTTATGTTCTACTCTTTTAACAAGAGTAAGTTAATACATCAATATTTGAATATTTTAATGAGTTCATTTTTTTCAATAAAATAAAATTCAATCTTGAATTTTTTTTTGGAATTTCAATAATTTAAATTATTTTAAATATTAAAAATAAACAAAAACAAAATTTTTGTTAATAAAGGAAAAAGGATAAAACTATAATAATTTTTTCATTTGATATGCATTTATTAAATTTGTCCTAATTCATATTAGCATTCAAAAAAATTCCTATTATAAGTTAAATCTTAATGTGACAGCGTCTTCATTTCATTGTGTGGGTATTCCCTAGGCCCATCCTTATGATACCTACATCTTGGATCACTTAAAATCCTTGAGAACACTTGTTCCAAAAACATAAAGAAACATGATTCACATTATAAGATAAATGAAGCTTGCCACCTATATAGAAGAAAACAAACGTTGGCTTGGGATTTAGCATCTTCATTTTTTTGGATTATATAATCGCGCAAGTTTGTAGGGTTATGTAGAATGCTATTGACAAGATTGTTATAATTACTTTAGATTAGATTTTGGATTGGACATTTCACTAAAATTTTATGACAAAAATGTTGCACACTGATTACATGGGAATTTATATTCAACATATTATTAAAGTTGTATTAAGTCTCTAAGTTATAACTATAATATTTTAAAAACTCTGAAAATCATTTAAAATTATGAATTGAATTTCTTATTTCATTAAATTATATTATATAATTAAATACCGTCAATAAAAACTAATTATATAACAAAAAATTCTGGTTTTAGACTTTTTTCTTTTGTTAGAGTTAATATTTCATTTAAGTAATTAATTTTGTGAAACAAATTATTATATTTATTATTCAAAATATAATTTAATTTAAATTTAAAAAAAAAAAAAAAAAAAAAAAAAATCTTATTTTACATTAAGGGAATTTCATATTATAATGATTAATAATAAATTCGTTAATAAATTAAGGGAATTTCATATTATAATGATTAATAATAAATTCGTTAATAAAAATTACTATGTTTTTATAGACATGTCATACGTGTTATCGCTAGTAAGGGGATATAATGAAGAATTATATGCTTGGTATGGCTAAAATTAATATCATATTCATTATATTAAGTTATTAAATTAATATTTTATATTTTGTTATATTGAATAATATTTATCTAAATTATATGTTAATCTAAAAACTATTATATTATTAATAGTTTAATTTTTTAATTTAATCTAATTTAAAAAAACCTTTAATAATCTTTATTTTTAAATGTTTGATAAATTAATTTCAAAATTAATAAATATCTTGAACATTTTTTGTCATTAGATAGGATGTTATCCATATTTATATCTATCTATATATATGATGATGATGATGATGGTTAACGTCCATTGAGACCAAACTTTGGTCTATCGGACCTAAAGAAACAAACTATTTAGTATGATTTAAGAATTTTACTCCTATACTCAAAAATCTTGGAGAGAAGCCTCCCGAGCTCACTATAATTTTGACATCGTAAAAGGCTAGGAAGGTTAGTATTGCGACAAAGATTATGAAACTGAGTTCTAATGTGATTATACATGGGGCACTCTAAGAGGAAGTGGTTTTCATCCTCGATGTTCCTATTCTCACAGAGATGGCAGATGCTTTCCATCCATGGTGTTTTAGGAACTGCCCAATGACCTGTTTCACTATGGAGCTCGTGAGAGTTCGTCCTAATCTTCGCTATATTAATTTTCTTCTTTGAGCTAATTAAGATAGAGAGATACTTTTGATCTTCTAGGGTGGGGTTGAAGACCTTCTGATAATAACTTAATTTTCTTTTCGCTGCTAAATATTTCTCACACCACATTTTTTCCTTGAATTTAGAAGTAACAATATTTTTAATGTTATTAATGTTTTGCAATGCATCATTCTCATTGATCTCCCAAAGGTTTAACTAGGCCCTTGTGTCTTTATACCACCCTCACTTGAGCCTTAGGTGGTTTTGGCTGGAATTTAAAGCTAGCTTAGGAAGACTATGATCTCTTATGTTATTGAGTTTGTGCTTGTACAATAGAAGCCTAGTCATAGCTAGGCTCTCGATAGGGGAAAGACCTACTTCTATAAGGAGAATAGGATAGAGTGTATTGCTTTTAATTTTCAGGTTATATGTTATAAAATGCTTCTATATTTGCTCAGTATTTCTCCAGGATTCTCTAGAGATGTTGCAAACCCAGACCTCACATACATATAAGATAACAAGAGTGGCTAAAGTTTCAAAGAGGAACTTCTTTTTATCCCACATTACGAGGTTTTCCGTTTTACAATTATTTTCAAGATCAAAATAAGCTTTCCACCCCGCATTAATCCTTTTCTCAATGTTATAGTGCCAGTTGAGCTTGTGATGAATATCAATTCCTGGGTACTTGTAAGAATACACTTCCTCCAAGTTATTATTGTCACACATAAAATTAGCGTAAGTGTCCTTCTTGGATTTGATAATCATAACTTTTGTTTTGTCAGTGTTAACAATCATACCCATGGTAGAGAAGAAATCCTTAAGAAACCTAAGTTTCTCATCAAGATCAGATGGGCACCTTGCGAGAAGAACAATATCGTTGGCATAGAGGAGAAGGATGATGACTATCCCAGCTAAGATCGTGCCAGCACAACCTACTTCCTCGAAATACCCTTCAAGCTTGTCAATGTAAATGCCAAATAGGGTAGGGGAGAGGGGGCAACCTTGTTTAACTCCAAGATTACATTTAATATCTTTTGACCATCCCTCATTGCTTTTTAGCTTGGCAATTACATTCTTATATAATCTTATAACAATAGCTCTCAACTTGAAAGGAACCTTTATCTCTTCTAATCTATTCCAAATGTTGCTTCCAGGAAATATATCAAAAGCCTTTCTAAAGTCCATAAAGCAAAAAAAGAGATTGGATTTATCATTACGACAATATTCCACAATGATCCTAAGCGTAACGAGGTGGTATGTTGTTGAGTGATGCCTTCTAAAACCCAATTGGCCTTTAGCTCTCTTACCTTCACTTTCAAGCCATATGCTCGACTTCTTTTCCAAAAAAGTACCATGTAGCTTTGCTAAGAGAGGGCTGATCATAATGGTCTGATAATTAGAGGGGTTATTTGTATCCCCACTTTTAAAAACAGGGATAATGAGGCTCTCAGTCCATGGCTTTGGGAACCCTTGCTTGACTGCTTGATTGAAAAGTTTGTGGATGTGGGGGATGAGGACGAGACCTCCAATTTTTAAGATTTCTACCTGGTAACCTTCGATGTCCTTAGCTTTCCCATTTTCTAGGCATTTAACCCCAAAATCAATGTCTTCTAATGAGAAAACTTCTTTTGTTGTGAGTAGGGTTTCAAAGTTATCCATGACATTTGGAGATTCATAAAGCTTTTTAAGATAGGAATTCTAATTGTGTAAAGCAATTTTATTATTATATTTAGTTTTCCTAGACAAAATCTGCCTCCAAAATTTCTTAGGAGCTACCTTAGAGAGGTGTAAGAGATTCTCTTGTCTTTTACGAATGTACTGCGTCTTTTTCATTTTAGTTAGAGATTTGTATATTTTTATCTTGCCCATTTTAAGAGATTCATCAACAACTTCCTTAATTGCTCTCCTCGTACTTTTACAATCTTTGTCATACCATGGGTTGGTTTTGCTATTTCTTTTATTATCTGAAAATTCAATTGAGAACTTGTTAATAGAATATGAGAGGGTTCTGGTCAAATTATGATAGAGGTCTTCTATGTTGTCTATGCTAGATAAAGGAAGTAGTTTAGTTTTTAATTCAATTAGAAAGAGATTGTTTTTATTTCTATCAAATATATGGTTCTTTTGGCTATAAGGGTTATTTTCTATGGGATCTCTATGCATGAGAAAATTGAGAGTTATAATTAAAGGCCTATGATCAAAGTCAGGCTCGTGGTCGTTTAAGATGTCAACATTTATTATTTCCTTGTATAGAAGGAGTTAGCAAATAACATAGTCTACCACGCTGCTACCAAGCCCATGGATGTAGGTCATCTGGCTAGAATTGGGCCACTTCTTCAGACCGTTGCAAATTATGAGATCCTGAGCACTACAGAGCTTGACTAGCTCCAACCCAAACAAATTCTCCCCGAGGTCTTCAGAGCTCCTTTTCTACCTACTACCCAGAGTAGGGTCTTCATCTAACCAAAGAAGATTAGGGTTGGAATGATTGCTTAGAATAATAGCTTGGTTGCTTGAAGTTCGAGCATTAGAGTCCCCTATTAAAAGGATATTACCTTCATTCCTTAGGTTAGAAATATCACTCTCTAAACTATTGTAGGGATTATATTTATCTAGATTCTTCTTCTTATAGAAGTTAGAATTGATGGGGAGAAAATAAAATATTGCTACATGTAGGTATTTTTATTATTAATGTCAGTGATCTCTGTCCAACTATATTGGTTATAAGGGTTGTTTTTATAAATCCTAGCATGGAGGGAAATGTTCTTCTTAATGTAACAAGCTATTCCCCCAATGCCTCTACGGGAGGATCGCTTGTTCCAGGTAGACCATAGCGCAAAGCCATCTATGTTAGGGACCTTAGATTCTTCGTGCTCCCAAGTTTCAACAAGCAAAATAATATCAACATCATTTGAGATCCAACTTAGCTTGGGGCCTTTGTTCCATGGAAAGCCCCGACAGTTCCAAGAAAGAATCCGGAGCATGTTGAATTGCTATTTATTACTATCTTTTTGGTTTCTATCTCGGATAAAGGCTTTTCTATTTCTGATTATTGCCCATTTTCCTTCCTTCCTAGCTTCTTTTACCTTTTGAACCTCCTTTCTTAATTCTTCTTGATCTTCTGGAATGAGATCTTCATTTATAAATATTCCCGTTCCTTTTAGACTTGAGGTTTTACTAAGTATGTCATACTTATGATCAGTAGAGCTCACCTTTATTCGGATCAGTCTTCCTTTATTCTTAGTTAATTTCCCCAACCTTGTTGCTTCTATGAGACACGTTGTTTCAATTTGTAATCTATTATGTAATTTTGTTTGGGCTATGGCTAAAGTATCCTTATCTACCTCCTCTTTTAAGCCAAATATTATAAGGTTCAAGGCCCTTTTATTACGCTCATGGTCTAATTCTATTAACTTTTTCATTTCATCTTTAATTGATTTGATATCTAATTTATCTACCACATTATTTAAGGTGAGGCAACTATTAACTTTTTTTTTCTAGTTCTTTAGTCATCTCCTTCATTTTAAAACTCTCTAAAATATCAGCATCTTCTTGCTGGGATGTTTGGATAGTATCTTGATTTTATTTTTTTATAACCTGCAACCTAGTCTCCATATATATATAATCATATATTTTTTTTAATTTGTTTTTAAAAATAAGATGCCTAATAATACCTCACTTATATTATAAAAAAATTTCATTAATCAAAATTTTATAGTTTATTATTAAAAAATAAATGAAAGCAATTCAACTCTATGCACTTGAACATCAAATATATTCAAATTTCTAAACTGCTAAAACGTTGGTAGAATGGGACCCCCCGCAGTCGATAATAGCCATCGACTGAGGTGGGGAAGGTGGAAAGACCATGGATGAGGGCCAGAAAAAGCTGATGTTTAACTTTGTTCGGTGGGGAAAGAAAACGGTGACAGAGACACAAATTTTATTAACACAGTATCGCTTCTACTTTGGGGTAAGAAGCTTGACATTTTAACATTGTTCACAGGTAATTAACATAGTACATACAAACATTTTGGGCTCTCGAGCACTTCTCAATTTATTTTTTACATATAAAATCGCTATTCAACTATTCATCAACCATCGAACAAACAAGATTCTAAATGTCTTACCACAGACTAACATCATTGAATCTTGAATAGGAGTCACACAACACCTCCAGGGAGTGCAACAACTCACTCTAGTCTTCACATGAGGCAAAGCAATGCCTCAATGCAACAGTTCGATTCTACAACAACTAAAACAAAATGCAGTCTTGACCTGTAATGCAGGGAATTTTGCAGTGATATGTTAGTCTGCAAAAATGCATAATATAGGCATGAAGGAGTTACAAGGCAGGAAATAAGTCAAAAATTGTGACTAAGACCTGTGCTTTGATATTATGTCAAAGGAGGAGTTAGGTAACTCCTCAAAGTGAATTATGATTTTGCATTGAGTATAGATATATATAGAAATTTAAACATTTTAAAATTATTTTATTTTAAATTATATTCATTATTATTAATTATAAAAATAATTAATATATAAATACTATATATATATATATATATATATATATATATATATATATATATATATATTTGAAAAAATATATTCCCAATATTGTATCGTAACTTACTACATGTCCAATAAAAACTATACCGGATTTCGAATTCCATAAAAATACTTATTTAACCGTGTAGCTTCCTCCACCCTGGATTAAATATGGAAAATTAAATAGGGAAAGGAAAAAAAATGACAGTTTCTTAAAAATAAAACATGAGACATAGATCCGACGACCTGTACACACTACAATGAATGGTATACGGATTAATGATTTGCACTGATTCGATCAATGGAGATCCCAGTCAACATGTTTGCTATGTGTGAATACTATGGGTGAGGAATCGCAAACATTTCGAAGCATCCGTCGCTTACATTGCTTTTGTGCACAAATTTTGGTCATGCTCTAATTATCTATTACGATGGGACACCTCCGACCAAATCAAAGCCTTTAATTATCTAATATGATGGGGAGTCGGGACATCTCCGACCAAATCAAAGAGGGGAAGTTAGGAAGATGCGAGTGGGTTACAGATAAGCAAAATGAAATGGATATTAACGGATTTCGCATTTAGATACAGTTTACGTATTTTCAGAAATCACTGACTCTTTCAGCTCTTTGTATAAAGTTTATTGAAAGCTCGTTGATTGAAATATAATATGTTGTTCATAGACTCCTCCCGAATCAACGTGGCACTTTGCAATGCGCGTCGAGGAACCAGCAAAGTCTACAGTCGCGTAGAATTAAAATAGAGCGGGGACTGTTTCTTTGTTAGTAGATTTCCTTTTCCAGAGAATCTGTAGGTTGGATTATTTCAATCTGTTTACCTCGTCAACATAAATTCAATACTAATAATTCCACCCTTGTTTTCTATTAATATTCAAGTTTACCAGTGCCCATTTCAATCGGCCCATTCTTCAGTGCAGAATTCTCACCATGGTGGCCTCCAAGCTGAAGCTGATGTTCTTCATTATCCTCTCATTGCAACTCTCTGCATCATTGTTGCAAGAGACTGAGCATGAAATGGATGGAGTGTCTATGAGCCTCCACACGAAGATGAGGATGAAGAGCGAGTCTACGAAGAAGATCCGCGTGCAGGAACGTCTATACTATCCTAGCGACTTCATCGAGTATTACATCAAATTGTCAGTGGGTACTCCTCCACAGGATCTATTGCTCATTCTGGACACGGGTAGTGATGTGGTGTGGGCAACCAGCACCACAAATTATAATTGTAACAATTGCAATGGATACATCACGACTTTTCATCCCAGAAGGTCATCCTCTCATGCACCTATAAAGTGCGCAGATCCCAAGTGCAAAGACCTGTGCGAGAATCTTGTTGAAATATAATTTCAACTGCAACAAACTATTTTTTTATCTTTGTGATGAGATGAGATCGCAGATCGCTTATCGCATGTGTGCTTGGATCCTCCGTTTTGTTCACTTGATTTCCTCGATTGCGATGGTGCGATGCGATCCGATCGCATATCGCAGATTGCACTAATGTGTGTGTGCTCCACTTTTGTGTTCTGCCAAATGCGATTCTGCGATGCGATCTAAATGAAGTCAATGGTTGAAGTACAGGCCAGCTACAAATGAATTTGACGTGAAGTAAAAGTTTCTTTACCGCCAATAAATGTCAGTAGAATAGTAAATGCAATTTACTGTGGGTTGGTAAGTTTTGGTAAGGATTTTAATTTTATTTCACTGGGAGTATGGGCACAAGAAAAAGTTAGTAAAACCATTTAATTTTTATTATTTCTTTTACGAAAGCATGGCAAGTGAAAACGTGAAGTAAGTTTTTTTTGTTGTTATATATATATATATATATGTAATATTTTTTTGTGTGTTAAAGAGAAGAGGGAAGAACGCAGCAGCGCGTATGAAAATATACACAGCAGTGTAAATGTATTGTAATGCACATCAGTGCGAAGTAAACAAAATAGAATGCAGGAGCGTGAGAAAAATTGATGTGTAATTACCACATAGCAGTGTGTTGATCTGTTTAGTAGAGACAGAAGTTTTTTTTTTAATGCAGTATAAATCCTTTTAAAAGGAGAGACAGTGAGTGTTATTGAAAACTGGAACTGAAGTGTTCCTGGTGAATCCCTCTGAGAGAGAGGAAGAAGTTTGTAAACAGCAGTTGCCTTTATTAATGAATAGAAATTTGTTGGTGTGTGAGAACTCCGTCAGCTGCAAATCAATTTTTTTTAAGTTTCCGCTGTGTTAAAGATCATGTGTTTCAAACAGAGCATCCTTGTTCTCTGTTCTGTAATTTTGTTTTTTGAATTTTACCAGAAAAATTCCCAACAGTGGTATCAGAGCATTTTTCTCTGGTCTTTTGAGTTTGAAATCACCTAAAATTTCCAACAACTGGTATGAGAGCTAATCCAAGCTCTTTGAATGGTTCAAAGAAGCTGAAGGAAGGATTCTTACTGCAGCAGCTTCTCCAGCAAACTGAAGACTCAAACAAAAGATTCCAAGGTATTTCTCAAAGTTTTTTTTTGTGTGTTGCTGTAGAAGACAATATGTTATTTTAAATACATAGTGAGGTATTTGAAGCATAGTCAAATAGTGCAAGAATGGCTGGAACAAGCACCAGCAATAGCATGGGTATGCAGTTCCCACTATTTGATGGCAAAAACTATGACTATTGGGCAATAACAATGAAAGCATTGTTTGCTTCCCAAGACTTATGGGAAATAGTTGAGGATGGTTTTGAACTACCAGCAGATGAAAATGAGTTTAATGCATTAACTCAGGGAGAGAAGGATCTGTTAAAGAGCTACAAGAAGAAGGACTCAAAATCCCTCTTCTTCTTGTATCAAGCAGTGCATGGAAGCGTGTTTCCAAGGTTAGCAGTAGCTAAGACATCCAAAGAAGCATGGAAAACTCTCAAGACAGCCTATCAAGGCATGGAGAAAGTGAAGACAGCAAAACTACAGTTGCTGAGGAAAGATTTTGAGAATCTGTGCATGAAGGAGTCAGACAATATTAACTCATTCTTCACTCAAGTAATTGGCCTGGTCACACAAATAAGATCTCATGGAGAGATACTTGAAGAAAGGAGAATTGTGGAGAAACTATTGAGGATTCTACCCTCAAAGTTCGATGTGATTGTCTCCACCATAGAAGAGACAAAGGATCTCTCAAACTTTTCAGTTGATGAACTTCATGCATCACTGATCACACATGAGCAGAGGTTGAGTAGAAGTGAAAACTCATCTCTAGAGCAAGCCTTCAAGACCCAGATGTCCTTTGGAAGAGGAAGAGGTCAAGGTAGAGGAAGAGGTAGAAGCCAAAACAGAGGTGGAAGGAATAGTCCAGCAAATGCTCAAGGAAGAGGCAGCAATCCAAATCAGAACCAAGGCCAAGTCAGCAGCCAACAAAGTGGACAACATCATGCTCAAGGACAAAGGTATGAAAAATCCAATGTCCAATGTTATTACTGTAAAAAATATGGCCATTATGCCAGTGAATGTAGGAAGAAGCAGCATGATATGAATAATAGGTCTAATGAAAATATTACTAGAGAAAATGTCAGCCAAGATAATGTGTTGTTAGCTTATAACATGGCTGAAACAAATAGTGAAGATATATGGTTTCTAGACTCCGGTTGCAGCAACCATATGACAGGAAACATAGCTTTGTTTTCTACTTTAGATCAAAGTGTGAAGTCACAAGTCACACTTGAGACTGATAGAAAAATTTCTATTATGGGTAAAGGAGAAGTTAAAATATTTACAAAGTAAGGTGAAAGGAAAACCATAGGAGATGTCTATTATGTTCCTGGAATGAGATGTAACCTCTTGAGTATTGGACAACTTGTTCAAAAGGGTTACAATGTCTTTTTTGAGAATGATGTATGCACCATCATGGATAGAGCACCCAGCAAGCGATGCATTGTTGAAGTGAGGATGACGAGGAACAGGATGTTCCCTCTCAGAATAAGAGCATATTTGAAAAACAAAAAAGTAATTGCAGCAGTGACCCAAGAGGCTTTCCAAAGCCAACCAAAAGATGAAAATTGGTTGTGGCACTTGAGATTTGGACATCTCAACTTTGGAGGTCTTAACCTGTTGAATAGAAAAGGAATGGTAAGAGGATTACCATTGATAGAGAAACTGGACAGCCTTTGTGAAGGTTGCATTTTGGGGAAACAACACAGAGAAAGTTTTCCAAGCGGGAAAAGCATAAGGGCAAAAGCACCCTTAGAGATTGTCCACTCAGATTTGTGTGGACCGATGCAAAATCCATCTTTAGCTGGCAGCCAATATTTTCTAACATTTATTGATGATTTTACAAGAAAAGCTTGGGTTTATTTCTTGAAGAATAAAAGTGAAGTGTTTGAAAAATTCTGAAATTTCAAAGCACTTGTGGAGAATCAAAGTGGGCTGCGCATCAAAGTTTTGAGAACAGACAGAGGAGGTGAGTATATCTCCAAAGAATTTTTATGTTTTTGTAGAGAAAATAGAATTCACAAGCAATTTACAGCAAGGTACACTCCGCAACAAAATGGAGTTGCTGAAAGGAAGAACAGGACCATTATGGATATGGAAAGGAGCATGTTGAAGGCAAAGCATTTGCCAAATGATTATTGGGCTGAAGCCATAAACTGTGCAGTATATATCTTGAATAGGTGTCCAACAAAAGCAGTGATGAACAAAGTGCCGGAAGAAGCATGGAGTGGGAGAAAGCAGGGAGTCACCCACATGAAAGTTTTTGGATGTGTGGCCTATGCACACATTCCTGATCAGCAAAGGAGGAAGTTGGACAGCAAAGGGGAGAAATGTATCTTCATTGGATATAGTGAGGAGTCCAAAGCTTACAGATTGTATATCCCATCCACCAAGAAGTTTTTTGTGAGCAGAGATGTTCAGTTCATTGAGGAGGAAACTTGGGATGGAAGCATAGAGAAAATAGTTAATGTTAAAAACTGTTTGTCTCATGATGAAGATGATGAGGAGATGGTAGAAATACATCCCCAAACAGCAGCGCCAACACAAGGACATCAAGGAACACCTTTGAGGAGAAATGAGAGTGCTTCTCCAAGCACACCACAAGGAGGAAATTCAAGTGCATCTTCAAGCACTTGCACACCAAGTGAAAGAGGTAAGAAGTTCAGAAACTTGAGTGACATTTATAATGAAGGAATGAATTCTTTGTTTGCATTATATTGTCATGTTGATGACCCTATTCATTTCGAAGATGCTATTAAAGATAAGAAATTGATAGAAGCTATGGATGATTAGATGAAAGCCATAGAAAGAAACAAGACATGGGATTTGGTTGAGCTACCAAAAGGTAAAGAAGTTATTGGAGTTAAATGGGTCTATAAGACCAAGTGCAATGCTGAAGGCAAAATTGAAAGACACAAGGCAAGGCTGGTTGTCAAGGGATACAAGCAGCAGTATGGGAGAGACTATGAGGAAACTTTCTCACCGGTTGCAAGAATGGAAACCATGAGAGCGGTGATTACCATAGCAGCACAAAACAAATGGAAAGTCTACCAAATGGATGTGAAGTCGGCATTCCTAAATAGAGTGTTAAAGTAGGAGGTTTAGATTGAATAGCCACTAGGCTATGAGAAGAAAGGCCAAGATCACAAAGTGTGCAGAGTGAAGAAAGCTCTCTATGGGCTGAAACAAGCGCCAAGAGCGTGGTACAGTAGGATAGATTCCTATCTACTGGAAAATGAATTTGACAAATGTGAGGGAGAACCCACCGTCTACATCAAAGAAAAGGATGGTAAGATTCTGATTGTTGTCTTATATGTTGATGATGTGATTTTTACAGGTAATGATGACTACCTCATTGAAAACTTCAAATCAGTCATGAAAGAGGAATTTGAAATGACTGACATGGGTTTGCTGAGATACTTCTTAGGAACAGAAGTAGATCAAAATGAAAATGGAATTTTTATCTCTCAAGCAAGATATGTAAATGATGTGTTGAGCAGATTTAATATGCAAGAATGCAAAGCAGCAAACACTCCCACGGTAATGGGGTTAAAACTCAGCAAAGAGGACAACAGCAAGGATTTTGATCCTAGCTTGTATAAGAGCATAGTTGGCAACCTTATGTATTTAACTGCAACTAGGCCTCACATAATGTTTGCTATTAGCTTAATTTCCATATTCATGGAGAGGCCGAAAGAAGCACATTGGCAAGCAGCAAAAAGAATTTTGAGGTATGTCAAAGGTACAAAAAGATTTGTCATTTTGTATACTTCTTCAGAAAGTTCAGATTTAGTTGGATATACTGATAGCGATTGGGCTGGAAGTGGAGATGATCGGAAAAGCACATTCGGTTATGTCTTTCACATGGGTTCAGGAGCAATTTCATGGGCTTCCAAGAAACAGCCAATTGTGGCATTGTCTACAGCAGAAGCAGAGTACGTGGTAGCTACAGCAGCAGTGTGTCATGCAGTTTGGATGAGGAGACTGTTAAGAATTTTATGCCAAGAGCAGGCAACAGCAACGGTGATTTTTTTGTGACAATAGCTCAACTATTGCGTTGTCCAAGAATTCTATATTTCACACGCGAACGAAACACATTGATACAAGATTTCACTACATCAGAGAATTGGTGAACAATGGAGAAATTGTTTTACAACATTACAGCACTCAGGAACAGGTTGCAAATATTATGACCAAGCCATTAGACCAGAAAAGTTTTGAGTTTTTAAGAAAACGTCTAGGTATGATGGATAACCCAACAGTTGAAATTAAAGGGAAGTGTTGAAATATAATTTCAACTGCAACAAACTATTTTTTTATCTTTGCGATGTGATGAGATCGCAGATCGCATATCGCATGTGTGCTTGGATCCTCTGTTTTGTTCACTTGATTTCCCCGATTGCGATGGTGCGATGCAATCCGATCGCATATCGCAGATCGCACTAATGTGTGTGTGCTCCACTTTTGTGTTCCACCAAATGCGATTCTGCGATGCGATCTAAATGAAGTCAATGGTTGAAGTACAGGCCAGCTGCAAATGAATTTGACGTGAAGTAAAAGTTTCTTTACCACCAGTAAATGTCAGTAGAACAGTAAATGCAATTTACTGTGGGTTGGTAAGTTTTGGTAAGGATTTTAATTTTATTTCAACGGGAGTATGGGCACAAGAAAAGTTGGTAAAACCATTTAATTTTTATTATTTCTTTTATGGAAGCATGGAAAGTGAAAACGTGAAGTAAGTTCTTTTTGTTGTTATATATATGTAATATGTTTTTGTGTGTTAAAGAGAAGAGGGAAGAACGCAGCAGCGCGTATGAAAATATACACAGCAGTGTAAATGTATTGTAATGCACAGCAGTGCGAAGTAAAAAAAATAGAATGCAGCAGCGTGAGAAAAATTGATGTGTAATTACCACACAGCAGTGCGTTGATCTCTTTAGCAGAGACAGAATTTTTTTTTGTAATGTAGTATAAATCCTTTTAAAAGGAGAGATAGTGAGTGTTATTGAAAACTGGAACTGAAGTGTTCCTAGTGAATCCCTCTGAGAGAGAGGAAGAAGTTTGTAAACAGCAGTTGCCTTTATTAATGAATACAAATTTGTTGTTGTGTGAGAACTCCGTTAGCTGCAAATAAATTTTTTTTAAGTTTCTGATGTGTTAAAGATCCTTTGTTTCAAACAGAGCATCCTTGTTCTCTGTTCTGTAATTTTGTTTTTGGAATTTTACCAGAAAAATTCCCAACAGTGGTATCAGAGCATTGTTCTCTGGTCTTTTGAGTTTGAAATCACCTGAAATTTCCAACAAATCTGGGCTGCATCGAAAGCTTCCAGAATTGCTCGCGGATTTGTCCACATTTTAGCCTTACCTATGGCATTGGAAACGCGACTGGGCGTCTACTAAGTGACACCTGGACTTTGCCACTGGAAGACGGAAGAAGGCGAGAATTAAAGCAGTTCACAATAGGATGTTGAGGGATTTTGAACCAGGTTGCTGGTATTGCAGGATTTGGCAGAGGAGGACTGTCTATGCCTTCCCAGCTTGGTCCCCTTATTGGTGATAAATTTGCGTATTGCCTTGACCATTCAAACAACAGCAGCAAGATAGTGCTGGGTAATAAAGCGATTCCCAGGGATATTCCTTTGACTTACACTCCCCTTCTTTTCAATCGAGTAAACCCATCGGCTCTCCCTCATTATTACCTTGGCCTCGAAGCAGTGAGCATTGGTGGAAAGCGCTTGACGTTGCCCTTCAATTTATCGACATTTGACAGCCAAGGCAATGGTGGAACCGTTATAGATTCAGGCTCTTCTTACTCTTACTTCGCTGATTCAATTTATAAGCAGATTGTAGATGTATTTGCTTCTCAAATTCGATATCGAAGTTCTCCTAGAGATGAAGCTTATACTGGCTTGGGATTGTGTTACAACGTGTCTGGATTAGAGAAAATTCACTGGCCTAAATTTGCATTTCATTTCAAGGGTGGCTCAGACATGGTACTTTTGGGTGAGAAATGTTTTTCTCCTGAAACTTCCATTAGTTCTGATACATTCTACTTGGCAATGCTGAATGGTGGCACTGCTGTTAGTGGACCTGCCGTTATCATAGGAAATTTTTAGCAGAAGAATTTCGATATATTGTATGATAGAGAGAAGAATCGTTTGGGCTTCACTCAGCAGTCCTGCACATAAGTGGGCTGATTCCTTGATGGGGTGTTGTGCATATTTTCCATAGTGTATGATTTCCTTTTGAACCATATGTCTCTCATGCTCTCTTGAACGGTTTGGCTAAGCCTCCTATATGCACTTTATAAACTAAATAAATATTACTGTTGGATTTGGATTTCTCTGGAAATTATGTCAAGAAATTGCCTTAATGTTTTTTTTCACAATTTTTATTCTCCACAAGTCTCACTCTCAACTCAACTCCTTGTAAGATTTGTAGATTACACAAGTACTTATCGACATCAAGGGATTGCGTTAGATATTTGAATTATCTTTATAGCTTTATATTCTCTCAAATGTATGGTGTTACACCTTTGCAATTAGTAAGGTTATACAATCTTTAGAAGTGTTGGGGTTAGATTCAGTTTGTCACAATTTTGGCTATGAGTCAAGCTCTTTTTTTTTTTTTTGGGACAAATTTGAGCAATAAATAAATAATATTTGTAAATACTATATTGATATTATAATTATTTATTTATCATTACATAATTTTAAACAATTGTATTAAAATTAGTATAGATTTATTTTTATGATGTCTAAGTATTCATAGAGATCAAATTTCTGAAAATACAATCTTATTTTTGGTGTAAAATTTAAAGAAATGTTTGTAAGTCAAGAGATTTGATTTGACTCCTCTCATCACTTCATACATCCTTAGTTAAGATGGATTTATGGTAGTCCTTAATAATGTTATTTATATTACATAAATTTCACATCTATATATAAAAGTATTCTTATTGTTAATTTTATTAAATCTTAATTTAAACTCTATGGAATATCACTATTGGATGAACTAAGAATGACATCAAAAAGACACGGGGATTGGATAATGAATAGGTGGCCTTTTTGTGGGCTTGAGGTTTGGAGGTTTTCTACCTTATTATGAAAGCTCATAAGGTAGATTTGGTTTCCTTTTATTTTGATTACACACATAGTGGAATCTTTGAGGTGAATAAGGTATGTGAAGTTCAAAAATTTGTAGCTATCTATACATTTTTGGACTCTAACAAATTTGAGTAGATACTATTGGCCAAAAACACTTTTATGTAATTTAGCCAAATAGATTTTTTTTAATTAATAAATATAATTAATTAATTAAATATTTATTTATTTATTTATTTTATTATTATTATTGTTATTATTATTATTATTATTTTCATTTTTGTTTTTATCTAATTTGATAAGTGAAAAAGTTTGTGTAACCTAACATGTAAATTTCTTTTAGCTGATAAATATAATTAATAATTTTATTTTTCATTTTTAATTTTTTAATGTAATTTGATCAACTCAAAATGTGTGCATAACCTAACATAACACAATATAACCTTACAACATCTCTTCCATACTCTATGGAGAGAATTTCTTAGATTAATTATATATATTTTGTTGAACACCTAATCCTCAATGGGTTAGTGTGGACACCTTTTTAGGTTGAAGTTCTCCCTTATATGTGAGGTGAGACCTCCCTTTCATGGTTGAAGGTTTCCCTCTTCAAAACAATAGGAGCACTTCCTCTAGCAGAAGACTTCAGCGTCTTGCCATTTTTGGAAGAGTTCCGAGAACTGCATTAAGCGTTCCAATGTTGGTGGTCATCCTTAAACCACCACCCTTTATACCAACATTTCAGAGAGCACATTCAGCCCAGTGCTGCCATGCATTTTTGCACATTTTGTATTACAACTCTCTTCTTGGACTCATACATAACCCTTTGGGTTAAGGGGGGGAATGTTGGACACCTAATCCTCAATGGGTTAGTGTGGAAGCCGAATAGACAAAAGGAGTCCAAGAGACCTTGGGATGTTGAACCCAATGGTCACAATATGTCCTATAAATGTAAATCATTTGTTAATAAAAATGTACTCTCATGTTTTATCTTTCAGATTCCTTTGTTGCCCATGTGTGTTTAACATATTTTAATATAACCAACTTAGATCTAGATCTATGTAGCACCAGAGGGATCAAATCTCTCAACATGGTTTTTTTTAGAGTGAGTACAAAACTTGAGAAAAAGTTTTCGCATTGAGATATTTAATCCTTATTAGTGCTTAATAGATCTAGAGTTTTTCTAGGCTCACACACACATATATATAATTTAATATTTTTTTGATGTGATTTTATTGAGTCAAAATGTTTATATAGCATAACCTTACACCATCTCTTCTATACTCGGCTTCTTAATGCAATTAAAAATAACAAAATTTCTATAAAAAAATATTCAAAGGAATCAATTTTGAGGTGCCAATCTTTCCATAAAGTTTACACTAAAAAGAGGTTTTCATCTTGATAATTTTGATCTCTTTTAATGATATTTGGTCCCTCTTAATACTTGTTAAATCCATAGTTAAAATGAATCTATACTAATATATAAATATTATAAGTTTAAATAATAATAATTTTAAAGAAAGACAAATATATATAATCTAAAGATTAGGTTGAAGGATCACTATAAATAGATTTTCAATCTCATTAAAAGAATTAAATGAAATAAATTTTATTATTATTAAAAATAATCTTTTAATGAAATAAACTTTATTATTATTAAAAATAATAAATTTAGATATAGTGATGTTTTTATTTTTATAAATTAATATGAAAAATAATTTAATTAATTTAATTAATGTAAGTAATATGAAACTAATTAATTAAAAAAAATACTAGTTATGTGAAACATGAGAAATATGTGGCAATTATACTTATAAATATTGTATATCATAATGCATACTAAAATTATTGAAGGATGATTTTGTATGTTTTTTTATATCTTTATGTTAAGAATTATATATACAATTAATTTTATTATATAAATTAAATGGATAGTATGTGCATATAGATATCAAATATGTACTTCATGATACATCTCGTTAGAAACCAAGACAATACTAGGTGGGGGATGAATGAGTATTGTAGGAATTTTGAAACTTTATTTCCCTTGAAATGAAACTTAGGACACCAAGACATACTTCAGTGGTTAATTCATATGAGCATGACAAGAATCAACATAAAACTCGCAAAAATACTACATATAGATTCTTCAAAATTTTCTTTAAGATGTTCACAAGAGCAAGGTACTACTTGTTGTTACATAGTCCTCTTGCTACAACTAACACTAATAAACTACTCCCTGATTTATCATTTACCACTAAAAGGAAGTACAATCGCTAGTTTTTATCAATTACTACTAAAAGAAGCGTCAACCCTAATTGCTTACCAGTAACTACTAGAAAGATCTAAAACTCCTTACTTGCAAGCCACAACACGCATTACCTCAATGATTCATGTTTCATCTATTTTCAAACTCAAATCATGAAACCATTTATTTTACAAAAGAAATCAAGTTTTCACTCAAAACTCTTATCAAAACCACCATTACGAATACCTTCAACAATCTCTTATCGCTGAACAATTCAGCATAGCACAACTATAATTTTGCACACACAGACCCTCATAGTTCACAATCTTGCAAATTCAGTTATACTTATAAGGAAATTTCAATTAATATTTTTGGAATTCAAGCTTTTGTTAACCTCCACTTTTATTCTTTCCTAAAAATATTGTTTTTTCTTTTGTCCTACTTCTGATGAGTCATTTGAATCTACTCACCAAGTCTTCTGATGAGTCATTGAATCTACTCTCCAAGTCTTCAAACTCTCGTTACCTATTTTTGCTTTGAAAAAATGAACTTAACTACTCAATTTTTCTATTCTGGAATTTTTATAGGGCTTAACTGAGGTTCTTCTAAATTTATCCACCACCAATTTCAGCTTAACTTCCACATTTTAATAAGGCTTAGCTGAGATTCTTCTAAATTTGTCCACCACCAATTTTAGATTAACTTCCACATTTACCTCTTAAACTGTCCATGTCACTAATCCAAACTCTAAACTTTTTTTTTTTTTTTTCTTCAGTACGAAAAAGCCTGATATATATCATATTGGTAGAAGATATACATGTTTCATATTTTCGAAATACCACTTTTGGCGAGAAAATAAAACTAAATACAACTCCCATGATATCAATAGTTTATTGTGACTTTGAAGAAATGAGAGTAAAAAAAATCTAAGCAAAATAGATGACATAATATGCATGATACAGTTCTATGTTGATATGACAGAAAGTAGCATATATCAGCAGCAAAATTCTATGGAGTATAAAAAAAATTAGTTGTAGCTGTATTATTGAACAACCATCCTTTTGGAAAAGTGATAGTCCCCTCCTTGGAGAAGACTTGTAGCCACTAAAAGACCTATAGCATGTGAAAGCCAATCCAGAGAAGAAAAAAGTTTTCCAAAAAAAAATACAGCATGGTTAGCATAGGTATGAAACAAGACTTTTGTTTTGTAATGGCACCATCTATTGAGGAAGCTATAGAAAGCCCCTCATAGACGACACTACTTTTGCCCAGTGGCCAGGCATACAACTTAAAAAAAAAACAAAAACATTTAGGTATCCCTGAAAAATTAACACTACAGTTTTACTAATAGTATGTCAGTCTTTTTAGGGAGCTTTGCTAAGTGTTCATTCTTCTGAGGAGAAGTCATGGGGATTTAGTACATTGTCAACCTATATAACAATATTTTATACAAAAAAAAAAACTTTGAGAGGCTTGCATAGAAATGGTTAACCCGGATTTGGGAAGCTCTCCATGTCGAATATGATTTGATTGCATGTAATCTCTAGATACCAATCATCACTACTTCCTTGTAATCCTTTTTTAGATAATTTGTTTGTATCCTTGTTAAAACATCTGTGTTAGATTGTGTATCTTTCTTGAGCTTTCCATAAAAGTTTGATTCTTTCCATCCGTCCTTGTAGTCTAGGATTGTTGATTGATGCTCTCCCCAAGACTTCATCGATCATGATTTTGGAGTCACCATATATGTGTAGCTCATGGTTTCCAAGGATGTTGTTGAACCATAGGAGACCTCAGAGAGCTACTGCTTTAGCTTTAGTATTGGTACCGGCGCCACATTTCCAATGCATCTTTTATATCAAGTCAGCATTTATTGCAATCCAAAAGCCACATGCACATTTCTTTCCTTGCGCTGCACCATCAAAAAACCCATAGGATAAGAGAATTGTAAGTCATTTTTCATTTTGGATTCCTCTTTAGAGCATAATGGTTGTGCATAATAAAAAGAAAGATTGTAATTATTTTCTCAATAATTATAAATAAATCTTCCCTACTGTTTTGAAATATGCTTCTATTCCTCCATTTCTAGATTTCCCAGAAAAGAAAGAGAGGTATAATTCGCCAGGCAGGTTTCTGAGTACTCCACCATTCCAAGGAATCTTAATGCAAGAATGCTGAATATAGGGGAAGCCCATGATGGAATTTTTTTTTTCTCAAACCCAGGTAGTGGAGAGCAAGGATAATTTTAGGGGCGAATGTTCACCCTTTGGCGAAATTAAGGGGTTTTAAATTTTTAGTGGGCGAATATTTTGTATCATAGTACATTTTTACAAATCACCTCAAATAGCCCACCTTATTTTAAGGGAGAGGGTAAAAAAGGTAAATTTAGCCCTTGAAATTAGGACTTACAACCTTCCATTCGCCCATTTTCAAGAATAGGTTTTATTTAAGTGAATCCATTCACCCATTTTCAAGAATAGGTTTTATTTAAGTGAATCCTATGGGCCAAATACCATATTTATAAAAGAAGTATGGTAAATTAATAAAAATATAAATAAATGAGAGGTATGGTAAATAAATAAAACATTTTTTATATTTACTCCATAAGTCACCTTATATACATGTAAGGGTGTAAACAAAGATATGGTAAATAAATAAAACGTCTTTTTATACTTACTCAAAAGGTATGGTAAATAAATAAAAATATAAATAAACTAGACGTATCGTAAATAAATAAAACCTCTTTTTATATTTAGTCCATAAACCTCGTTCTATTTAGAAGGCTCAAGAAAGAGGTTTTATTTAAGTAAATCCTATGGGCCAAATACCATATTTGTAAAAGAGGTATGGTAAATTAATAAAAATAAATAAAACCTCTTTTTATATTTAGTCCATAAACCTCGTTCTATTTAGAAGGCTCAAGATAGAGGTTTTATTTATGTAAATCCTATGGGCCAAATACCATATTTGTAAAAGAGGTATGGTAAATTAATAAAAATAAATAAAACCTCTTTTTATATTTAGTCCATAAACCTCGTTCTATTTAGAAGGCTCAAGAAAGAGGTTTTATTTAAGTAAATCCTATGGGCCAAATACCATATTTGTAAAAGAGGTATGGTAAATTAATAAAAATATAAATAAACGAGAGGTATGGTAAACAAATAAAACATTTTTTTATATTTACTCCATAAGTCACTTTATATTTACGAACACTCAAAAAATGGGTTATATTTAGGTGAAACCTATGGCCAAAATACTATGGGACAAATACCATGGACTAGATTGTTATTAATACCATGAAAAAAACCATTATTAACCCTAATATTAGAATTAATAAAAATAAAAATGGCACATGGTATTGACCCATGGTATTCACCAAAATGGCACATGGTACTGACCCATGGTATTCACCAAAATGGCACATGGTATTGACCCATGGTATTCACCTGGAATGTAGCCTATTTAAATGGGGGAATTAAACCAGCATGTAGCCTATGCTAAGATTCACTAGGAATTTACAAAGTTTTATTATTTAGTGAAAGACTCGCCAAGATCTTACAAGATTTTATAATTGAGTAAAATATTCGCCATGCCTGGTGAGAGATTCGCCAAAAAATTATATATACATATTATATTATTGATAAAATCGCCTTCCATTTTTCCTATATACCATGGAGATTCGCCCATTTATTATATTTATAAATTTAAGGGGGGTTCTTAAAATTTTCCCTGGTGGAGAGGCAATGTAAAAAAATATGATCATTTTCTTATGAGTGGTTTTTGCATATGCAGCAAATGCCTGACCCATACCAATTCCTTTTTTGCAAGTTTTCCCAAACAATATTCCTATTATGGTAAACAAGCCAACTGAAGATAATAACTTTGTTTGGTGCTTTTGTTTGCCAGGAGACATAAAGGGTATGATTCTCATCTCTTTTCACAATTCTTTTTGTTAATGTTTGGTAGGTGTCTTCTAAAACTATGTTGTCAGAATGCATTTTCCCCGACCATATTATTTTATCCTGGGTCCCTGATCTACATATGCCCAATTGTTTCATAGATGCGATGATATGAATCCATTCTTCTTTCAAGTGACTGGTTAATCCTAGTTCGTTTGCATTTTTCCAAACAAGGAGATTTCCTTGCCAGTCTTTTATGACTTGGCCCCATAAAAAGAAACCATGGTCATTTAGGATCTGCAAGAAATAGTTTGAGATGGATAGTTTCATATCAACACCCAAAATTGGGTCAAAACCAATGAGGATATTATTACTAGTCTGGAATTTCCATGTCAGTAGTTGGATGAAACGTTTCTCAACTTTCAGGAAGCTTGACCATATTGATGAACCTTGAATTTTCCCAATTGAACCTAGGCGGTACCAGAAAATGAAATCTTTGTTTTTTTGGTATTTTTTTTGTATAACCTTACTCCAATTTATTGCTCCAAATAACCCCCTCTAGAGTGATTTTATGATTAAGGCCTCGCCAAAGCGACGAAGGTCTAAACTTCCCCATCCACCTATGTTTTTTGGGAGATTTATATTTGAAAGCTTGGTAAGATGGAATTTTTTTCTATTATTTGCACCCGCCCAGATGAAGTTAGCCATAAGACGGTTTATGTCATTTAAGATGGAGGAAGGGAGATGAAAAAGATGTGCCCAATATACCCCTAGCTATGCCAGAACTGTTTGTGACAGTATAGCCCTACCCCCTATTGATAGACATCTGAATTCCCATCCAGCAATTCTTTTATAGAATTTTTCTATGATCCATTTCTAATTAGATATTCTATAACATGATGGTTTAAGTCTATACCCTAGATACTTCAGACCATTTTGCATAGGTTTGACTGTTATTCCAAAAAATTCTATTATATATGTTATAGTTATCATATCAGATTACCTATAATAAAGGACAGATTTGTTGGTATTCATGCACATTCCCGAAGCATTGGCAAATTTACTGAAAATATTAAAAAGATAATACCAAGAGAAGTGGCATAACATACCCATTATGAGGATGTCATCGACAAAGAGGTTGTGCGACATATTTATATTATTCCCCAACTTCAGTGGTTTGAAGTGCCCTTCTATCACCGCCCTTTTGATATGTAGACTTAGGCAATCCATAACCACAATGAATAACAATGGAGATAATGAACATCCCTGACAAAGGCCTCTTTTGGACCAGAAGATTCTTGTTGGAATATCGTTGATGATGATTGCATAATTTACATTTTCCACACATGCCACGATCCAGTTTATACACCTTGGATGTATCCCGATCTTGTTGAGAATTAGTCTAAGAAAAGCCCAATCCAAATAGTCATAAGCTTTATAGAGATCTACCTACAGAATAACCGTGTCCATGTTCTTTGTGTGAATAGAGTGCATACTTTCCTGAGCATTTTCCACCGCATCATGTATGATTCTCCCCAGAAGGAAACCATGTTGTTCAGGGGAGATGTACAGTGAAAGGGTGTTGCGCAGTCTCCTCGCAATATTCTTTGATTTAATTTTATATATGATGTTGCACAATGAAATGGGTCTGATGTCCGAGAAGTTCTCAGCAGATTTGTTTTTCAGAATCAGGACTATGTATGTTGAGGAGATTTTTTGTTGAATATAGACCATATTTCTTGATTCTTTGATCATACACACGAGGTCCATCTTGATAATATCAAAGAAGTGAGTAAAAAATTCAATTGTCCATCCATTAGACCCAGGGCTTTTGTCACTTTTAAATGATTTGAGAACCCCCAGTAGTTCTTCCTCAGAGATTTCCTTTATAAATTCCTCATTTTTCTCCTGATCAAACATGTTGGAATATGGTTCAATACCCCAGACCATATCTTCCACAGAGACATATTCATTCCTTCTATAAGCATTTTGGAAGTGATTTACAACAACATCACTTATTTCTTCTTGTGTGTATATTTTTTATCCCTTCTGTGTCAGTTATTTTCCATATGGAGTTTATATTCCGACGGAAATTTGCGAATCTGTGGAAGAATTTAGTGTTTCGGTCTCCCTCAACCAAAGAGCTCTGCTCTTTAATCTCCATGTTGCTTCTTCTGTCATTATAATTTCCTTCTTTCTATTTTCAGTTCTCGAATGTTGACTCTGATATGCTCTATAAGGAAATGTGTAGACATGGATTGCTGAAGATAGTCCAGTTGGTCTTGGATTTTTGCAATTTCTTTTCTGCTGTCTCTAATTTTCTTTTTCTGCAATAATTTTACTGATTCCTGGAGGGAATCGAGTTTTTCTAGTATACTGTTCATAGGAGAAGAACCCGTAATATTAAAATTTTCCCAAGTGTCCTGTACCATCTTATTGAAGTCGGGATCTTGAAGTAATGTCCTATTGAATTTAAAAGGGAGTCCAAAATGGGGAACTCTTTCTCTCCATTGTTTAGTGATCGGTCTATGATCAGATATAAAGTTATTGTTGGTATTTACTCTAACATCTCCCAATCGATCCATTAATTGTTCATATATTAAGAATCGATCTAGTCTTTTTGCCACATATGCAGAGCTGGAGCGGCCATTGTCCCATGTCGGAGAGATTTTGTAGGGGCAGATATCTACAAAATTATTCATGATAATGGAACTTTGGATTTTCCCTGCTAGAGGGTCAATTTTCCTGTGACAACCCCAAGTTTCATCCAAACTGATTGTGCAGTTTAGATCCTCTGCGATAATGAGGGTCTGAAGATCCATTATGCCAGATGATATGAATTTGTCCCAGAATTCCCCTCTTTCTCTGTATGGGGCATATATATTTAATATATGAACATAACCTGGCATTCCACAGATATTTCCCTCCAGGAGAATACCAGCGAAGCATTTAAAGGATTTCATGTTAATCCATCTCGGATCCCATAAAGCCACCAAACCTCCCAAGAGACCCATAGAAGTTGTTGGAGTTATATGCTAGGCTGGAAATGTTTTCTGGAAGTACTCAATAGTATCGTGAACATTGTGCATCGTTTATTGAATGAGAATAATGAACGGGTGAAGAGATAACAACGAGTTTTTGAGGGTTAGATATTTAGGGGTAGTCCCTAGACCCTGAATATTGAGGGAAATGATGCACATCATCGTAGTTATTTCTCAGGCATTCGTGCTCTAAGGGCCTGTGAGGGGGAGATGTCAGCTATGGGAATGTCAACGACAAATATATCCATAGGAGATGAGAAAGGATTTTTATTGGGATGACCTTGAAAGTGGCGACCGCCACGGTTTTGTTTCCAGTGAACTGTGATATTCCCCGCCGAGCTGTGATGAAGATGATTTCAGAGACAAATGCTATCGGAGACATGATGGCTTGCCGGAGGTCATACAAGTGCCCATAAGGAGAACAAGCACCAGGCAACTCAGTCTACTACCTTTGCTTCCGCTTTCTTTCGTGACTGGGTATTAATGACGGTTTCAACGAAAAGTTAACCGTCAAATATACGTCTTGAACCGTTCCAAACACGTCTAGAAAAACGGGTTTTAAATATTTTTGACCATCAAATATGGTCAAAATGCATTATGACAGGCAAATTTCCCGTCAAATTCCATCCCTGCGAGTCCCCACCATACACAACATTTCTAATTACTGCAACCTGCCATATAAACAGTTTTTCTTCCCATATAAACTAAAGAAAATTATGTTTTTATGGAGCAATGAGCTTCATATATTACTGGTAGCTGACTGGTAGCTGTCTTCTGATAAACGAATAATAGAAAATCAAATATAAACAGATTTTCTTCCCATATAAACTAAAGAAAATTCTGTTGTTATGCAACAATGAGCTTCATATATTACTGAAAATCATATGTTTAAGAGACCATCTCGTTCACTTTACATTAAACTACTGTTAAAAGAAAAGAGAATACAATAATAATCCCGCATATCTTCCATTACTAAATCGTTATATCGAGATAGCGTTAAATAATACACTCACAGAGAATAAAAACTTAATAATCCCGCGCACCTTCCATAAACAGAACCGCTATATGGTGTACTCCTGAATAATTAAAAAACAGAGAAAATATTAAAAAAAAAAAAAATAAAAATAAGAAGAAGAGAGCCGAACCTGGCGGAGGAATTGGTTGAGGGTAACCTACAGGGGTGATGAAAACTTGTTTCCAGTCATGGCTGCTTCAGATTCGATTCGAACTCAGAAAGGGAGAATGAGCCATAATAATTAAGCAAGGGTAGTCAGGACATAACTGAAAACTTAATGAGCCATGAGCCAGTCAGTTGAGTGGTAAAGAGTCGGTTACCATGAGTCGGTTATGAGTGGTAAGGAGTCGGTTATGAGATCAACGGATGGTAACCTTTCAATCGTCTAACACCTCATTGATGGTGTATAACAATGACAGCTAGGATCAGAGGAGAATTCATTTCAAAGAAAAACGCCTTACTGCTTAAAAATGTAATATAACAATGCTCCTAAATTCAGTATTAATAGAAGAAATGTATAAGAAAACTATATCTAAAACTTCTTCAACATGTTTTCATTTATTAATTTAATTTCGGCTATTTTTCTTAAATACCATTTTGTTGTAATAATAAAGGGCTCAACAATAATGCTTTTGAACTCCTCTAGATTGTTGTGACTAGCATGTTCTCTCCACTTTGTTTTTACACATAGCAGGACGTCTCAGCATATATGTAGATTATTAAAAGGAACCAGGGAAATAAAATGTGTTAAAATCAGTAGGACTTATCATTAATCTATTTTTATTTTTATTTTTTTATGATATAATATTTTTTGTAATAGGATAATAAATGATACAAATTAATATATGAAAACATAAAATTTGTTTATAATTTGTACGACACTTGTGATTAATATCCAAAAAAAATATTCCATCTCCCTGCATCACATATTATTAGGAATGTATTTCTCTATGAAATTTTTATTTTAGAAAAAACTTTTTCTTATTAGATGATGATGGTAAAGAAATATATAGAGTTCCAATTTATTGAATCTTGGATCAGAGAACTTATTAAAAAACATAAAAATAGTTTTATTTTTTCGAAGGATTAAGTCGATCATTTTAATATTTAAAATTTGTGGTGAATCTTACTAGTTTCTAGTATGCAAAATACAAAATGTTTGGTGATATTTTTGTACAAGTATTGAAATTTATAATGATTTTATATTTATGTCTATCATAATATTACTGAATTTTAAGGTAAAATGATTTTATACTATAAAAATTGGGCAAATAAGTTTTAGAAAAATAAAAATCGGAGAATCTTTTTTTTTTAAATCATGAACAATTATCTCACCTGCGAATATTAGCCCCTAAAATTCTTCCTACCCATTGTTAGGAGTTTTGTAAGGTGGAGAGCAAGTAGAGAATAGGTAATGGGATGAAGGTAAAATTAGGTGTTGACCATTGAATAGTAAGGATGAATGCAAATTATTAAAGGACCTCAAATGAGCTCCCAACACAAAATTTGCATTTATGTTTCTCTCCCTATAGATGATTGCCATCAAAATGAAGAGAATTTGTGGATCTCAAGTTAAAAAATTGATGCAATCATTGATGAAATGAAAGTTCAACATTAATTCATGAATGGGGCAGTGTCAACAAGCGTTACTAAATGTCTCCTTCAATGGGGGTGAAGATATCGAATTCGTGTGGAGAATAAACCATTTCAAAATATACTAGAATGAAAAATCCATGTTACTATGTACCCACCTACAATAATATGAGGAAGAATTGCTAAGTTTTTGGTGGTCATAAATTTTCAAATTAAAAGAATATATGAAAATGATGACTTGTGGCTTGCCCTAATAAATAATTAGTGACTTGGAATAATATGCAAGGAGATCCTAGTGTTTTTATACTATGTGTATTTTGTGTAAAAGAAAATGGAGAAAGTGTAATTCATCTACTTATTGAATACACATTATCCAAGTTTGAATGAGATTATATGAACAAGAGGGAATAGGAGCTAAAAATGACAGAATGTGAAGAAGCAATGAAAAGTGTGTTGAAGATAGAAAGGTGAGTAAACAAATAAATCTTCCCAAAATATTTCTTTCGATTCAAGTGGATATTAATGGAAAGTAGCCTATTCCACTTGGACCCCCAATTCTATTTCCTTTCAATGATTTCTAGTACAATTTACTATTTTTAACAATTTTTTCGGTCCTCACTTTGCAGAGCCATTTTGAGGTCCTATATGACAATTTTTTTGGAAAATAGGAAAATCAAAAGCATGTGGCATGGGTTTCCAATCAAAATTTGTTTTCATTAGATAAATCTTTGAAATGAGGAATCATATGCATCAAATGGAGGTCGTATGCCAAAGTTACAACCCTAGGAAGTTGATGTACGAACTAACCTCAATGAGGCCAACAAACTTTTGGCACTTCATATCCTATGGTTAGGTTTTTGGATGTATAGGGTTTTCCATTGTTTTTAAATGATAAAAATACCTTTGAGCGTCATTGTAAACACAATTCAGAAGCCATGTATCTATCACATCTTCTCTTAGAGATAAACTACCATCACCCAAGCTAGTTTGTTTCTCTTATGTATGTAAACAATTTTCAACAATTTCTATTATATTAATTAAAATTATGTTTCTTTGTATCTCTATGTTTGTTTTGAATGTGTATTTCATTTCGTTGTTGCATAAATAATGATTAACTTTGGACAATTTCAATCACTAGAAACAAAACAATGTTTTCTATATCGCTCTCTCCCACACAAGTTTTTCATATAACCAAATGCACATATAATGATTTTTTAAACAAAACATGTAGATATTTTTATTAAAAAAATTAGATTACAAGCATAGAACCTTTACATATTCCAATCTTCCTTGTGGGTTTGAGATTGAGCATAAAGGATCAATCTAAACTCTCAAACGACATCCTGATTACACAAATAATTTAGTACCTTTCCAACCACATATTTTCCAAAAAACCCATAAAATATAGACACATTTATATGCAATTTTTCACTATAATTTTGATTTAATCTAGAATGAGTTCTTGTTTTTCTTGGAGAAAAACATTTTCCTTTCTTCCCAACTTGAATCCAACCCACAATTTTTACAAATTCTAGTTGATCATTCTTTAATAACATCACAATATTTTTCTTGAAATCTTTCTCATCCCCCTGAAATACCCAAGAATTTCCTTTCCAATGAGATTCCTTGTAGTTTCTAAAGATAATATGTTTTCCACAAGTTTTTTTTATTTCTAATAACACTCCATCTGTGGAATCCTTACTAGCAACAAAGGGATCCACATTGGAAAGCAAATTTTCCTGTGTATATTGTGTTGCTATGACTGTGGTTTCTTCGACGAAATTTTCTTCCTTCTTTTCTTTTGGTTCTTACATTCCCTAAAGCTCTTATTCTTTGAATACCATATCATGGTCACCATGTGAACCTTCCCACCATTTGGGCCTTATTGGGTTTTTTCGATCTTTGCTATTATGAGGATGTTTGGGGAATTTTTCCACTACATGCCTCATTTCATAACATGCTTTACACTGAAATGAGGTATTCTCCTAGTCGATATTTTGGACCCAGACATGATTTGGATCCATCAAATTAATATTTGTGGGAAAATCCTTGTTGTAGTCCATCTCCACACAAATGCAGAAATAAGTAGTCTTGAATTTTTTTTATATTTCGCGACAACTAGGATAAAATTTTCCCATCATGTTCCCAATTAAGGGAAGTGATGTGTGACTCCAAAGATGCAATGGTGGTTCAACAGTGTTATCTAAAATAGGACTATAGAAATTGATTATGTTACCAGATAAAAAGTGAGAGTCTAGGGTTGCATGCAGAGGCCAACCCGCCACTAAAACCACAACCCAACTTCACTAATAGCCTTCTTGTCTTAAATATGTTCAAAAACCACAGTAAAGAAACCTCGTTCCATAGGGTAAATATTTAGCTCGTCCGTGAGAAGGGGATTCCATGACTAAGAGATCCATTTATGGAGATCGTTCAATTGTGGACATAACCCACTAAACTTGCAAACCAAACTTCTCTTCAAGAATTATTTCTCACATTAGAAAGCTTCCTTTATCCACAAAACAATTAAGGGAATAAATTTCTTATGCCACTGAAACTATTATCCTTCCAAGACAACCTATATCATGTTTAGAAACTCCTTTGTACAACATAAAACTAAGATTACTTTCCTTCAACTCCTGCAAGGTTAAGGAATACAACACATTCAAAATTTATGTTTCTCTCTTATATCCCATCCAAAAATTCAATTATCAGATATCATCCTCCATTTTCTATATATGAATATTAATCATCCTGAAATAATATCCATGTTATCAATTTTCCTAGCACAATATGTATATTTTGTAATATTTTTTCAGTGGTACAAAGTTTTAGCTTGCACCACTGAAAGAAAACAAAGTTATTTCCTATATATACACACATGTTTTATTTCAAAGACTACATTGTCATCGAGAACCATGTCGTCATTCTAAAAAAGACAGTTGAATTGGTCACCACAAGCTCCAATTTGTTTATGATATGGGACATAAGGAACCTCGGGAAGCTTTATAGTTGTAGTCCCTACTCAAAGAGTGGTAAAGACATTAAGCATGAAATTCATTTGTTTCCTTTCCATACATATTTGCAGAATTTGAAGTGGATTAACCATACTTATATATAGATATAGATAATTATTAACAAATTCAATAAATTTACAACTCATCTTGCTAGTTTTCGTTGTCACTTCTTGTGTTCTATAATGTATATTTCTTTAAAAAACTTAAAAAGAAATTAAAAGGAATAATATAAAGCTAGGTTATTAAATGTTTTCATATTTTAAAATTAAAAAATTACTCAATGAATATGTAGCACCTAGAATGTCTAAATATCTATTAAAATATGTAAAACATGTTGAGTAAGAAGGATGTTGATTTCTCTAATAATAGCATAAGTATGTTGTTTACCCAAAAAAATGGATTTCAAATTTACGGTTTTACATATGAGACTACTTCACTTTTGTGTGGTTTCATTTTCTTTCATCCGTAAAATGCATTTAAAATGAGAATTTAAACTTTCCCAGAGAAGGATGTGCATAAATTATTTTACCTTCTACTAGGTTAGCTAAAACATATATTCAACAACCTAAATGACTATCAAAATTATTCGGTAGAGCATTATATAATTACAAGATATATATATATATATATATATATATATATATATATATATATATATATATATATATATATATATATATATATATATTTTTTTTGCAATATTCTAGATATATTGTACTGAAAAACAACATAAGACTACAATTCACTAAGTACTTAGATGCTTATGGAAAGCCAAATTGTGATAAAATGTTTCCTGCTGTTGAAAATATCAAATATATTAACAAGACAATTGTGATAAAATGTTGCTTACTGCTGAAAATATCAAATGGATTACATAACCAAAACAAATCTAAGCCATATAAAACACTATGCACATATATTTCCCCATGAATGAAAGAACACAAAAAGTTTATAAGACTTTTAAAGAATAAAACTAAAAATCCATAATGACATACTATTATCAATACTTACCATATATGAAAAATCATATGTTTTACAGTATTAATTGCATTAATTTCAATTTAATAGTCAAAAACAAAAAGACAAAACCAAAATCAAAATCTACATCCAAATGGTTAGGGAAATTGTTAGGCCCCTATACTACTAGTGTAACCCCTTATTGTTATTAGTATACCCACTTATTATATTAATGTACCCATGTAGTGCCCATATTGTTACTATCATGCCCCATAGAAGCCCACTATTGTTATTATTGTGCCCTTACATTATTATTGTTATGTCGGCTCTGATTATGTTATGACCCCTTAGACTCCTGTATATAAAAAGGAGGTATTTTCATTTGTATCATCCAAGAATTTTTCATTTATGCAATGTAAAGGAGGTTTCCCCCTCGAAGAGGCTGAATTCTAAGGCGTTGATCTATCTTTTCTATCTTTTCTTGAGCTAGTTTCATAACAGAAATAGTTTAGATTCTAAAATTGTAAGGTGAGGGCTATTGGGAGTATCCATGTGGTTTATGTGTTGAATTTATTTGTTTGTGGGGAGCTTCTTTTGTTTTTCATATTGTTTTAAATATAGGAAAAAATTTATTATTTTTTTTTTATATCCTTAAAAAACATTACATAAAATAAATAAAATTGTTTATGTTCAAACATGAAAAGTCTTCATCCTTTATTTTCCTACTTGCAATTTGCATAAATTTTTGGTGTGTAGTAACCACTAATAAGTTTGCAAATTTACATTGTTACTCCTACATGTTAAAACATTGAATAAAACATAAATAATGGTAGGTAATAACTCCTTCTAGGTATATTTATTTCCACCTTGTTCCTATTCATTTTTTACGCAAATATTTGCTTAAATTATGGTGGGTAGTAACTCATAGTAAATGTTAGGTCTCTATACTACTAGTGAAGCCCTTATTGTTATTAGTGCAACCTCATTATTGTATTATTGTGCCCATAGTCCCCGTGTTGTTATTATTATGCCCCCTAGAAGCTCAATATTGTTATTGTTGTACCCTACAATATTATTGTTATGTAGGTTTTGATTGTATTGGGACCCCTTAGACTCCTGTATACAGAAAGGAGGTCTTGTCATTTGTATCATCCAATAATTTTTCATTTGTGTAATGTAAAGGAGGTTTCCCCCTCGAAGAGGCTGATTTTTAAGTCGTTGATCTATCTTTTCTATCTTTTTGTGAGCTGGTTTCACAACATTTGGTATCAGAGCTTTGGATTCTAGGGTTTCGCTGCTGCAAATAGATCATCGTGGAATTTTTTTATATAACTTTTTCTCTACAAAGTTTCAAAAGATAAGGAAAAAACCCATTTGAGCCGAAATCATTCTGAACCTTGCATTGAATGTCAGATTGTCTCGTTATATTTATGGAGATATGATCTGAGGAAGTTAGAGTTTTTGCAAGTTCCATAATTCCATCACAAACATCTCATCATGGAATTTTCGCTATAATTATTTTTCTAAGAAGGTTAAGACTCTAAAATTAAAACCCATTTGAGAAAAGATCGTGATGAAGCTCAAGACTAGATTTTAGATATTGTTTCATTGTAGTTTCGGAGATATGGTCCAAGACATTTAAGGTTTTTTTAGGCTCCCGAATTACATCCCAAACAAGTTACTTGGGGAAAATCATCATAACATTATCTCTAAGCATCAGATTGAAATTTCGTAAAAGTTTATAGAAAGAGGACGGCTTTTAGTTTTCTATGTATCGGTTTCAGGTCATAAGTTCGAAATAGTAACACGGGGCGCTTTGTACAAGTTGGATCTACAGAACTAGTCTATAATCAGGCTATTGTGGGAGATTTAGCATAACTCTTCCTTGGAGAATCCAATCCTGATCAGAATTGTGAGGTTAGAAATAGGATTTAGAGGGCTGCCACAAGACACAATTTTAGACCTTGAAGATCCAAAATTACGGAGATGCAACAGATTCAATATCGAGCTCCTACAAAGTGATAAAAGGTGTGTAGTTTTTTTAAAGTTTTACATAAGTTTGGTTGAAATTTAGTTTGAAGGAATTCAAAGGGCATGGAAGCTAAGATGGATGGTATAGAAGAAAAATTAAAGGCAACATGGAAGATTTGAAGAAATATTTGACAACGCTGCTACATGAAATGATTAACAATGGCAAAACGGTAGTAAAAGAAACTCATGATTAGAGAAAAAGAAATGTTAATAATGATTTCATGGACTCTAATGTTGGATTGAAGACCCACCATGTTCCAGAATCAATATGAGGAAGTTTGATTGAAAGGTTCCCGTAACATGGAAACTACAGATGGAGCAATATTTCGATCTCCATAATGTGCAAAACACACAAAAGGTATGCATTGCAACTTCATATTTGGAACCAAATCAGTTTGTATGGTATTGATGGCTTTGCTCTCGTAAACAATTTGTCACTTGGGAAATTTTTACTGAAGAAATGATAGCACATTATGGGGATACAAAAATAAACACCTTTTCTAGGCAATTGATAAATCTCAAACAAAAGGGTTCAATGATGGAGCACATTGAGGACTTCCAAAAATTGAATATAAGGGTAAAACGTATTCCAGAGGAGCATAAGAATTATGTGTTCATAGGGACTTTAAAGGATAACATCCAACATGAGGTTTGCCTTTGGGAACGTGATTCATTGGAGAATGCATTCAGGTTGGCAAGAAAAATGGAAAGCAAAATTATGGAAACAAGGAAGCCTACCACTCACAACTATAAATATGTAAGTGTTGTTTCTCCTAGCCTTTCACCACCTACAAGGTTGAAACCACAAAAATTGGAAGAAAAGAGAGAAAAAGGGCTTTGTTACAATTGTGATAGAAAATACAGTAAAGGTCATAAGTGTGCTAAGAAAAAATTAATTTACATAGATGGGGAAGAAGAGCAAGAAAAGGAACAAGAAATGTTAAAAGAAGAGGATATACACTGGGAACCAATCCCAGAGACCATATATTGTAATGCATTGATAGGAATTATCACTCCTCAAACTCTCAAGATAGAAGGGAATATCAAGAAGAAAAAGGTAATAGTATTGATTGATTCAAGTAGTACCCATAATTTTATTCATTGTAAGATAGCTAGGGAATTGAATTACTTCCTATATAGGGAAGTAATGGTTGCAAATGGAGGAACCATAAATTGATCTGAAAAGTGCCATAATATCAAGCTATCCATGGGAGAATATGTCTTGAATAATCCAATGCTTTCCATTCCAATGGTTGGTGTAGATGTTTACTTGGAGTCCAATGGCTACAATATTTGGGTACGATAGCTTTTAGTTTTCAAGAACTTTTCTTGAATTTTTTTGGGAAGGAAGTAAAGTTGAATTAAGGTGTGCCAAAGGTAAACCGAGAAAGATAATTAGCTCTAACATCCTGACAAGGCTTCTAAAGAAAGAACAATGTGGCGTAATTTCACAATTATGTTCACTAGAGGTTCCCACATCGAAATCATCTATTTCAACAGATCTTCAAAATGTTTTTGATAATCATTCCAAGGTATTTTAGACTCCCAAAGGCCTCCCACCTATTTGTGATCATGATCATTCTATTCATTTGATTCTAGGAAGTGTTCCCCCAAACATCAAGCCTTATAAATATCCATATGCCCAAAAGAGTGAAATTGAACGTATGGTTGCATAAATGCTAGAGGTTGGTATAATTCAACCCAGTCAAAGTTCTTTCTCTGCTCCAGTGGTATTGGTACACAAGAAGGATGGATCATGGTGCATGTGTCCAGATTATAGGGAGCTAAACAAGCTTACTATTAAAGATAAATATCTCATTCCTGTTATTGATGAATTACTGGATGAAACATAGAGCAATTTACTTCACCAAGTTGGATCTTTGTTCAGGATATCATCAAATCAGAATGAAGACTGAAGGCATTCCAAAAACAACATTTATAACCCATGAGGGTCATTATGAATTTTTGATCATGCCTTTTGGCCTTACCAATGCACCTTCTACATTTTAGGGTTTGATGAATTCAATTTTCAAATCCTTCCTTAGAAAATTTGTGTTAGTATTTTTTGATCATATACTAATCTACAACAAGTCTTGGAAGGATCATATTCAACATGTTGATGGGGTGCTCAAACTATTGGAGGAGAAACAATTAAATGCAAAAAGCTCCAAATGTTTCTTTGGAGTACAAGAGGTGGAATATTTGGGTATTAAGTTAGCTCATAGCTCATCTTATCATCCTCAATCTGATGAGAAGATTGAGATAGTGAACAAATGTTTGGAAGGATATATTCATTGCTTTGTATATGACAAACAGACACAATGGACCAAGTGGTTTCCTCTAGTTGAATGGTGATATAACACTTACTTCCATACTGCAGCAAAAATGACCCCATTTATGGCACTTTATGGATATCATCCACCGTCCATCACATCATCTTTAAAAGAAAATTATAAGGTTCAAGCAATGGAAGATCACATCAAGAATCAACAATAATTTCTCAAACTCTTATAGGATAACCTCACTTTGGCACAAAATAGAATGAAACAACAGGCAAATCAACATCATAGCGAAATAAGTTTTGGTGTGGTGACTGGGTATTTATACGACTAAAACCATACAAACAAATGTCCCTCAAGCAATCTAAGAAGGATAATAAATTATCACCAAATTATTATGGTCCATACAAGGTGTTACAAAATATTGGTATTATGGAATACAAATTCGAGCTTTTTATATCTTCCCAAGTGCAGCCAGTTTTCCATGTTTCATGCTTAAAGAAGGTTATAAGTGAGAAGATCCCACTTCAAATAATATTTCCATAACTTGACGAGGAAGGAAAAAGCATATTGGAACCAGAAGCAATCACAAAAAAAAAGGAATTGACAGCTACGAAATCGATCAATTTTACAGTATCTCATCAAGTGCAAGGACTTACCTGCTAAAGATTCCACATTAGAGGATGATAATTTTATACAAAAGCATCTATAACTCCTCAAGAGTTGAAGACACCAGTTTTTGAAGGAGAGGGGCATGTTAGGTCCCTATACTACTAGTGAATACCTTATTATTAGTGCAACCCCTTTATTGTATTATTGTGCCCACATAGTCCCCATGTTGTTATTATTACACCCCACAGAAGCCCACTATTGTTATTGTTGTGCCCCTACAATATTATTGTTATGTAGGCTCTGATTATATTAGCACCCCTTAGACTCATATATATAGTCTTGTCATTTGTATCATCCAAGAATTGTTCATTTGTGTAATGTAAAGGAGGTTGCCCCCTTGAAGAGACTGATTTTTAAGTCATTGATCTATCTTTTCTATCTTTTTGTGAGCTGGTTTCATAATAGTAAATAGGGTATTTACTTGAGTGTGAGCATTTTAGGTGGTTTTCTTATGAAGCTTAACAATTAAAATTCATTGCATAAGTAATTAAAATTCATTGCATAAGTATTGCAACTACATCAAAAAATTATGGAAAAAAACAAATCTGAGGTAGTTATCCACATGGAACAAAAGTTACAATAAGACCTTCAAATTTATGGTCTAATCAAATGTTTGAAAATTAATTTTTTCAGTAATATTGAAAAATAAAAATTTATTTTTCAAAGTTAAACGTTATAACTTGCAATTGTCAATACTAAACTAATAGTGGTCAATAGACAAATAAATTACTAGAGTCCTGCCTTGGCAGGGACTAATAATTAGTGATATTCGATAGAGATTACACTAGAAATTGCACCAAATGTTGCAAAGGAGACATCAAAAGTCAATTGCATGTGGAGACAGAGCGTGGATGAAGACAAATGCGATATGTTATAATTTAAGAGAGAGAAATCTTAATGTTATTCAATAAGATCTTCAAATATGATGTTAAACAACAAAGATTTGTTGCAATGTAGGTGTTATGATACCTAAACATGTCACGTTATGGATTTGTTGAGCTATATAATTTGTTATCAACCTTGGATATTGCAATGGTTAGCTCACCAAAAAATATCTTAAATTGGTACTTGTACAGGCAAGTTGTGATCTACTCAGTGACTATTAGCAGAATCACAAAGCACAACATAGATATCATGAAATGAATGTGGAATGACAATTAAAAAGATACATAATGAAACACCATGCAAGCATACTCTGGAGAAGCCAGATGTGGGTAAAATATTTCTATCAGTGCAAAGTTTTCTTTGTCATTTAAGTGGGCATGGTCAACATCAACGGTATCCTGATTAATTGTGAGCATTTCATGTTCCCCTGAATTTTCAAAATTTTCAGATGCTCGACAAGCATCAGTTCTAGTGTCATCACTCAGGCCTAAATATTAATGGTTGAAAAATGCAATATTTTCAATATCTGAACATCCTGACACTATAATAGTAGCCTCTCAATTCAATGAATCTTGAGAAGCATCATCTTCTCCCATATAAGATATAGGTGAAATACAATATGAAGGGGAGTACTCCGAACAACTTTGGTTATACATGAATTCTTCAAATCTCACATATATGTTACCTTCACATCCGACAGGTAAGAAAAAATTCAACTCAGGAAATTTGTTTAACTAAAGAGGATTCATCATCTATTTTTGCAACCCTGATAGTGAGGTTTGTAGAAACAACATTTGATTTTTTTTCATTTGGTATTGATTAGCCTCCTGCAAGACATTCTCACTGTGAATAGTTTCAGTTGGATCTTCATTTACACAAATGGTTTCGTCAGCAGTATCCCCAGGCTGCCATCTAGGTACCATATCCATAATTAAGGAATCAATGAACTCACTTGTTTCTGTCACATCTTTATCAGAATCATCAAGTTGTGCAACCATTTCATTTCCAACACCAAGAGTTGTATCATTGTCTATATAAAAGTGGAAATGAATACTCCTTGCAGGGTTTAGAGGAAGAGACCAAAAAATATCATTTATGAATCATCTAGGAAAAGTTAAACCATGATACTACTAAAATTCCCAAATAATTTAACTTATGAACCAGAAAAGATATACCCACGAATTAATAACTTTTATCATAAGTTGGAATTTATTACATTCTTGATGTGCAATGTGCAAATGTATAGATATCTTATTGTTATCTTTTATTTTCGCTTTTAATTTGAATTTTGTACCATTCGTCGAGCTTCGCATGTCCAAGCTAGTCAATGTTGGAATAGAATCAATTTTCTCTCTTTTAGAACCAAGAGGAATGTGGTTCTCTCCATCAGTATTCATAGATGAATTTTCAGAGGGAGGATGTGAAACAACATTGACATCATTACAATTGATGATATCTCATCATTGTAATTGGTTCCCTCCTCTTCTAAAGCAGTAAGTTATTCTTTCTTGTCTCCTGGTCCGAGCATGAGAGATGTTTAGGATTGGGTCTAATCTGTAAAATATTTATTCTCATCACACTAGACGAAAGGATCTAAAAAGTCTCCTTTGCAGGGAATCTCCGGGGTGCTACAATTAGGCATTTTTTAATGAATTGCCTTGTTTGTGGATCATTTATTTTATTCAAGGCAAAAAGATTTATACCCTAATGAAGGAAGAAAAATAATCATAGCGTATAAAAAAATGAACTATTGGGTAACCATTAATCAAAAAATTTATAAGGGAATTAAAAATGAAAACTAGTTAAGAATGACATGAAAAAAAAAATAACATATAGATGCCACTCTTCTATAAATTTCAGCTGAATTATTATATTCAATGTATGTATACTGAAAGGTGATCATCTCTAGTAGGCACATACCAAAATAATAGATGTCAACCAATCTATCATACTTCTCATCATAAATCTTAGGATCCATCAATTCTAGAGTCCCTACAAATCACAATTGTTCAAATGCATGAAACTACACCACTTTTAGGGATCATACAATCAAAGCGATTTTTTCCAAAAATAGTTCAGAGCCTTACCAATAACACTATCAACATGTGCTTGCCACATTATAGTGGAATCTGTTGACTTGTTATGAAAAAAAACTCTTCCATGCTAGCTAATAGAAGTAGAGAAAACACTTAATTCCCAGAATATAAAATGTTAAATGCAAACTTTATTGTTTCAAACATATTTGTCAAATTAATTGCAAATTTCCAAGGCATGGAGAAACAAGCTCAGAAACAATGTCTTTCCATGTTAAAACCAAATACGAGAGAAGCGTTAATCGAATGTATTTCTCTAGCCATGCAACTATTTGGATCAAAAACCTTCCAAGTGTTCTTCAAGTAAATGAAATTGGAATGTGCATTCAACTCTTCCATATTAAATTTTGGATTTAGATAAATTCAAACAATTAATTTTAAGGAGCATGATTCTGTGTAATTTTGAACATCATTATTTTAATGTTTCTAAATGCAACTGGGTCTTCAGTAAAGTAATATCTACTTACTATCAAATATTTATAACATTCTCGATAAGTACAAATGCTCTTAAAACAAACGAGTAGAAGGCTAATTAATGAAAATCGGAAATGGCATCACAATGGATATTGAAATATCATAACCAGAACAAAGTCAGACTTCTAAAGAGCTGAAATGTAATTTTGTTTAAGTTCCATATATTGTATACTTATAGTATGTATGGAGTTCATCTATGGACATGGGTACATGTATTTTCTAAACATTGTACATTAGCTTTTAGTTTCTCACTTTTATCTCTTTCAAAAGATTCATAAAATTAATACTTTGACTTTTTTTATGACGTTCAAGATTTGAGGTCACACTACTTTCTCTATTTGATTCCTCTCAAGTAGTCAAATCTTCTTAAACTTTTGGTTTACAAAGTTGGAGGTGAGAATGGATGAATTGGACCATTGGGTTGAAGAAAATTGGTCAAGGAAACTTTAGAACAAAACAAATTATCACTTAATAAAATCACATGTCTTCACACCCATATGCTTTGAATCTAAATTCTAAATTGGGAATGTGAATATTGGGTTAGACATGCGCATGAAGCAACCAAAAATTTCGTCTTACAACCTTAACCATCAGGGGTTTTTGAGGTCTAAAATGGGCCTCCTAAGTAAATTATAAAATAATAGAGGAAATAATAAAATAAGATTAGGTTACATCATCAAATTTTAGACGGAAATAAGACAAAACTATTTTTTCAACTCGTTTTTTCAACTAATCTCCATATGGGTTTACTCAAATTTCGAGTAGAAACACTCGTTGGATGAAGAATATGATTCTTCATCCAAGGAGTACCCATGATTCATAATTTCGATGGACCCTGCTATACGAAAAATGAGAAATACATGAAAAACGTGATTGCAATCACCATTTTTCATGTATTTCTCATTTTTCATGTAGTAGGGTCCATCGAAAGTATGCAACATGGGTACTCCTTTGATGAGGAATTAAATTTTGCATCCAACAAGCGCTCCCTTGCAAAATTTGAGTAAATTTTTTTTTTTAATTTTAATTAGGTTGATAGATGTATTTTTTTAGAATAAATTTTTAGTGTTTTAATTTAATTATCAATAGTTATTAGTTGGGTGTTTTTTGAAAGTTTTAATTATTATTATTTAAAATAAAGTCATTTGGCTAATTTTTATGATTTTTTAATCTTAGCAATGTAAGATGTATCATGAAGTATTTTGATGTTTATCATGAATTGATGTCTATCCACGTTTACTAGCCATTTAATTTATATAGCTACATTAATAGTTGGTAAAATAGAATCATAATAATATAAAAATTTCGTGTGTGTGTGTGTGTATATATATATATATATATATATATATACTTTCTCTTTGGTCAATCTCACCAAACAACCTAAATAATAGATTTTTAAAGGCATTTTACAATGAAGTTTTTCAATTCTTTAAATAGATTTCATTGCATGCAAATACTATGGTTACTCAATACCATGACCTCTTAAGCCACTAATGTTAAGACTCTTAGATTTGAGACTTTTGTGATCAATATTGTAGACGAAAGTCTTTCGGATTAATCACATCATTAGGATTGGGTCTATGTTTCGAGCCAACTAATGGGGTTCATCCTCAGGACAAGGTGAAAGAAATCATACAATCTTTGAGAATAAATAGCAAGGATGCTTCATAGCTCAGGATCAGCCTTTGGAAAACTAGCTGTTGAGAACTAGCCATTGGAGATTACGTAAAATGAGATTCAAAAAATGGAATTATTTGATGTTCTAATTTTAGTTATAAACTATTGAATATTCCTTGACATTCTCTGTATGGACGCCTTCCTTTCCTTGACATTCTCCTCTGTACGATGAATGATGGTTTTTTTTTTCACCAAGTTTTTCACAAAAAAACTCACCCGGAACAATATCTTCATGCTAGCTCTCATCATTTTCTTGCTCAGAAATTTGGTGTTCTCAGCACCTTGGCTACCCGGGCTCTGAGGATCTCTGATGAAAACCACCTACAGCAGGGGAAATCTCATCTCCTTGAAGTTTTTAAAAATAATGGGTACAACAAAATTCAAAGCCTTAAGGCCTTTCAAAGAGCCAATAAAGGACCTAGAGTTAAATCTTCTCGTGTTGATCCTGTCTCAGTGGTTCATCTCCCATTTATTCAAGGGACGTCAGATAAGATTGTCGATATCCTTAAAAGGAATAATGTCTCCTCTTCTTTCAAACCCTTGAGAACCATTAGAAATTCTCTTGGTTCGGTTAAGGAACCTATTGACCCAAAGGACATGAAGGGAGTTTACCTAGTTCCATGCTCCTGCGGTATTCCTTATATTGGAGAAACAAATCGATCAATTAACCAGAGGATCCATGAGCACGCTGCAGACATAAGGCACAATTGTTCCCGCTCTTCGGCTCTTGTTGAGCATGCGAAGAAATCCAAATACCATGTTTGTATTAACGATTCCCGAGTCATTGCTAGGGTTGATCAGGTGCTGGCTACCCGGGCTCTAAGGATCTCTGATGAAAACCACCTACAGCAAGAGAAATCTTATCTCCCTGAAGTTTTTGAAAATAATGCGTACAACAAAACTCAGAGCCTCAAGGCCTTTCAAAGAGCCAGTAAAGGACCTAGAGTTAAATATACTCGTGTTGATCTTGTCTCGGTGGTTCATCTCTTATTTATTCCAAGGACCTCAGATAAGATTGTCGATATCCTTAAAAGGAATAATGTCTCCTCTTCTTTCAAACCCCTGAGAATCATTAGAAATTCTCTTAGTTCGGTTAAGGAACCTATTGACCTGAAGGACATGAATGGAGTTTACCTAGTTCCATGCTCCTGCAGTATTCCTTATATTGGAGAAACGGATCGATCAATTAACCAGAGGATCCATGAGAACGTTGCAGACATAAGGCACAATCGTTCCCGCTCTTCGGCTCTTGCTAAGCATGCGGAGAAATCCAAACATTGTGTCTGTATTGATGATTCCCGAGTCATTGCTAGGGTTGATTATTTCCACCATAGGAAGCTTAGGCAGACGATCAAAATTGAAAGGCATATTAGAAATATCAAGAGAGATTATGGTTGGAAATTAAGTAAAAGTTGGATTCCAACCCTCTCCTTATAATCCTCTTATATATGTCCTCTGTGTTCTTTTTATCTCCCCCCTTTCTCGCCTCCCCTTCTGATCCAGGTGGATATTGGTGGCCACCTGCCAATTCCACTTGGACCCCCACCATTGTGTCTTTCAGTTTCTCAGTTTCCTTAATTGTAGCACAGTTTACTATTTTTAGTAGTTTTTCGAGTCTTGAACTTATGGATCCATTTTGAGGCCCTAAATTGACGTTTTTTGGGAAAACTGGGAGCAACATGGGTCTATGGACTAATGTTTCTTTTCTGAAAGTTGTAGTCCTCGGATAGATATTTCTAACGAGGTATTGTGCGCATCAAACAGAGATCATATGCCAAAGTTACGACCCTGGGAAGTTGATGTACCAATTTACCCAAAACGAGGCCCATACTTTGGCGCTTCATCTCCTAGGATTAGGTTTTTGGATGTTTAGGGTTTTCCATTGTTTCTCAACAATAAATAGGCCTTCGAGCCTCATTGTAAGATAGTTCATAGGCGTGTAGCCGCCACATCTCTTCTCAGAGATAAGCTACCATCGCCCTAGCTGCTTTATTTCCATTTCTATTTGTAAGCATATTTCAGTAATTTACATTAATGAAATGGAGTATTATTTCTGCTGCACCTCTGTGTTTATGGTTATCTTTGTAATTTGTTGCATTCCTGTTTAAATCTGGATCAGTGGTATCAGAGTGGTCTTTTTAGAGTGGTCTTTTCTTTCTCTGTTTTTCTTAGCATTTCCCCAACGAGGTCGAGATATAAGGAGTTAGGGCTTGAATTGGTCGAACCTTTGCAAGACTAGCCTCTCAGATCCCGACAGCCTCCCATGGCGGATGAAAAGAAAGACAGGGCAGGAGATCTTATCAAAATATTGCTCGAAGAAGCCCTCGAGCAACAAAGGAATGTGATTATGGAAAACTTTTCCCAAATCCTTTAGTGGCTACCGAGGGGCGACGCAACGACTTCCAATAGCTACTCTGGAAACGCCACACCTTTTAAGGTACAAGTTAATTTCGAAATCTCCATATTCGAGGGTCAGATAGACACAGATGCCGTAGATAAATGGCTAAATCTGCTAGAATGGTATTTTTTTGTTAATGATTTTTCCAGTCGAGAAAAGATTATTTTCACTCTTCTCAAAGAATTCCCCCCACGTCAAGGACTGGTGGGAAATTTATTGCGAGCAGAAGGATGAAGGTACGAGCTCACTATTTTTAGCCGCACCCACTTGAAATTCATGATGGGATGCCATCAAGGAGAAATACTACCCTGCCAAAAGCTATGAGGACAAATACATGAAGTGGACCATGCTACGGCAGGGAAGGGACCAAGATGTGCTGGAGTTCACAAACATTTTTCATACCCTTCGCACACAGTTGGGTATCAAGGATTATAAGCTGCATTTGGTACTCAGATACCGTGGCTACTTACACAGGTACATCCAGGACGAGATGGAGTTCTTGAACATCTCCTCGCTCAACACGGTGTACTGATACGCTGTCAAGATCGAGCAAAAGTTTAAACAGAAGAAGCGAGACTTGGGATCTGCGAATATGAAGAACAAAGGACAAAGCCAAGGCGGGGTGACCCAAGACAACCTGTTGAAGTTGCAAGAAAAGAACAACACCACAAAGTCACAAAAGGACACAGGAAGTGGTGTGAGTTCCATAAGAGCCCCACTCACAACACAAGTGAGTGTCGGACCAAGCAGTCGCTAGTGGCCGAGTGGAAGGCTTCAGAATCAGATGCATGTTCTAACCCTGAGTCAGAATCCGGAAAGGGGAATGGCAAAGGGAAGCAGATCATTGACGCGGAGCTCAGTGCCATTATTTCCATCGCCAAGATCCGAAAGAATGAGCCCGAAGATCCAAAGGAGGGGTAGCGTCTTTTCCACTCACAAATATGGGTGAAGGGTTCACCGCTGCGATTCATTGTCAACAGTGGCAGCCAAAAGAACCTCATTTCAGCAGAGGTCATGAAGAGGTTAGGTCTATCGACTACACCACACCTGCAGCCGTACAGTATCAGGTGGCTTCACCAAGGAAGAGATCTCCAAGTCCGCGAGCAATGTCACCTTCCCTACAGCATCAATCCCTTCACAAATGAGGCATTGTGTGATGTTGCACCTCTTGATGTTTGTGATCTACTATTAGGCCAACCATACTTATGGAGGTGACATGTTGTGTATGACTCAAGGCCTCGCGTTGTTATTATTTCTTTGGGTAATTCATTATACAGGATACCAGAGGTAGCACCGCCTACCACCATCTCTTTGGTTACTGCAAAACAATGCAGTAAGCTCATTGGGAATTTGTTTTTTTGATGATATGCCCTTAAGGAAAGAAGAAGACGGCGGCCACCACCTCCAGACAAGGCCCCTCCACACGACAACTACAGATGGACAAAGTCGTGGAGGAGTACGAGGACATCTTCACCTCCCCTGTAGGGGTTTCTCTGCAGTGTCAAGTCAAACACTCCATCGATCTAACCCCAGGGGTGTCACTGCCCAATGGACCAATCTATCGGCACTCCATTCTGGAGAACAATGAAATCAAGTGGCAGATTCAGGAGCCACTGTAGAAACGTCACATCCGTCCGAGTTCATTGCCTTGTGGGAGCTCGATTGTGTTGGTATAGAAGAATGATAGGACTTGGAGACTCTGTATTGACTATCGGGCGTTGAACAAGATCATTATCCAAAATAGATACCCGATCCCACCGATTGATAACCTCCTAGACCAACTGAAGGGGGGAAAACATTTCAGCAAGATCGACTTGAAGTCACGATATCACCAGGTACCAATAGAACCCTCTGATGTGTGGAAGATTGCCTTCAAAGCCAAGGAGGGCCTTTTCAAATGCTTGATTATGCCTTTTGGGTTGACGAATGCTCCTGCAACCTTCATGAGGCTAATGGATGACATCTTGCAGCCATTCACCAACTCATTTGTAGTGGTATACTTGGATGACATCCTAATCTTCAGCCAGAGTTGGGAAGAGCATCTCCACCACATTCGACAGGTTCTCCAAACACTACGGAAACACAAGTTATGTGCCAATTTGGAGAAATGCACTTTTGGCATTACCTAGGTTCAGTATCTAGTTTACATTATTGATGAAGGGGGGTGCATGTGGATCCAGCCAAGATCCAAGTCATTCGAGATTGGCCATCTCCAACCACTCTGACAGAGCTCCGCAGCTTTCTGGGTCTTGCCAACTTCTACTGCAAGTTTGTGCTGGGATTTTATCATATCACTTGGCCCTTGAGTCAAGTCACCAAGGGAGGAGCGAAAGCAAAATTCTTTTGGTCTGAATCTCAATAGAAGGCATTCACAGAGTTGAAATATCGCCTCTGCTCAGCACTAGTGCTCGCATTACCAAACTTGCAACAACCCTTTGAGGTTGAGACAAATGTCTTTGACTATGCTATTGAGGTAGTCCTTACTCAACATGGGTATCCAGTGGCATATCACAATGAGACACTTTCAGAAACAGTCCAGAAGTATCCCACTTATGACAAAGAGATGTATTCCATTGTGCATGCTTGTCGACAATGGAAGCATTACATTTTGGGAAAGGAAATTTTCATCCACACAGCCCATCAGCCCCTACAATTCATACAGACCCAAGGGAAATTGCAGAATGATCACCATCAAAAGTGTTCCACATACCTGCAAGAGTTCCATTTGAATATAAAGTATAAGAAGGGCAACACCAATAATGTTTCAAATTGCCTCAGTCGACCACCGATCATGGCGTTAACCACCGTGCTCAACTCTTGTGGGAACGAGACTTCTGATTGGCCACTTCTCTACAAAAGTGACCCAGAATTCGGCCACACATACTAGACACTCTTAGAGGTCAGCATGTTCCATATTTTCACCTCCAGGATGCCTTGTTATGCCACGTGGGTCACCTTTGTGTTCCTTCAAGCGCGTGTGCTAAGATGATTTTGGAAGCACACTACAGTCGGGTTGTTGGGCATTTCAGGGTCAAGAAAATGGTGGTAGTACTATAGAAGTATTTCTATTGTCCGAATCTTCGACAGGATGTCGGGAAGTACATCAGATCATGCACTACCTATGCCATTGCCAAACCAACCATCAAGAAGCAAGGCCTCTATACCCCGCTGCCTACCCCTAGTCGACCTTGGGAATCCATCTCGATGGATTACATGTCGGGCCTTCCTTCTACGAAGCATGGAAACGAATGTGTTTTTGTGGTCGCCGACAGGTTCTCGAAGATGGCCATTCTGGTGGCTTGCAAGAAGAATATCACAGTAGAAGCCACTGCTAAACTCTTCTTTGAATGAGTGTGGATACACTTTGGGATCCCATAGTCTATCATCTCATATCGGGACAGCAGGTTCCTTTGTACATTTTGTTCCAGTCTCTGGTCAATACTGGACACCAAACTCACTAAGTCCACAACCTTCCATCCCCGAACTGATGGCCAGATAGAGGTTGTCAACAGGATGATCGTACACATTCTTCTCATGTACAACTCAAAGCATCTACGCACATGGGATGAGAACCTCCCCTATGTTCAGCACAACTATAACCGGGCTCTCCATAGCTCGACTTGACACAACCCTTTTCAGGTGGGCTTGGGATTCCAACCACTATGTCCCATTGATGTGGCCATAACATTTGCAGCTACTCAGGAAGATTCGGCTCATGTCCATTTCGAAACAGATAAGGCAAACAACTTCATTGAGCACATTCAACATATTCGCGAGCAGGTCCACGACATTCTGGAGAAATCAAATGCCAAGTACAAGCAGTGACATGATCAACATCGGGTGCCACACAAGTTTCAGGTGGGTGACAAAGTTTGGTTGCATTTGCAAAAGGAATGCCTTACCGAAGCCTATCGGGAACTCAGACCACTCCGATATGGTCCTTACACCATTACTAAGGCTATGAGAGATAATGCATTTTAGCTCTGCATTCCCCCATTCCTTGGCCTACACCCAAGGTTCAATGTGGACCGCCTTCAGCCATACTTTCCACGATTACTAGACACATCCGACATTGCAAAACAACTCACACCCACAGAGTTAAATCCAGATTGCATGAAACAAGCTACAATTGACCAGATCATGGACACACAAATCAAGCACACTCGTCAGCACAAGATCCAACTATATCGAGTTGTCAAAGCAAGCCAACTCCTTCACTAGGGCAAGTGGCTCACCAGGGACCAAGTTCAGCAGAAGTTTCCTCATCTCATGGAGGAACTCAATGCAATGGGGACCATTGCTTCTTAAGGATGAAGGAATGATCCAGGAGGATATTGGTGGCCACCTGCCAATTCCACTTGGACCCCCACCATTTTGTATTTCACGTTTTTAGTTTCCTTAATTGTAGCACAGTTTACTATTTTTAGCAGTTTTTCGGGTCCTGAACTTCCAAAGTTATTTTGAGGCCCTAAATGATGTTTTTTGGGAAAACTGGGAGCAACATCAGTGGACCTAACGAGGTATTGTGCGCGTCAAACGGAGATCATATGAAAAAGTTACAACCCCGGGAAGTTGATGTACCGATTTACCCAAAATGGGGCCCATAGTTTGGCGTTTCATCTTCTAGGGTTAGGCTTTTGGATGTTTAGGGTTTTCCATTGTTTCTCAACAATAAATAGGCCTTCGAGCCTTATTGTAAGACAGTTTAGAGGCATGTAACTGCTATATCTCTTCTTAGAGATAAGCTACCATCACCCTGGCTAATTTATTTCCATTTATGTTTGTAAGCATATTTCAGTATTTTACATTAATGAAATGAAGTATTATTTCTGTTGCATGTCTGTGTTTATGGCTATCTCTATAATTTTTTGTGTTATTATTTAAATCTGGATCAGTGGTATCAGAGCGATCTCATTTTTCTCTGTTTTTCTTTGCATGCCCCGAACGAAGTTAGGATATAAGGAGTTAGGGCTTGAACTGGTTGAACTTTTGCAAGACCATCCTCGCAAATCCCGATGGCCTACCATGGTGGATGAAAAGAAAGACGAGGGGGCAGGAGATCCTATCAAAATCTTGCTTGAAGAAGCCCTTGAGCGACAAAGGAACGCGATGATGGAAAACTTTGCCCAGATCTTTCAGCGGCTACCTAGGGGTGACGCATCGGCTTTGAATAGCTATTTTGGAAACGCCACACCCTTTAAGGTACAAGTGAATTTCGAAATCCCCATATTCGAGGGTCAGATAGACACAAATGCCGTAGATAAATGGTTAAATATACTAGAAGGGTATTTTTCTGTTCATGATTTTTCCAGTCAGGAAAAGATTATTTTCGCTCCTTGGAATTCATTCCGAGATGCGATCAAGGAGCAGTACTACCCTGTCAAAAGCTATGAGGACAAATACATAAAGTGGACCATGTTGCGGTAGGGAATGGACCAAGATGTGTCGGAGTTCACAAACATTTTTCATACCCTTCACACACAGTGGGGTCTCATGGATTCTTAATTGCATTTGGTACTCAAATACCGCAGCTTCTTACACAGGTACATCTAGGACGAGATGGAGTTCCTAAACATCTCCTCGCTCGGTACGGTGTACCAATACTCCATAATGAATTAAGTAAAGACTCTCAGTAGAAATCATATAAGAGAAATTTTTGGTCGCCTTTCGAACCAACAAGTACGATTGATTATCAAGATGAGATGAATCTCTTATGTAATTTCTACAAAAACCTTTACTTAATTAAAAAATTATATATATATATATATATATATATTAAACAAGTTAGAAAAAATAGTTATTTATCATAATAACATAAAAATTAAAAACTTACACAAATGTAATATTTACCCAACTTTATACTAATCGTACACGATACAATTTAGTCCCACAGAAATCATTTACTTCACATGACCTACTCGTCTCAACTGCTCAATAGATCCAAAATATTTAAAAAGTACTATACTCTAGCCATTAAAATATATACCTGCAAAAGAATGAAGAAAGCCCTAATTATGAAACATGCCTAAATTCCTATATACGGCGACTAGAATATCATAAGCGTTATGTTTGTAGCAGATTCATTTTGCCAAAATTGAAATATCATCCCAATCTTTTCTTCTAATGACTATTTATTTTCCTTTTTTAATATGTATACCATGTTTTTATTGCAGTGAGCACATTATCTTTATATTCACTTTGGAATGATACATTATCTTTTTAATCTTTATTGCAGTGGGCACATTATCTCATAGTCATCCTTTTAATCTTTGTTCCATATATTTATTGCAGTGGGCACATTATCCTCATATTCACTTTGACGTGATGATGGACACGCACAGACAAGCTAACTCAGTGTTTCAGTTTTCCTCGGCGTAACTAAGAAGCCTTCAGCGGTGCTACCAAGAAGGTAAGATAATGATACATCGTCGAAATTTTTTATTCTAATGAGTATAACTATATTCCATATCTTTATTATGATGGGCACATTATCCTCATATTCACTTTGGGATGATGATGGACCACCAGGGTTGCAGATTCGAAACCGGTAATTATCTTCACGCCAGCAAATCTGATCAACAAGATTCGTGCAACCCAATTGCCCGTCATTCTCATAGAGGCAGCAAAAACAGAGGAAGGCTCTGGCGGGGACTGTATTTCTACTTTAAACCTCCTCTTGCAGTCTGACGTTAACGGCTTCCCCCCAGTGGACATCGAACAGGAAGACACTGCGACTCTTCTCTACTCGTCCGGAACAACGGGAAAAAACAAGGGAGTCATCTCCACCCATAGAAATCTCATTGCCATGATATCTAGAGCTCTGAACAGAGACGATATGAAGGGAGGGAAAATATTTTTATCCATCGTCCCGCTGTTTCATGTTTTTGGGTTTTTCTATAAACTTTCTCGCATTGCTATTTGGGGTACCATGGTAGTTATGCGCAAATTCGATTTGGCTGAAATGCTTTTGGCCATACAGAAGTACAGAGTGAATATCGTCCCTGTTTCTCCACCCATTCTGGTGGCTTTCAATAAGTCTCCTATTGTTGCCAATTACGATTTGTCTTCGCTTCACCTAATCGCGTGCGGTGGAGCGCCTCTTGGCAGAGACGTCATCGACAATTTCACTGCTCGATTTCCGACCGTTCAAGTTCAACAGGTGCCATACACAGAACATATCTATTTCGCAAATTTAATGGGTTTTTCATGTTTAATTTCCCTAAAATCCGACTAAAATTTATTAAAATTACAAGTTAATTTGTGTAACCCTACATAAATCCGAGTAAAATTTATTGAAATTACAAGTTAACTTGTGTAACCCTGCATAATCGATTGAAGAGCAGAGAGTGCCTGAGAGTGCCGCATAATCTAAATCTAAGAGCAGAGAATGCTGAATGAATCTATATACAATAAAAATAATTTAAATAACACAAATTAAAATAAATTAAAATTCCCCTTTAGATTTTCTTTAGCTTTTTTCAGAGACGCTGGTCTCTGGTCCAACACCAATAACACAAATTAAAATTCCCCTTTAGACTTTTTTCAGCTGGTCTCTGGTCCAACACCAAACCGTCCAAAAAATCGCACACCAGAAAGTCCAATAAATCTTAATTTTGATTTTGATTTGGCATGTATATGTGTTTTAAATAAAACGCTAATGGAAGACAGTTATTATTGGGCAGGGTTATGGATTGACAGAGTCTAACGGGTCAGTATCCTTCACTAAAACAGATGAAGAAAACAGACATTACGGAACAGCAGGATTGCTAAAGTGGTGGACACAGCCTGTGGCAAAGCTATGCCACCTAACCATAAGGGCGAGCTCTGGTTACGGGGACCTACAATCATGAATGGTGTGATCATCTCGTCCTTTCCTGATAGACATGAGATTTTTTAACAAATTTGCAGACCTTTTTATATTTTACTCCATTTTTCCAATTTTTTTGATTTTGAGAGAATGATTTGGATAGCACTCCCATTCACTTGGACCACTATGAACAAAATATTAAACTTCATAAGCAGCAAATTCAGAATTCCATAGCCACAGTGAGAACATGGCTCACTTGGGATGCCCAGTAAGCATGCGGTACCCCAAAGTCAAAATCACATCAAACAATCCACAAGAATGCCATTGAATATCCTTAATTTGTCTTCCCACAAGTGTGTACTTAGTGCTCTTGTGACATTTTAAGTTTGTATGTTCTGTACCCAGAACCATCTTATGAACAGAAATAATATTTCCCGCCAAATGAATCTATGCTTCGAGAAAGTTGTGCATGCAACCCATCCCTTGCTCGCGAACCACAGGTTCTGAGTATGATGCCATAGCACTCTCATCCATATATTGATTTTCCCAGCTTTTGACTAGAAAATATATGAAGTATTTGGCTGTTTCATGCAGGTTATTTTCGTAATGACGAAGCAACTGCATCAACTTTAGACTCAGAAGCATGGCTGAAAACTGGGGATCTATGTTACATTGATGAGGGGGGCTTCCTTTTCATTGTGGACAGAATAAAAGAGTTGATCAAGTACAAAGCATATCAGGTACAAAACATTTCATGGACCATTTTAATTTCAATTCGAAACCCACAATCATAAACTTCCATGGATTTTTTTTCTCAGGTTGCACCGGCAGAGTTAGAGGAGTTGCTCCTCTCAAACCTAGAGATTATTGATGCTGCTGTTATTCTGTGAGTTGCATTTTCTATTTCTTGATATGATATACCTTCCAAGTTCTACAGATAGCTGGATTTACCACCAATTTTTTGCTTTCAATAAGAAATAAATCATCATACTTCCATTAATATAAAAGTAGTTATCCTCATGCTTCTGGTTCTTTTATATATGCCTTTCGCATTTGTTCTTCTAAGAACAGAAGGTACTAAAGTTCAAAATATGATCTCTATGTTGCATCAGTATATAATCTCTATGTTGCATCAGTTTTTTTAACGTGGAAACATTGGCAACGTACTGGTGTCGGGAACGGTTAATTTTTTTTCCAAAATTTACAGAAAAACCGTTGAAGGATAATATTATATAATAATATATATATTTATATAAAGAATTAATTATATAATTTATATAATAATCAAAATTAATATTGAATTAAAATATTTAAATATTAAAATCAATTTAAATATATAAATATATAATTTATATATATATAAATATATTTTTTAGTGTTTTTTCTGAGTCTCTCGCTAATAGCTTATTTGACACATGATTAGTCTTTGAAACAATTTGTGGTTTAAAAATACGAAAGAACAGTTTTATGAGAAAAAGTAAAGCAACTATAATGTTTAAGCATTGACTGCCACATACAATATGGATACACAATCTTGACATCCCACATATCGCCCTTACATCGAGGTGCTACACACTTCCTTAACCCATCAAGAGATTGCTCAAGTTTCTCAATTAAGGATATGGGTGTTAAGGATGTCTTTGGCCTTTCTTCCTGTGAAGGTTTCAATATAGACTCATGTTTTGTGGACAGTTCAACATATTTCTCTACATACTTTGTATTCTCCAACTTCAACTAGAAAAAGTCTTCAAAACTTCCGGAACTTTCCCTAGCTCCCATTACAGCTCCCGCTAAATTCCATACCATTCCAAAACTCAAAAAAAAAAACAAGAACCATTGGAATGGGTTTACCACCTTCGAATACAGGAACCATTGGAATAGACTTCCCACCTCTCGGGAGGGATTCCCATGTAACAGAGTATAATCTTCTATGCTTTCAGTTATACTGGAAAAAGTAAATTTCCCTATAAAAAAACTAACTGTGACTCTTTTGTTTTCCTAGATCATCCAAAAAGAGAGATACAGATAGCAGAACTGTTCTGTCAGGCAAAAAATACAAAAAGAACTGTAGAAATCAGTCATTACCAGGCCATCATATTTAAAGGAGACCGTTTTCAAGTGCCGAATAGATTAACTTTCCCTGCGTACAGAAACATCCCTTTTTTGAGAGGTAGTCTGCCACTTGGTTCTTTTCCCTGTGGATATGAGACATAGATATCCTCTGGAACAACCTCATCATAGTTCTGATGCACTGCATTCACTATGAGACATAGATATCCTCTGGAACGACCTCATCATAGTTCTGATGCGCTGCATCCAGTATGAGACATAGATATCCCCATGAACGACCTCATCATAGTTCTGATGCCCTGCATCCAGTATGAGACGTAGATATCCTCTGGAACGACCTCATCATAGTTCTGATGCACTTCATCCAGTACATTAAGAAGGGCGACCCAAAACTTGTTCTCGGTTGCACTCAGTCAATAATCACTTTTTTGAGTCTGATTAGCTGGATTTACCATTTAGCACTCAGTCAATAATCACTTTTGAGTCTGATTAGCTGGATTTACCATTTAGTGAGCTAATAAATATCTTTTAAGTTTTATTTAGAATTCTAGATTTGCACACAGTGTCTCTGCAACATTAGTTGATGCCTCTATTCGTTTACGCATTGAGCTATAGATAATTGCATACATCTTACTTATTGAAGCAAGCAACTCTGTGTTTTGGGTTTGTATGGTAGGTATCCTGATGATGAAGCAGGTCAAATACCAATGGCATTTATTGTGAGGAAGTCTGACAGCAATCTCTCCGAAGAAGATGTAAAAAAATTTGTTGCAAAACAGGTAAATGAAACACATATTTTGTTTGTTAACTTGCCTCCTCTCAAGCTAAAACTTTGGTTTCTTTTGTTGGAGATCTGTTAATTTCCAAGCGAAAATATCTTCTGAGTGCAGGTTTTGCCATACAAGAGGATACGTCGAGTAGCATTTGTCAATTCAATTCCCAAGTCCCCCACGGGCAAAATCTTTTAAGTTTTATTTAGAATTCTAGATTTGCACACAGTGTCTCTGCAACATTAATTGATGCCTCTATTCGTTTGCGCATTCAGCTATAGATAATTGCATACATCTTACTTATTGAAGCAAGCAACTCTGTGTTTTGGGTTTGTATGGTAGGTATCCTGATGATGAAGCAGGTCAATTACCAATGGCATTTATTGTGAGGAAGTCTGACAGTAATCTCTCCGAAGAAGATGTAAAAAAATTTGCTGCAAAACGGGTAAATGAAACACATATTTTGTTTGTTAACTTTCCTCCTCTCAAGCGAAAACTTTGGTTTCTTTTGTTTTAGATCTGTTAATTTCCAAACGAAAATATCTTCTGAGTGCAGGTTTTGCCATACAAGAGGATACGTCGAGTAGCATTTGTCAATTCAATTCCCAAGTCCCCCACGGGCAAAATCTTTTAAGTTTTATTTAGAATTCTAGATTTGCACACAGTGTCTCTGCAACATTAATTGATGCCTCTATTCGTTTGCGCATTCAGCTATAGATAATTGCATACATCTTACTTATTGAAGCAAGCAACTCTGTGTTTTGGGTTTGTATGGTAGGTATCCTGATGATGAAGCAGGTCAAATACCAATGGCATTTATTGTGAGGAAGTCTGACAGCAATCTCTCCGAAGAAGATGTAAAAAAATTTGTTGCAAAACAGGTAAATGAAACACATATTTTGTTTGTTAACTTGCCTCCTCTCAAGCTAAAACTTTGGTTTCTTTTGTTTTAGATCTGTTAATTTCCAAACGAAAATATCTTCTGAGTGCAGGTTTTGCCATACAAGAGGATACGTCGAGTAGCATTTGTCAATTCAATTCCCAAGTCCCCCACGGGCAAAATCTTAAGAAAAGATTTGATTCATCAGGCTCTGTCCTCCTCCAGATTGTGACTCCCACAGTCCAACCTTTAATCTTTGTGAAGCAATTATGTGGTAGTTTTTTTTATTTGAACAACATTATTTTGATTTAAACAACTAAACATATTTATAATCTCCGTTTACATCAAGTCTTGGATATGTTCATCATTACGTCTAGCATCCTGTTGACAGATGAAAATTGCAACAATTACAAAGGGCATTTCTCAGCTTGGTGTGCAGAACTTATAACATTTTGATCCTACTTGTGGTATTACAATCAAATACTCATGGAAATAGAGAAAGTTATATCTAGAGTTTTTCATTTTAAGAAAATTTGATTTTTATTGTGAGCTCGTGACATTGAGGATTCAAACAGGGCTCTACACTTGTTAGATAACCACCTTCTTTATAGAAAACTAGAAGGTCTTTAGCAAGCACGCTGTGTAACATGGGCACCGTCCAGTGACGAGAGGTGTGCTTCAAATCGAGAGGAAGGATGCTGAGAGCCCATTAGCGAATGTGGTCGTCACAACTATGCCAAGCTGTTTGAACCTTCAATCATGCTCAAAGCACTCTGAAACTAGGTTTGATTGGCAACCCTCAGATGCCAATTTGTTGGAAAGACAGAGGAGTTTAAAGACAAATTAAGACATAAAATACAAGAGTTGTGGTTTTTCTATTGATGACACAAAAAATTGATGATTACAATAAATCCGGTAAAGGATATTTAACCTTTACCAACCAGCTAATCGCCTAAAATATATTGACATGCAACCACACACTCAACTTGTCTATCACTTGACAAGTTGACTCCAGACACTCAACACTCTCTAATTTTAAGTAACTCCTCATGTTGAAATAACTAACAATTGTCCCAAAAGGTACAAAGAGATGCCGGTAGGATTATTAAATTGGAATTATTGAATTTTTCTAGAAAAGTTAATTGGTTTGTGAGAATCTAATTAGACACTCACGTTCTGACTGCGGCTTACCAACGTCATTCATGAACTAGCTGTAACGAAATTTGCAAATTGATAAATGCTTTCTCGTTTTTTCTTCTTTTTTGGATTTCGAGCTGGCAAATGAAATGTAACTCTATGCTTACTAAGTTAATAGATAGACTGTGGCTTGGGAACTCCTCACTGGCTGCTTATGAATTTTGATCATCTTTTAGCTTATAACGCTTTTAGTAACTCTATGCTTACTAAGTTAATAGATAGACTGTGGCTTGGGAACTCCTCACTGGCTGCTTATGAATTTTGATCATCTTTTAGCTTATAACGCTTTTATTCGATCCTAGACTGCTTTTATCATACCCACAATTTGGATTGTTGTTGGATATGCTTTGTTTGAATAGCGCTTTAACCCGCCATTCAGTAGTCTTTGTTCCATGAGACTGATTTGCACTTTAGTAAGAGCGGTAATGAAGGTATTATTGGTGTATAAACTTTAGAATCAGCTTCATAAAAAGGTCAGCAGGTACACCACCTGAGAAACCACAAGCATGGATATGTGGTATTTTTAGTTTATTTTTTCTCTAGACATTTTTCAACCACGAGACGGGAGGACATGTTGTGCATAGTGAAAACCTCCGAAGTGGAAGAAAGCAAGGTGAGGCTAATAACACATGTTGCATTGATTAATTGCAAGGGATGGGTGATAGTTGGCGATATAGATCATGTGCAAGAGGATGCATTGTGTGTTGTTAATTGTTGAAGCTTTAGGAGTTATGCTTGCTGCATTTTGTTGCTTGACATAAAATCTGGGCTTTAGTAAAAGCTCACTTAGTCTAATGTTTTTCATGAACCCAATGTAAGACCAAAATTTGGGCTTGTGCAAGTTTGGAAATTCTGTTTCATTATTCAAAAGAGCAAGTCTCCAAATAGATTAGATGTCGAGAGGCGAGGATTACAATTATTATCTTAAAGATGTTCCATAAAACACCTAAAATGAATAATTGAAATCAAGGTAATATTGTAGGATAAGACTAAGAACATATCCGTTGTTGACTCTAGTGGAACGTTCTTCAGCTCTCTGAATAATAATCAAAATGCAGGGGGAGACGATACGATCACCAGCACCCAACAGACGTACAATTATCAAAGCACTCAAGGTTGCTATTCCAGGCAAGTTAAAGCAATCAACTGAGCACTTGGGATCAAATCCCACAAAGCAATTCTATACCTGCTCTTCAAATTCCTTCAAGCTTTTGAAAGTAAAACCAATGAATTATCAATATAATTTTACAATAATAAAAACAATTAGAAGGCCTTTAGCCAGCTCAAATTGCTCATCTGTTAGGCTTGAACCAACATCTCTTCTAGAGAAATTCAACAATTCTAATTTAATAATCCTATCTGCCTCTCTTTGTACCTTTTGGGACAATTGCTAGTATATTTAACTTTATCCTTTCCTTTTGTTTACTAAATGGCAAAATATATATATATATATATATATATTCAAAACAAAAAATAGGCATCTACCCCTGAATGTGATCACAAAATACTCGAAACAAAGTAGCTCAAATCTGGAGAAAGAGCCCAGAAAACTGGAAACAAAACCCGAAGGGAAACTCTTTAACTCCTCTTCCTCCTTGCCTGAAATTGATTCCTTGATCTGCCTACATAACTCTCTTCTTCTTCATCGATTATCGAGCCGTCCCTCCACGAAACTTACCTTCCAGCAACGTTCAATTCACAAAGCACAATGTTGTAAAGGTATATCTAGATCAAAACAATCATTTCCCCATAATGCTGTAAAGGTATATCTAGACCAAACAACCATTTCCCCATAAACAAAACAATCTGCAGAATGTCTCCCTCTGCACCCAAAGCAGCGAAAAAGCAATATGCAAAAATGTCTCCCTTCATCCAATTGGTTTCAAAAGACCGATCAGAAAAGGAAACTTTGGCACTCTCAACGTAGTGGAGTTATACAAAATATTACAAATAATATAATCTTTTCTTCCATGTCTTAACCAGTAAAAATTAGTACCGTTAAATCAATAAAAATTAGTATCGTTAAATCAATAAAATAGAAGTAGTGGAGATTTGTTTTTAATATCCTAGAGCATTAAAACTCATCGGTGAAAAGATTACTAGACTAGTCGGAGCTAGAAAAAAAACATGTCAACTAATCAAAATAAATAAAAAAAAAGTAAAGTGATGGATCAAATTGAATATCAATAGAACCAATGCAGCTTAACATAACTAATTGGGTAAAGGATAAGAGTCATCCGTACTAAACTTTCCACTTTCCAATGTTTGGTGATTAATCAAATCAAATATCCAGTGGTGGTTAAGATTAAATCAATTATCTAAATTTTTTGATAATTTGTTAAGATATATTCATGTTTTATAGTGGAGTTAAAAGAATATAGTAAAGAAATACCATTTATATTTATTAAATTTTTAAAATATATTAAATCAAAATTTTTAAAATATTTTAAAATTTTTAATTTAAAAATAAATTATAAAAATAATTTTATTATGTTGTGAGAACATTATTGGTTGGTTTAGAAATATGTGTTAAAAACAATTTTTGTTTGGTTAAGAGTTTGTTATTCTGGAACTTCAGGAAACATTTTAATGGACCAAGATCTAGAAGCATTTAGTAAGAATGAAACTCTGCTCTCTTATGTACCACCTAGGTGGTGTGGTTTAATTTCAAGTAACCTGATTTTTTTGGCTAAGAGTTTGTTATTCTGGAACTTCAGGAAACACTTTAATGGACCAAGATCTAGAAGCATTTAGTAAGAATAAAACTCTGCTCTCTTATGTACCACCTCAGTGGTGTGGTTTAATTTCAAATAACATGATTTTTTAATCAAATAACAATGATGAATTAGCTTCCCTTAACTATTCACTGCCAATAACAATTAAAATACTAAAGTATGTTTCATTGAGTATATTCACTTTGTAATCGAGGGAAGGCTCACCAAAATGTCACTTCCAAAAATATTGTTCCATAACCCAGTAATTTTTTATTTAACACCAGTTCCATTAACCAAGTAATTTTTTATTTAACAACAGTTCCATTAAGGACCCCACTGCAGGTGTCAGCAATAATCATTCTTGACCCATACAACGAATGTAAAGCAGTGGCAATTGAAAGATGAAGAAAGTACGTGTGCATGCCAATTTGAATATTTGACATCTCACCAATTGATGTGTCACATGGAGGGTACATCAGAGTCAAATCAAGAGACATTTTCTTGCATTAAATGATACACACGAATAATCTATTGCAATATGGAGAAAGCAATCGCGAAGCATCACAGCCAGAAAGAAAGTCCTTTCCTTAACTCATAACCAACCCACTATCAACCAGATAGTCCAGGCATATTGCCTCCATGCTAAATATACCGGAATATGTAAAACCTTTAACAATCACACCAATTAAATCATGGCGATTCAATGCGTTAACTACTGTTGTGATCATTCTGTGCAAGACAGTGAATCTTCCGAGTTGCATACATCCAGGGCCTGTTACAAAATAAGGTAAGAAATCATGGTTGTTCAATGCGTTAACACTGTTGTGATCTTTGTGTGCAGAACAGTGAATCTTGCAAGTTGCATACATCCACCACCTGTTACAGAATAAGATCAGAAATATTCAGAGTCCAAGCTGTAATTCTTGGAGCTGTGCCTTGGTTAAGTACAGGACCTCACAAGTACGACATAGCTATGACAGAGGACCATGGTGAAAACAATGGAATTAGAGATCCTTAGTAGAAATGTCTGGACATTGGAAAATAGCTATGCATTTCCCTGAGAGCCTTCAGTCCCGATCAATGATAAGGGCAGAGATGAAAACAAAATGTATTAATACCTTATACATATTTCTTATACTTTATGAAAACAATATGAAAGCAATATTTCTTATACCAGAAATGAGACCTGAAACGCAAATACCGATGCATAATGATAGAAATAAAGACAATATACATATTTTGTACTCATACACTTGTAATAATACAGACACAATACCATGTTTGCTCCTTAACATCGTATTGGCAGCTGGGTGTGCAGCTCAAGAGGAGGTATCAGCGATGAATAAGATTTCCCCCAGTGGCAATCTGATCAGAGTTTTTGCATAACAGGGCCAGGTACTTTAGGATATATAGGCATACATAAAGACCTGAGGTTACGGTTAGTCCTTCATTCAGAATCGGATTTTAGCGAGAAACTTGATCTGCCTCTCGGTACCCACCATACCAATACAACTTTCTCTCTGAGGAACCCCAAATTCAAAACCCTGAAAACCCTAGACCAGCTGCAGTTTATAGCAAATCAAATGCAATCACTGAGAAAATATAAAACAAAAATCATCTGACCTCAACAACCGGTAAACCTACAGTAGCGGTCTTCAAGAGCTCAAAATGCCTGTTGCCTCTACAAAGCAAATACTCGATGTGGGTGAAATCCTTTTTACCTACGTACTTTGCATTTTTTCTGAACTCTGCCGATACAATATGCTCTACTCTGCATCGCTCAGGGAAATATTTGGAGCGAGCTGCTCGCAAGAATCCTCTGTATAAACTCAAAACCTACCTTGGCATTCCCGAGAGCCTTTGCACAGGCGCCACCAATGACATAACCTACAGTAGCGGTCTTCAAGAGCTCAAAATGCCTGTTGCCTCTACAGAGCAAATACTCGATGTGGTGAAATCCTTTTTACCTACGTACTTCGCATTTTTCTGAACTCTGCAGATACAATTTGCTCTACTCTGCATCGCTCGGGGAAATCTTTGGATCGGGCTGCTCGCAAGAATCCTCTGTATAAATTCAAAACCTGCCTTTGCATTCCCCAGAGCCTTTGCGCAGGCGCCATCAATGACATATTCTATAAATTATGGTGGCGCAGACAAGAAGTTGTGTAAAACGAACCACCGACCAAGATTTCATTAAAGCCGAGAGAGGAATTGGGATCCCTAATGATTTTTCATTAAATCTTAGCGAGGAAGGAGACAAATACGGGATAATGGTAAAAGAATTGGAAAAAGAAATTAAAATATCTTCTAAAGTGACATAAAAGAATGGGACAAAGGAGTAAAAATATCTTGCAATAGCAGTGAAAATGTCTTGTCATGCCACGGAGTGCACAGCAGAACTCGGAGGTGAAAAGAAGGCAACTCAACTGATATTTGGAAAAAACAGTCACACTTCAAATCAATGGTTGAAAGTGTCTCACCTGATCTAACATGATCTAACAAAGTAAGGTAAAAGTGTTGACGATTTTTGATGGATAGGAAGGTCTATCGACCTAATTACCTTATTACCTTGTTACATATACGATGTATATGTAATTTTACTCCTCATACCGGAATAATTACCTTATTACCTTGTTGCATATACGATCATATATGTAATATTACTCATACCGGAATGTGGCCACGTTATGAACATTACCATCACTTCAGTGCAGATCACTTCGATTCAGTTTTATCATCAATCTATATACCCATTCGTTTAAAGTGATCCGGTGGTTTCAATCCATTTACCCCGAGACCATGGAAACCGGATGCCCATTTTCCTCTATTTCCATTGCGGTGCTTTCATCATGGGCTCTCCGGCTGGTTGGAAATAATAATCCCAATGGTTGCCTTAAACACAATTACAACCATCATGTTTTCCCAGTCAGCCACTGCACAGTGGCGATTTTGTTTACAGGTTAAAGGACAGGGGTGAGAACAGAAGATTAGAGCGGACCAATCCGCAACACATCGGAGAGGTTAAATCATTTAATGAAGTTTAATAAATAGATATGGGCAAACATTCATTTCGTGTTGCTTATTTTGTTTGTCATGTAATTAATGTGAAATTAGTATGTTAGGATAAATATGCAAGTAAAATTCATTTGTAACATTGGCTATGTTGGGCAAGTTAGGGAGCTAGACTCTGTGAGGTAGTGAGGAGAAAATCATGGAAGAAATTTTCGTGGACGCGTGAAAACTAGTTTTACAGAAATTTACTCCGCAACCGAGTGAAGCCTATATCGTAGTAAGTCTTTTGTGTTTTACTTGGAGGAGCAGGTTCCAATTTATTATGCCAATGTATTTTCCAATGTTTTATATTTTGATTAACCCAGTGAAGCCTATATCGTAGTAAGTCTTTTGTGTTTTACTTCAGCGTCTAATTTATCATGCCAATGTATTTTCTAATGTTTTATATTATAATCAAAAGTATGTTATGTTGCGATGTGGTCTTAAGTCTTCATGACTAGATTTATTGCAACCATTTTTATTTTACTTTGTTTTGTAGTGAGTGAACTCTGTGTTTTAATTAAGTCCCTGTGTGGTTGCGATATCCTCGTCGCAATCTAAGATTTACCTTTCCGAAGTTGACTTTCCCTACCATTCGGCAACCGATTTTTGAGTTCCTCTGCCCGTAAATTTATTTTTCTAACATGGTATGAGAGCGGTTTAAACTCTGTTAGTGTAAAAACAAGTGTTTTTACTAACAGTGAAAATTGTTTTTAGGGCAAATTATTTTTTCCTTTGGAGGGAATTTACCAGCATGTAGAAATTTTTATTACACTCAAAAATGGAAACATCAAGCACAAGCTTGACTAATCCTCAGATACCTCAATTTAATGGCAAAAATTATGATTATTGGGCTATTACAATGAAGGCCCTGTTTTCGTCTCATGACATTTGGGATTTGGTGGAGAATGGTTTTCCAAGCAGATGCAGCAGCGTACAATGCGTTGTATCAAGCAGAAAGAGACTTGTTGAGGGAAAACAAGAAGAAGGATTCAAAAGCTCTGTTCTATATTTTCCAAGCAGTTCATGAAAGTATTTTCCCAAAGGTTGCAACAGCGATGAAGTCCAAGCAAGCATGGGATACCCTCCAGACATCCTACCAAGGCATGGAAAAATTCAAGACAACAAAACTGCAAATGCTAAGGAGAGATTTTGAAACACTTTGTATGAAAGAGTTTGATAATATAGACTCGTTTTTTACACATGTAAGTGGGTTGGTTACTCAAATCAGGTCCCATGGTGAGACACTTGAGGAAAGAAGAATAGTTGAGAAAGTTTTGAGAAGTTTGCCATCAAGGTTTGAGGCCATTGTTGTGGCCATAGAAGAGACAAAGGATCTCTTACAGTTCTCAGTGGATGAACTTAATGCATCACTGATTTCTCATGAACATAGACTGAATAGAGTAGCAAGCTCCTCATTGGAGCATGCCTTCAAGACTCAAGTACCATTTGGTCAAGGTAGAGGCAGAGGAAGATCATATACTAGAGGAAGAGGAAGAAGCTCACATAGAGGTGGAAGAATCAATCCTTCAACCTCAAATGGAAGGGGCAGCAATCAAAATCCAAGTCAAGGCCCAAGCCAAAATCAAGCACAAAGTCAGAGGTATGATAAATTTCAAGTCCAATGTCATTACCGTAAGTATGGTCATTATGCAAATGAGTGTAGAAAGAAGCAATATGACATTAGTAACATACCAAGTGTAAATTTTACAAAAGAAAATCGGAACCATGATAGCATGTTTTTAGCTTGTAATGTAGCACAAGAAAAACAAAGTGATATATGGTATCTAGATTCAAGGTGTAGCAACCATATGTCAGGGAACATAGAAATGTTTTCCAATATAGATGAAAGTGTGAAATCTGAAGTGGCATTAGGAACTAATAACAAAGTCTCTGTCATGGGAAAAGGAAGAGTTAACATCCTAACAAAGAAGGGGGAGAAGAAGTACATCTCAGATGTTTACTTTGTCCCCGGTCTGAAGCATAACCTCATAAGCATTGGACAGTTCATGCAAAAGGGCTACAATGTCTTTTTTAAGAATGATGTATGCACAATTTTGGACAAGCCTCCAAGCAGACAGTTGATTGCAAAGGTTCAAATGACAAAAAATAGAATGTTTCCCCTAAAGATAAAATCAGATTTGAAGGAAGAAGGTGCACAATCAGAACTATCAATGAACTCACAAGAGGATGGAAGAAAAGACGTTGTTGTCACACAAATGAACTATCAAGCAGAGGTCAAAGATGAAAATTGGTTATGGAATTTGAGATTTGGACATCTCAACTTTGGAGGTTTGAATTTGTTGCATAGGAAAGGCATGGTGAAGGGATTACCACTCATAGAAAAATCGGATAGCCTATGTGAAGGATGCATATTAGGCAAGCAACATAGAGAGACATTTCCAATAGGAAAGCCAGTAAGGGCAAAGACACCTTTGGAGATTGTCCACTCAGATTTATGTGGACCAATGTAGACACCATCAATTGGTGGCAGCCATTATGTATTGACATTCATAGATGACTACACAAGGAAGACATGGGTCTATCTCCTAAAACAGAAAAGTGAAGTGTTTGAGCGGTTTCGCCAATATAAGGCTCTTGTTGAAAAGCAAAGTGGACACTACATCAAACTCCTTAGGACGAATAGAGGTGGCGAATACATTTCAAATGATTTCCTTCGTTTTTGTAGGGAGCAAGGAATTTACAAGGAATTTACACCTCAGCAAAATGGTGTGGCAGAAATGAAGAATAGGACCATTATGGAGATGGCAAGGAGTATGTTGAAGGCAAAGCATTTGCTAAATGACTATTGGGCTGGATTTGTTGCATGTGCAACGTATATCGTGAATAGATGTCCAACCAAAAGTGTCCAGAACATAGTTCTTGAAGAGGCATAGAGTGGAAGAAAGCATAATGTCACTCACATGAGAGTCTTTGGTTGTGTGGCATATGCACATGTCCCGAATGAGTTGATAAGAAGTTGGACAACAAGGGGGAGAAATGTATATTTGTTGGATACAGTGATGAATCCAAGGTATACAAGCTCTACAATCCATCAACCAAGAAAATCATAATCAACATAGATATGCAGTTCATAGAAGAGGAAGCATGGGACGAAAGTTTAGAAAAGATAGTCAATGTGAAAGCATGTATACCGCATGAGGACAAAGAGGAATTAACAGTAGCAAGTAATTCCTCAACAGTGACTCTTTCTACTACTATTCAAGCTCAACAAAACAGGCAGCAAACAACACCATCAACAAATATTAGGACAGCGTTGCGGAGGCAAGCAAGTGCTTCTCCAAGCACGCTGCAAAATGCAACACCAAGTGACATGTCAAGCCCATCTTCAGCAAGCAAAAGAAGACCAAAATTCAGAAATTTAAATGAGATCTATGAGCAAGATGAAGTTGACAGCAGCGCTAGTCTAAATTCCTTATTTGCATTATTTTGTCATGTAGATGACCCAATCCATTTTGAAGATGCAGTGAAAGAAGAAAAATGGGTTTCGGAAATGGAGGAAGAAATAAAAGCAATAGAAAGGAACGACACATCGGAGTTAGTGAACCTTTCACAAGGAAAAGAAGTCATTGGAATGAAGTGGGTCTATAAAACCAAGAGGAATGTCAATGGGAAGATTGAAAGGCACAAAGCAAGGCTAGTTTTCAAAGGATACAAGCAGCGACATGGAAAAGATTATGAGATGTTCGAATCAGTTGCGAGGATGGAAACAGTGCGTACAATTGTGGTGATTGCTGCGCAACATAAATGGAAAGTATATCAAATGGACGTAAAGTCAGCATTCTTGAAAGGAGTGCTGAAGAGGAAGTGTATGTTACACAACTGCCTAGTTATGAGATATAAGGAAAAGAAGACAATGTGTATCAGTTGAGGAAAGCTCTTTATGGGCTGAAGCAAGCACTGCGCGCATGGTACAGCAGGATAGATGCTTACTTGTTGGACAATGGTTTCGACAAATGTGATGGTGAGCCTACTCTCTACATCAAAGAGAATGATGGTAAGATTCTCATTATTGTTTTATATGCATATGATTTCATTTTTATAGGCAGTGATGATTTTCTCATCGCTTATTTCAAACAAGTCATGAAGAATGAATTAGAAATGACGGACTTGGGGTTGTTAAGATATTTTTTGGGCATAGAAGTAAAGCAAACAGAAAATGACGTTTTTATCTCGTAAGAAAAGTATGTGGCAGACATTTTGGAGAGGTTTAAAATGCAGAACAACAAGGGCGCACCAACTCCAACTGTCATGGGGTTGAAGTTGAGCAAAGAAGAGTGCAGCAGCAATGTCAATCCGACATTATATAAAAAGCATGATAGGAAGCTTGATGTATTTGACTGCCACTAGGTTGGATATAATATATGCAATGAGTTTGGTGTCAAGGTTAATGGAGACACCCAAGGAGACACATTGGCAAGGAGCAAAAAGAATTCTAAGGTATGTCAATGGGACAAAACAATATGGCATTTTGTACACCGCAACACATGATTTTACGTTGGTTGGTTACACCGACAGTGATTGGGTAGGACGTTTCGATGACAAAAAGAGCACGTCGGGTTATGTTTTTCATTTGGGCTCTGGAGCCATTTCATGGGCCTCCAAGAAACAGCCAATAGTATCACTGTCAACATCAGAAGCTGAATATGTCGCTGCAACAGTAGCAGTGTGTCAAGCAGTTTGGATGAGAAGGATGTTGAGGGATCTTCACCGCGACCAAGAGGGAGCGACAACTATTTTCTGCGATAATTTATCTGCAATTGCATTGTCAAAGAATTCGGTCTTTCTCAAGAAGACCAAACACATTGATGCTAAATATCATTTTATCAGAGAGTTTATTAACAATGATGAAATTGTGTTGCAACACTGCAGGTCACATGAACAGTTTGCTAATATTTTCACAAAGCCATTGGCACGTGAAAATTTTGTTTATCTCAGAGATTGTCTGGGAATTATCAATGGTGGCAGTTGCGATTAAGGGGGAGTGTTGTAAATAATAATTCCAACCACCACCTTAAACATACTTACAACCATCATTTTTGCCTAGTCAACCACTACAAGGTTGCGATTTTGATTACATGCTGAAGGACAAGGGTCAGAACAGAAGTTCAGAGCAGACCATTCCGCAAAACATTAGATAGGTTAAATCATTTAATGAAGTTTAATAAATAGATATGGGAAAAAATTCATTCCGCAACTGTTGCCCACACTCCACAACACCTGCAAGTTCAGAAAATTATTCACTATGTAAAATCGCCCATGTTGCGTATTAAATATTTTGTGCCATGTAATTAATGTGAAATTATTATGTTAGGATAAATATGCAAGTAAAAGTCATTTGTAACATTGGGCATGTTGGGCACGTTAGGGAGCAAGAGTATGTGAGGTAGTGAGGAGAAAATCGTGGAGAAAATTGAAAACTAGTTTTACAGAAATTTACTCCGCAACCTAGTGAAGTGTAAATCGCAGTAAATCTTTTGTGTTTTACTTGGAGCAATAGCCTCCAATTTATCACGCCAATGTATTTTCCTATGTTTGATATTATAATCAAAAGTATGTTATGTTGCGATGTATTTTACGCCTTCATGAGTAGATTTATCGCAACGCATTTTTATTTTACTATGTTTTGTCGTGAGTAAACTCTGTGTTTTAATTAAGTCCCTATGTGGTTGCAATATCCTCGCCGCAACATAAGATTTACCTTTCTGCAACTGAATTTGACTTTTCCTACCATTCCGCAACCGATTTCTGAGTTCCTCTGCCCCGTAAATTTATTTTTCTAACACGACCCAGCACTGTTTTCACACGCTCTGTATTAGAATGACCATCACGACAGGCGCAATTATCATTTCTTTTAATTACCATCTTCCTCCCAAACATTGTTTCTCAGCTGCCTACAAGGATTCCCTTAGAGCCCTTTTGTGGCTTCGCTCTCAAGCAACGAACGAAGGGGATCCGTGGCTGCAGTCCCATGCTGACTTCTCTAGAGTGTTTATAGTGGGTGATAGTGTCTAGTCAAACATGGTAAAGCGACTCAGATGATTATGGTTGAAGAGGAGAACCACATTTTTTAAGCCTTGAAGCAGGACACCGAGAGTACATAGGTATTTGTGCAACACATTGCTCGCTTTGTTCAAGCCAGTAATTGATTAGGCTCCACGAAATCTAATTTTTCATTTGTGATTTCCTTTTATTTATTTTGATTTTAAAGAAAGTTTGGTACCAACTGTGTGTAGAAAAAACCTTTCGCGATTGCAGATGAAGGTCATCTAATGGATTAAAGGAAAAGTGGGCACTTAACTTTGTTTTCTTGACCATTGGTTTCCTGAAACTGGAAATGACTTGGGCGATCAGAGAATATAGAGTAAATCTTTATGCAATCCACAGTTTAATGGATGGATTGTGAATGTTGCTGAGATGGTTGGTTATCTCTAGGTTTTAATGAGAGTGGACTTCGTCATTTGCTCGACCCATTGATTTTGGTTGAACAGACGGTATGGAGTCGTAATGTTATTACTGTACTTTGAAGTCTGCGATAGCATGTTCCCTGCATTTTAATGGAGTATATGGGTTGTTTGATATTTATGTACACAAATGTAATGAAACATGCACTGTATTTTAAGATGACAATAAATGCATCATGAATTTCAAATATTATAGACAGGATAAAAAGAAAGATGCCCTAGGTTAATGAAGACTTCTTTTGCAGAAAGGTTGTTCAAATATTTGATGTTTGTTTATGTGCATGTCTAAGACGTTTTGAAGATTTTTTGTTTTGTTATTTTTTGGTGCAGAAAGCGTCTTTAAATCTTTGGTGTTGGTTTATCTGTAAGTTTAAGAGGTTTTTATTTTTTTACGTAAGTGTTTTTTGTTTTTTAGATTTTAATTAGGTTGATAAATGTATTTATTTTAGAATAAATTTTTAGTGTTTTAATTTAATTATCAATAGTTATTAGTTGGGTGTGTTTTGAAATTTTTAATTATTATTATTTAAAATAAAGTCATTTGGTTAATTTTTATGATTTTTTAATCTTAGCAATGTAATATATGTCATCAAGTATTTTGATGTTTATCATGAATTGATGTCTATCCACATTTACTACCCATTTAATTTATATAACTACATTAATAGTTGGTAAAATAGAATCATAATAATATAAAAATTTCGTGTGTATATATATATACGCTTTCTCTTTGGTCAATCTCACCAAACCACCTAAATAATAGATTTTAAAAGGCATTTTACAATGAGGTTTTTCAATTCTATAAATAGATTTCATTGCATGCAAATACTATCGTTACTCAATACCATGAACTCTTAAGCCACTAATGATAAGACTCTTAGATCTGAGACTTTTGTGATCAATATTGTAGATGAAAGTCTTTCAAATTAATCACATCATTAGGATTGGGTCTACGTTTCGAGCCAACTAATGTGGTTCATCCTCAGGACAAGGTGAAAGAAATCATACAATCTTTGAGAATAAATAGCAGGTATGCTTCATAGCCCAGGTTCAACCTTTGGAAAACTAGCCGTTGAGAACTAGCCATTGGAGATTAGGTAAAATGAGATTCAAAAAATGGAATTATTTGATGTTCTAATTTTACTTATAAACTATTTAATATTCCTTGACATTCTCTGTATGGACGCCTTCCTTTCCTTGACATTCTCCTCTGTAGGATGAATGATGGTTTTGTTTCTCACCAAGTTTTTCACAAAAAAATCACACGGGACAATATCTTCATGCTAGCTCTCATCATTTTCCTGCTCAAAAATTTGGTGTTCTTAGCACATTGGCTACCTAGGCTCTGAGGATCTCTGATGAAAGCCACTTACAGCAAAAGAAATCTCATCTCCTTGAAGTTTTTAAAAATAATGGGTACAACAAAATTCAAAGCCTCAAAGCCTTTCAAAGAGCCAGTAAAGGACCTAGAGTTAAATCTGCTTGTGTTGATCCTATCTCGGTGGTTCATTTCCCGATTATTCAAGGGACCTCAGATAAGATTTCCGATATCCTTAAAAGAAATAATGTCTCCTCTTCTTTCAAATCCCTGAGAACCATTAGAAATTCTCTTGGTTCGGTTAAGGAACCTATTGACCCAAAGGACATGAAGGGATTTTACCTAGTTCCATGCTCTTGCAGTATTCCTTATATTGGAGAAACAAATCGATCATTAACCAGAGGATCCATGAGCACGAAGCAGACATAAGGCACAATCGTTCCCGCTCTTTGACTCTTGTTGAGCATGTGGATAAATCCAAATACCATGTCTGTATTAAGGATTCCCGAGTCATTGCTAGGGTTGATTAGGTTCTGGCTACCTGGGCTCTGAGGATCTCTGATGAAAACCACTTACAGAAGAAGAAATCTCATCTCCTTAAAGTTTTTAAAAATAATGGGTACAACAAAACTCAAAGCCTCAAGGCCTTTCAAAGAGCCAGTAAAGGACCTAGAGTTAAATCTGCTCGTGTTGATCCTGCCTCGGTGGTTCATCTCTCGTTTATTCAAGGGACATCAGATAAGATTGTCGATATCCTTAAAAGGAATAATGTATCCTCTTCTTTCAAACCCCTGAGAACCATTAGAAATTCTCTTGGTTCGGTTAAGGAACCTATTGACCCGAAGGACATGAAGGGACTTTACCTGGTTCCATGCTCTTGCAGTATTCCTTATATTGGAGAAATAGATCGATCAACTAACCAGATTATCCATGAGTACGCTTCAGACATAATGCACAATCGTTCCCCCTCTTCAGCTCTTGTTGAGCATGCGGAGAAAGCAAAACACCATGTCTGTATTGAGGATTCCTGAGTCATTGCTATGGTTGATTATTTCCACCATAGGAAGCTTAGGGAGATGATCGGAATTGAAAGGCATGCTAGAAATATCAATAGAGATGATGGTTGGAAATTAAGTAAAAGTTGGATTCCAGCCCTCTCCTTATAATCCTCTTGTCTATGTCCTCTGTGTTCTTTTTATCTCCCCCCTTTCCCGCCCCCCACTATAGGAAGCTTAGGGAGATGATCGAAATTGAAAGGCATGCTAGAAATATCAACAAAGATGATGGTTGGAAATTAAGTAGAAGTTGGATCCCAGCCCTCTCCTTATAATCCTCTTGTTTATTTCCTCTGTGTTCTTTTTATCTCCCCCCTTTCCCGCCCCCCTTTCTGATCAAGGTGGATATTGGTGGCCACTCCCAATTCCACTTGGACCCTCACCATTATGTCTTTCAGTTTTTTAATTTCCTTAATTGTAGCACAGTTTACTATTTTTAGTAGTTTTTTGGGTCGTGAACTTCTGAATCCATTTTGAGGCCTTAAATGATGTTTTTTGGGAAAACGGGGAGCAACATAGGTCTGTAGACTGATGTTTCTTTTCGCAAAGTTGTAGTGGATAGACATATCTAACGAGGTATTGTGCACGTCAAACGGAGATCATATGTCAAATTTATGACCCTGGGAAGTTGATGTACCAATTTACCCAAAACAAGGCCCATAGTTTGGCGCTTCATCTCCTAGGGTTATGTTTTTGGATGTTTAAGATTTCCCATTGTTGCTCAACAATAAATAGGCCTTCGAGCCTCATCGTAAGACAGTTCAGAGGTATGTAGCCGCCACATCTCTTCTGAGAGACAAGATACCATCGTTGTCGCTAGTTTATTTCCATTTTTGTTTGTAAGCATATTTCAGTAATTTACATTAATGAATTGAAGTAGTATCTCTACTGCATCTCTGTGTTTATGGTTATCTCTGTAATTTTTTGCATTCCTATTTAAATCCGGATCAGTGATATCAGAGCGGTCTTCTCTTTCTTTGTTTTTCTTTGCATGTCCCCAATGAGCTCGGGATATAAGGAGTTAGGTCTTGAATTCTTTGCAAGACTAGCCTCTAAAATCCTGACGGCCTCCCATGGCGAATGAAAAGAAAGACGAGGGGCCAGGAGATCCTATCAAAATCTTGCTCAAAGAAGCCATCAAGCGATAAAGGAATGCGATGATGGAAAACTTTGCCCAGATCTTTCAACGGCTACCCAGGGGCGACGTATCGGCTTCCAACAGCTACTTTGGAAATGCCACACCCTTTAAGATACAAGTTAATTTCGAAATCCCCATATTCGAGGGTTAGATAGACATATATGCCATAGATAAATGGCTAAATCTATGAGAAGGGTAATTTTTTGTTCATGATTTTTCCAGTGGGGAAAAGATTATTTTTTCTCTTCTCAAAGCAGTCCCCCCATGTCAAGGACTGGTGGGAAATTTACTGCAAGTAAAAGGATGAAAGTACGGGCTCACTACTTTCAACCGCACCCACTTGGAATTCATTCCGGGATGCCATCAAGGAGCAATAATACCTTGTCAAAAGCTATGAGGACAAATACATAAAGTGGACCACTGCTACGGCAGGGAAGGGACCAAGATGTGTTGGAGTTCACAAACATTTTTTATACCCTTCACACACAGTTAGGGATCAAGGATTCTGAGCTGCATTTGGTACTCAAATACCGCGGCTACCTACACAGGTACATCTAGAACGAGATGGAGTTCTTGAACATCTCTTTGCTCATCACAGTGTACCAATATGCTATCAAGATCAAGCAAAAGTTTAAATAGAAGAAGCGAGACTTTGGATCTGTGAATCTGAAGAACAAAGGACAAATCCAAGGTGGGGTGACCTAAGACAACCCATTGAAGCCGCAGGAAAAGAAAAAAACCACAAATTCAAAGAAGGACACAGGAAGTGGTGTGAGTTCCATAAGAGCCCCACTCACAACACAAGTGAGTGTTAGACTAAGCAGTCGTTGGTGGCCGAGTTGAAGGCTTCAGAATCAGATGCATATTCCGACCCTGAGTCAAAATCCGACAAAAGAAATGGCAAAGGCAAGTAGATCATTGACACGGAGCCCAACGCCACTGTTGCCCCCACCAAGATCCAGAAGAATGAGCCCGAAGATCCAGAGTGTTATAGACATTTTTGGGCACTGCAACCCCAATCATTAGTGTCCATAAACCAAGGGCTCCTAAGTCCCTAAAAGTGTAGTTCCGACCCCTAAAAGAACAAGGTCAACTGATTACAGCATCTCCCAGAAGTTCTCTATGAAAAACTACTCAGAACTGGTCAAAACTAGGCCATTTCACCTGCTCCATGGTCAAAGTGCGTTGCATCCCACCTAAATACACATAGTAGGTGCGATGCATGTTGAAAAGCCCTTCTATGGGGTGTGATGGGCGAGAATGGAAAAATGGCAGGGTCAATCCGCAAGGTGGAGGATCATGGAATCTTCCAGAAACTTCTCTTGTGACACTTGCCTTTCTGCATTCGCCCAGGGATGAGTAAGAGATCATCAATCTCCAAGTGGAATCAAAAACTATCAGAGAGAGGACACTAATCAAATATCAGAAGCTGACTCACCTCCCTTGCAAACATCTATATATGGATCCCTCATTCCAGAGATCCAGAGGCTGGAATTTTGTATCTTGTAAGGAAGTGTTGTTGGTTTCTTGGTGCAATATCATAGTGTTGGGTGATCTAAGCTTTTCATGAGGTGAAGAAGGGCTTTCTTGCTGAGAGGATGATGCTGGGTCAGAACAATTGGTTGTAATCCTCTTTTCTCTTTCTTGATTATTAATAAGGCTATTCATGTTTTCCTCCACATTCTTGTATGATTGATGGTTTATGTATTTGTGTGGTCAATATATATTTGGTCCTATATTGTTTATGATAGTAGATCTCTGTTCTTGGATAGTGTTATTCTGCTTTGATTCTAGAGGTGCTCTTTGAAGCTGGGTAGATAAGGAAGCAAGTGGCAAAGACCTGTCAGAAGGGAAAGGAATCGAGCAAGGAACCAAGCGCAAGACTGAGGTTGGTCTCCTTTATTCTTTTCTCACCTAATTCTCGTAGAGGAAAACGAAAGTGGTTTTAGTTTGTTTGTTTCTAAGGTAGCTACCAGCCTTAGTGGAACTAGCAGCTCTGCATAGACACTCGATTTCCCGATAACAAAATGGAGACTCCGCTGGGGATCGAATAAATTGTTTGTTTATCTACATTTGTTTACTTTATAAACTTATAGATGGAACCTGAAGTCAAGCCAGCTAGCCTTTGAACTACATTTTCTATGCAAGTGCAAAGTAGATCAATGCTGCTTCAGTCTATCTCCGGGTTTCGTTTATGAATTAAACAGTTGATTTAAAATCGCTCTAATTTCCCTTGTGGTGGCTCTAGTAACCTCCTTAGATCTACCCCTGTGATTGATTTATTGATTACCACTTACTTGGCCTAATTCCCTGAATTGAGCTGCAAACTGTGATTCGGAACCCAGCTAAAGTCTCGTCCCTAGTCCATCGCATTGTCTCTTCTTTGGAACCTGAATGCATCGCACTTCCCGAGTGTAGTAGGTGCGTTGCATTTCAGTTTCCCTGTGCTACAGGTGCGCTGATCAGACCTCTTCTGCTCTTAGATTTTGGCTTCTGTGTTCACTCTTTTCAGCTCTATTCAAGAGTTTTGCTGCCTGTAGTCAGTACACCTCTGTGGGAAACCCCCTTCCTTGCCATTATTTCGCCTCCATTGTGCAAAGAACTGTAAATGTTTTTATGTATTTTGAGTCATTTTCAGTTCTCTTTTACAAAGAAGTAGCGTAATTGAACTGTCGTTTCTTGATTTGAAAGTGTCGCAAGTGTCGTTTTCAGTCATAGAAGAGAATCCGATTGTTCTTGATAGTCGATTACACTGTTACTCTTGTATTTGATTTGAATTAGTAGTTTTTCAAAGTGTCGAAAGAAAGTTTTCAATTCCAAATAACAAAGTGTCGTCATTGTCTTCATTTTTGTTTTGAAAAGAAGCTTGTTAGTAATTGTCGCTTTGAAAAATAATTCAGATTTGCTCTTAGCTTTCTTTTTATCATTCACACATTAAGAAGCCTGAAAACAAATACATGCACGTGCATTTTGCATTTTGACTGTTTGTTGGTTTGATTTAGGACAGTGCATATAGTGTGTGATCTTTTCTCTATGTTGAAAGAACACTATCTCTCTTTCCTTAGTAGCTAGGATTTTCATTGCAAAAAGAAGATTAAACCACTGTTTATCATCTTAGATTGCAGGAATTGTACATCTACATCACGCGGTGAACCTGAAAGGCAAATTTCTTAAGCAAGATCAACTATAAAATAAATTTAATGAATCTAAAAATGCTTTGGAACCTAACGCACAACATCTAGAAGTCTAGGTTAGAGATGTATTATGGCGTCGTAAAGCCTGGTAACTGTTGTTTTCACTATTGGTTGGGTGATTCCTCCACTTTGAGACGATAAGTCCCAGTACGGACTTGTGCTCCCACGTACTGTCGAGTATATTTTGGGAGACCACAATAGGCTATATCCTTTATCCATAGGAAGCCGTGTCTGCCGCCCTATCGATCGCAATGCACTGAACACAACATTCGGGAAGATTGACTGTCGTACCGTAAAAAGTATTCTGCAGTTTTGCGATTGGTTTGGTAATCCCTCTGTCTAGATTTCCATAGCAATCTCTTTCGTTCATTTTCTGACTCCTTAAAGGAAAAGATCCATCTGAGAACTTGTCACTTCAGGCTCATTAAAAATCGAAGGCGACTAGAGTCATCTTTTTTTTTTTCTCGACTCTTAAAAATTGAAAAAACAAGTTGTGTCAAAGTGTCTAAAATTTATTTTAATCGAAATAAACATCACCTTTCCTACGTTGGTCTTAGGTTGAGAAAAATGGAGTCCACCAACCAAGGGGTTCCCCTTGGAGGAAATCCTAGTCCCTTCTCCTCTTGGGGAGATGTTGGTGCACCCCATATGGCCACATTGTCTCTTCCAGGATTGACAATCGGCTTGCCCGTATGGCTCTTCTCAACTTCTGTCGTTCAGAACACCGTGATTCCTGAACAATCAAGTCAGCAACTAAACAATACCAGAGTTACCCCCCAACCCTCTACTTCGTCCAATTCTTCCTCTCCTCCTTCCTCTTCGCTTAATGAATCTGATAAAGCCAAAAATCAAGTAACTGATAAGAAGAAGGAGAAGAAGAAGAAAGAGAAAAAGAAGAAGGAGCCAAAGGCAAAAAGAGGCGACCAGGAATTGTCTGGCAAAAATCCACACACTGCAGCATCCAGGCCTAAATCGCCATGTGTCATTTGCAAAGGAGTCCATTATCATCGAGATTGTCCTTGCATCCCTCGGATCTTAAGGGACTGGTCTCCTCGTTTTCACAATCTGGCATCATCAACCTCTGATGATCTGTTGGAAGTACACCATCAACTAGTGAAAGTGAAGCCCCTGGACAAAAAGGAAAATATAAATTTCCTTGTAAATTGTGTGAAGGCAATCAGGTCGTCCACCATTGTCCCTTCTTAGACGAAGTTAAAAGAGTTTTGAACGACCGTCCGGTTTCACCGTTACAGCTTCCTCCTGGATATAAGAAACTCTTGCCGACTCCGTCACTAGTTGAAAATCCGACTGACACGCCCTTGTGGTCAGCCGAAGCGTTTATCATTGAAGATAAACCATTTGAATACACACCAGACGAAAGTCAAAAGGTCGAGGCGGCAGCTGACCTGGTCTTGCCTTCAGAGGATCAATCTTTAGATGATACAGTCACCGAAGAGAACAAGAACGACACCATTCAAATTCTCTTCGTAAGCACAGACTCCGATGAACATGGGGGCAGTCTACCTGTTCCTTTACCGCAGGAAGGAAGTTCGTCAGAGTCATATCCGGCTATCTATTCGGTCCCACTTCCAAGTGACCTGGTTGTTTCCTTTGACTGGAATCTACTAGGCAGACCCCGTTTACCAGCTAGTGCACCATTTCGAATCATTGCTCAAATATATAGAATGGTCATGGCTGGTACAATCATAGATGAAGGGGCTTCTGTGAGTATCCTTTCCTCAATTGCTTGGAAAGCGCTTGGCTCGCCATCGCTTTTGCCTGAGATGAGGAATCTAACAGGATTTGACAAAGGAACCAGTCGACCGTTAGGGATCCTTCCCAATGTGCCAATAACGTTGAGAAAGAAAACTGTTCACATGAACGTAATGGTAGTCCAAGGACCCCTGGATTATAATCTACTCCTTGGACGAGACTATATTTATTGCATGGGAGCCATTGTCTCCCCACTCTTTAGAGTAATGTGTTTTCTGCACGAAGGAAGAGTGGTCAAGCTCGTAGACCAGATTTCATTCTTCGGTTCACACATAGCAAATAGTCATATACCAACCCTGAATGGTATTTTCACACAAGGAATGTCTCATCAATCCCCAGTCTGTCCTCATGATGAGCGCGAGTGATTCGGAGGATATGACTCAAACCCAGGGGGCATGCACCCTGGCCTATTTCGACAGGAAAACCTTGGGTATAGGGTGGGTTTCTGGAGAGAGTATATGACTGGCCTGACACACCTGTCCATTTTGGAAAATGGGATTAGACCAGAATAAGATACCTATGTTAAGGTAGGCCTTTCCCGCTAAAACAAATGTTTTGTTTGCAAATTGAGGGGTAACTTGAAAAAGTAGGCCTTTCCCAATAAAACAAATGTTTTGTCTGCAAATTGAGGGGTAACCTGGAAACTCTACTTCATACTTGGGGGCATGCAAACCTTTTGGCATGCAAGCGAAGAGCGACCATTTATTTTTTAAATTTATAGGTCCTCTAACCCTTTAAACGCGTAGGATTGGTCGTTTCCTAACTTGCATAAAGAAAGGATGCGGGGCAAAGCTTTGAAAAAATGTTGTTTTTATATGAGACATCCTTATTATATGACTAGATTATCGAGCAGTTTTAACGCGGAATTCAAGCTCATTAAAAAATAAACATAAGCAATGAGCAAATGTTCCTCCAGAGTTTAAGCTCATTAAAAAATGAACCAATTTCCGGTAAATAACCATTATGAATGTATTACCATCAACCTTTGAAGCATTGGTCCTGTTTTCATCATCAACTCCACTCTGTATTGGCCGATCATTCACGCCCATTTTATTGTTTACCATTTTTTAGGAACAGCTGCGAAGAGTGATCCTGTTAGCCATACTTGTGACACTGTCGTGATTGGAAAATTCCAAACCTTACCTGGAATCAGCTGCTACCTGAATCTATCACTCGTTCCTCAAAAAACGAGTCTCCTTTAAGATCTTTTCAACTGACTCGTAAAATATGAAAAGATTGCTGAGCCATTGGCCTCTCCAGCTCGTTAAAGTGACCGAAAGTGTTATCCCTCCTTTAGATTTTAATATTTTTTGGGCTTGAGGGATTATTACACAAAAAGATCGAGCACTTGTTCAGTTCGGCTCGTTAAAAGTACCGAAAATTCATCCCTTTTGTATTGTTTTATACTTTTTCGGACTCAAGGGATTATGTGACGAAAAAGGATTTTTGGAATTTCCTTTACGTCCCTTTTCAGACTCTCTAAAATTGAAAAGGACCGAGTTATCTTTGTCGTTAAACTCGTTAAAACCGAATAGCAACAAACTTGTCCATAACAGACAAGAATGAGTTTCACTATCGCTAGGCTCGTTAAAACATAGCGATGGGTTTGCCCGAAGGGCAAATTATAGAACAAGCATATGATATCCTCCTCAAGCTTGACAAAAATAAAGAGGTACTGGTCAGCAATGACTGGGGAAAAATTAAGAAGAAAACTTGAAGAAACTTTGTTGGTAGCAAGTCGCTCTTGAACATGACACTGTCACTCCGCATCCGAGTCGAGTTGGGTTGTTCCATTCACTGGTAACATCACCATGGTTCCGTCACACCATCCACATTTGGGGTTAATGCTACCAATCCATCATGTCAGTGTCACCGATATATTCAAGAGAAGTCGCTCAGAGAATTCACCTGTGTCTCACCCACTGCAATACATTTACGCTCCATTCTTTCATGACCGCCACCCTGAACCTTATATCACCAGATCGTTTTCACCTCCATTAAAATCATTTGCTCCATTCTGTGTCATTGATGTGGGATTCACTAAGGCCCTCCTATGACGGATCGCTTCTTGTCGACATCAGCTCATTATCCAAGAAATTGATCTAGGAACAACCCTTTCAGTACTTTGAAGCTTGCATGCCTAAATGGCAAGTTTCTCACTTCTGGCGACAGGTTTACATCAATGGCCTTCAACCGAAAGATTTTGCGTGGTGTTCGACGCCAAGTCCTTTATTCACACCACGTGAATTGTACTGTAATACCTTGAGGGTCATCATCATTATCGGTGATTCCTCTCACAACTGTTAACAGTTTACATCATTGGCTGGTAATCAGGCAATGTCTTTCCATGTTCAACTCCAAAACATCTCTCACATGGATCGACTTGTACTTTGAGTAAAGATTGAACGAGATTGAACACCACGAATCTAGTTTCATCCATCTGGGCTGTGATATATATTCAGGAAAATAAAAACATCAAATGTACATCACTGTTGCACAGATAATCATCCAATCTAAGGGATGATGGCTCTACGAGAATCATCAGTCTACACTCAAACGATTGTCTGTCTCATGTACATGAAAATGAATTTATAAAGTTGAGCATGGGAATGCCCGCCTCAGCTAGATCATGAGAATATTATGGAGATAATTTATTGTATTGTATCTTATTACAGGTCACCTTCCAGCTCGAAAAAACTTTGGATCCTCATAATAAAGCATTTCACCCGACATCAAAAGATTAACGACCTCATGCTTTAGAGGGCAATGGTTATAGACATTTTTGGGCACTGCAATCCCAATCATTAATGTCCATAAACCAAGGGCTCCTAAGTCCCTAAAAGTGTTGTTCCGACCCCTAAAAGAACAAGGTCAACTGATTACAACTTCTCCCAGAAGTTCTCCATGAAAAACTACTCAGAACTGGGCCATTTCACCTGCTCCATGGTCAAAGTGCGTTGCATCCCACCTAAATACACAGAGTAGGTGCGATGCATGTTGAAAAGACCTTCTATGGGGTGCGATGGGCGAGAATGGACAAGTGGCAGGGTCAATCCGAAAGGTGGAGGATCATGGAATCTTCCAGAAACTTCTCTTGTGACACTTGCCTTTCTGCATTCGCCCAGGGATGAGTAAGAGATCATCAATCTCCAAGTCGAATCAAAAACTATCAGAGAGAGGACACTAATCAAATCTCAAAAGCTGACTCACCTCCCTTGCAAACATCTATATATGGATCCCTCATCCCAGAGATCCAGAGGCTGGAATTTTGTATCTTGTAAGGAAGTGCTATTGGTTTCTTGGTGCAATATCCTAGTGTTGGGTGATCTAAGCTTTTCATGAGATGAAGAAGGGCTTTCTTGCTGAGAGGATGATACTGGGTTAGAACAATTGGTTGTAATCTGCTTTTCTCTTTCTTGATTATCAATAAAGGTATTCAAGTTTTCCTCCACATTCTTGTATGTTTGATGATTTATGTATTTGTGTGGTCAACATATATCTGGTCCTATATTGTTTATGATAGTAGATCTCTGTTCTTGGATAGTGTTATGCTACTTTGATTCTACAAGTGCTCTTTGAAGCTGGGTAGATAAGGAAGCAAGTGGCAAAGACCTGTCAGAAGGGAAAGGAATCGAGCAAGGAACCAAGCGCAAGACTGAGGTTGGTCTCCTTTATTCTTCTCTCATCTACTTCTCATAAAGGAAAACGAAAGTGGTTTTAGTTTGTTTGTTTCTAAGGTAGCTACCAGCCTTAGTGGGACTAGTAGCTCTGCATAGACACTAGATTTCCCGATAACACAGAGGAGGGGCTGCGTCTTTTCCACTCACAGATGTGGGTGAAGGGTTTGCCGCTACAATTCATTGTCGACAATAGCAGCCAAAAGAACCTCATTTTAGCAGAGGTCGTGAAGCGATTGGGCCTATCGACTACACCACACCTGCAGCGGTATAGTATTGAGTGGTTTCACCAAGGACAAGATCTCCAAGTCTATGAGCAATGTCGCCTTCCCTACAGTGTCAAGCCCTTCACAAATGAGGTATTGTGTGATGTTGCACCTCTTGATGTTTGTGATGTACTATTAGGCCAACCATACTTATGGAGGTAACATGTTGTGTATGACTCAAGGCCTCGCGTTGTTATTATTTCTTTGGGTAATTCATTATACAGGATACCAGAGGTAGCACTGCCTACCACCATTTCTTTGGTTACTGGAAAACAATGCAGTAAGCTCATTTCATAAACTAGGGAATTTGTTTTCTTGATGATACGCCCCTAAGGAAAGAAGAAGATGGTGGCCACGACCTCCAGATAGGGCCCCTCCACACGACAACTACAGATGGACAAAGTCGTGGAGGAGTATGAGGACATCTTCACCTCCCCCGCAGGGGTTTCTCTACACTGTCAAGTCAAACACTCCATCGATCTGACCCTAGGGGTGTCACTGCCCAATGGACCAATCTATCGGCGCTCCGTTCTGGAGAACAATGAAATCAAGTGGCAGATTCAGGAGCTACTTCAGAAATGTCACATCCCTCCGATTTCATCGCCTTGTGGGAGCCCGATCATGTTGGTATAGAAGAATGATAGGACTTGGAGACTCTGTATTGACTATCGGGCGTTGAACAAGATCATTGTCCAAAATAGATACCCGATCCCACCGATTGATGACCTCCTAGACCAACTGAAGGGGGAAAAATATTTCAGCAAGATCGACTTGAAGTCAAAATATCACCAGGTACCAATTGAATTCTCCGATGTGTGGAAGACTGCCTTCAAAGCCAAGGAGGGCCTTTTCGAATGGTTGATTATGACTTTCGGGTTGACGAATGCTCCTGCAATCTTCATGAGGCTAATGGATGACATCTTGTAGCCATTCACCACCTCATTTGTAGTGGTATACTTTGATGACATCCTAATTTTCAGCCAGAGTTGGGAAGAGCACCTCCACCACATCCGACAGGTTTTCCAAACACTACGACAACCCAAGTTATGTGCCAATTTGGAGAAATGCACTTTTGGCATGACCCAGGTTTAGTATCTGGGATACATCACTGATGAAAGGGGGGTGCATGTGGATCCAGCCAAGATCCAAGTCATTCAGGATTGGCCATCTCCAACCACTCTGACAGAGCTCCACATCTTTCTGGGTCTTGCCAACTTCTACCGCAAGTTCGTGTTGGGGTTTTATCATATCACTTGGCCCTTGAGTCAAGTCACCAAGGGATGAGCAAAAGAAAAATTCTTTTGGTCTAAATCTCAATAGAAGGCATTCAAAAAGTTGAAATATTGCCTCTGCTCGGCACTAGTGCTCGCATTACCAGACTTGCAACAACCCTTTGAGGTTGAGATAGGTGTCTTTGACTATGCTATTGAGGCAGTCCTTACTCAACATGGGTATCCAGTGGCATATCACAGTGAGACACTTTCAAAAACAGTCCAGAAGTATCCCACTTATGGCAAAGAGATGTATTCCATTATGCAGGCCTACCAGTAATGGAAGCATTACATTTTGGAGAAGGAAATTGTCATCCACACAGATCACCAACCCCTAGAGTTCATACAGACCCAAGGGAAATTGCAGAATGATCGCCATCAGAAGTGGTCCACATACCTGCAATAGTTCCATTTGAATATAAAGTATAAGAAGGGCAACACCAATAATGTTACAGATTGCCTCAGTTGACCACCAATCATGGCATTAACCACCGTGCTCAACTCTTGTGGGCACGCGACTACTGATTGGCCACTTCTCTACAAAAGTGACCCATAATTCGGCCACACATACCAGATACTATTGGAGGGTCAAGATGTTCCATATTTTCACCTTCAAGATGTCCTGTTATGCCACGTGGGTCACCTTTGTGTTCCTTCAAGTGAGCGTGCCAAGATGATTTGGGAGGCACACTACAGTGGGACAGCGGGGCATTTCGGGTTTGAGAAAACGGTGGCAATACTACAGATGTATTTCTATTGGTCGAATATTCGACAACATGTTGGGAAGTACATCAGATCATGCACTGCTTACGCCATTGCCAAATCTACCATCAAGAAGCAAGGCCTTTATACCCCTCTGCCTACCCCTAGTCGACCTTGGGAATCCATCTCCATGGATTACATTTCGGGCCTTCCTTCTACTAAGCATGGAAACGACTATGTTTTTATGGTTGTTGACAGGGTCTCGAAGATGGCCATTATGGCGGCCTGCAAGAAGAATATCACAGTAGAAGCCACTGCTAAACTCTTCTTTGAATAAGTGTGGATACACTTTGGGATCCCACAGTCTATCATCTCAGATTGGGACAGTAGGTTCCTCAGTACATTTTAGTTCAGTCTCTGGTCAATGTTGGATACCAAACTCACTAAGTCCACAACCTTCCATTCCCGAACTGATGACCAGACAGAGATTGTCAATAGGATGATCGTACACATTCTGTGCATGTACAACTCAAATAATCCATGCACATGCGATGAGAATCTCCCCTATGTTCAGCACAACTATAACCGAGCTCTCCACAACTCGACTAGACATATCCCTTTTCAGGTGGGCTTGGGATTCCAGCCACTATGTCCCATTGATGTGGCCATAACATTTGCAGCTACTCAGGAAGATTCGGGTCATGTCCATTCCAAAACAGATAAGGCAAACAACTTCATTGAGCACATCCAACATATTTGCGAGCAGACTCACAACATTCTGGAGAAATCAAATGCCAAGTACAAGCAGTGACATGATCAACATCAGGTGCCACACAAGTTTCAGGTGGGCGACAAAGTTTGGTTGCATTTGCAAAAGGAATGTCTTACCGGGTCCTATCGGAAACTCAGACCACTCTGATATGGTCCTTACACCATTACCAAGGCTGTGGGAGATAATTAATTTGAGCTCAAAATTCCCCCATTTCTTGGCCTGCACCCAGTGTTCAATGTGGATCGTCTTTAGCCATACTTTCCACCATTACTAGACACATCCGACATTACAAAACAACTCACACCCACAGAGTTAAATCCAGATTGCATGAAACAAGCTACAACTGCCCAGATCATGGACACACAAATCAAGCACACTTGCCAGCAGAAGATCCAACTATATCGAGTTGTCAAAGTATGCCAACTCCTTCACCAGGGCAAGTGGCTCCCCAAGGACCAAGTTCAACAGAATTTTCCTCATCTCATGGAGGAACTCAACGCAATGGGGACCATTGCTTCCTAAGGGGGAGGAATGATTCAGAAGCATAGTGGTGGACACCTACCAATTCCACTTGGACCCCCACCATTGTGTTTTTTAGTTTTTCAGTTTCCTTAATTGTAGCACCGTTTACTATTTTTAGCAGTTTTTCAGGTCCTGAACTTCTGGAGCTGTTTTGAGGCCTTAAATGATGTTTTTTGGGAAAATTGGGAGCAACATGGGACCATGGATTGATGGTGCTCTTCCTAAAGTTGTAGTCCTCAAATAGATCTTTCTAACGAGGTATTATGCGCGTCAAACGTAGATCATCTGCCAAATTTATGACCCCAGGAAGTTGATGTACCAATTTACCTAAAACGGGGCCCATAGTTTGGTGCTTCTTCTCCTGGGGTTAGGTTTTTGGATGTTTAGGGTTTTCCATTGTTTCTCAATAATAAATAGGCCTTCTAGCCTTATTTTAAGACAGTTTAGAGGCATGTAGCCGCCATATCTCTTCTTAGAGATAATCTATTATTGCCCTAGTTGGGTTATTTCCATTTCTGTTTGTAAGCATATTTTAGTGTTTTACATTAACGAAATGAAGTATTATTTATGTTTCATCTCTATGTTTATGGTATCTCTGTAATTTGTTGTGTTTCTATTTAAATCTGGATCAATGGTATCAGAGCGGTTTGCTCTTGCTCTATTTTTCTTTGCATGTCCCCAACGAGGTTGGGATATAAGGAGTTAAGGCTTGAACTGGTCGAACTTTTGCAAGACCAGCCTTGCAAATCCCGATGGCCTCCCATGGCGAATGAAAAGAAAGAAAAGGGGACAGGAAATCCTATCAAAATCTTGCTTGAAGAAGCCCGTGAGCGACAAAGGAACGCGATGATGGAAAACTTTGCCCAGATCTTTCAGTGTCTACCCAGGGGCGATGCGTCGGCTTCGAACAGCTACTCTAGAAACGCCACACCCTTTAAGGTACAAGTGAATTTTGAAATCCCCATATTCGAGGGTCAGATAGATGCAGATGCGATAGATAAATGGTTAAATATGCTAGAAGGGTATTTTTATGTTCATGATTTTTCCAGTTGGGAAAAGATTATTTTTTCTCTTCTCAAAGCAGCGCTCCATATCAAGGATTGGTGGGAAACTTACTGCGAGCAGAAGGATGAAAGTACGGGCTCATTATTTTCAGCCGCACCGACTTGGAATTCATTCCAGGATTCCATCAAGGAGCAGTGCTATCCTGTCAAAAGCTATGAGGACAAATGCATAAAGTGGACCACGCTACAGCAGGGAAGGGACCAAGATGTGTCGGAGTTCACAAACATTTTTCACACCCTTCGCATACAGTTGGGTATCAAGGATTATGAGCTACATTTGGTATTCAAATACGCAACTTCCTACACAGGTACATCCAGGACGATATGAAGTCCTTGAACATCTCCTCGCTCAGCATGGCGTACAGATACTCCGTAATAAATTAAGTAAAGACTCTCAGTAAAAATCACATAAGAGAAATTTTTGGCTACCTTTCAACCCAAAAAATATGGTTGATCCATCAAGATCAGATGAATCTCTTATGTGATTTCTACCAAAAACTTTGCTTAATTTAAAAATTATATACATATTAAACAAGTTAGAAAAAATAATTATTTACCATAATAACATAAAAATTAAAAACTTACACAAATGTAATATTTACCCAATTCTATACTAATCATACATGATACAATTTAATCCCACAGAAATCATTTACTTCATGACCTACTCATCTCAACTGCTCAATAGATCCAAAATATTTAAAATGTACGATACTTTAGTCATTAAGGTATATCCCTGCAAAAGAATGAAGAAAGCCCTAATTACGAAACATGCCTAAATTCTTATATATGGCGACTAGAATATCATAAGCGTTATTTTTGTAGCAGATTCATTTTGCCAAAAATGAAATATCATCGAAATCTTTTCTTCTAATGGGTATTTATTTTCCTTTTTTAATATTTATACCATGTTTTTATTTTCCTTTTTTAATATTTATACCATGTTTTTATTGCATCGAGCACATTATCTTTATATTCACTTTGGAATGATACATCATCTTTTTAATCTTTATTCCATATCTTTATGGCAGTGGGCACATCATCTCATATTCATCTTTTTAATCTTTATTCCATATATTTATTGCAGGGGGCACATTATCCTCATATTCATTTTGAGGTGATGATGGACACGCACAGACAAGCTTAGTGTTTCAGTTTTCCTCAGCATAACTAAGAAGCTTTGAGCGGTGCTACCATGAAAGTAATATAATGATACATCGTCAAAAATTTTTATTCTAATGAGTATATTTTTTTTGCAAACGCAAGAATAAGTATTCGGCACGACTATAAGTATTGTACAAATTTACATCAAACCTCAACTTAGGAGCGACAATAATATAATATATTAAAATTTAATATATATTAAAAATAAAAATAAAATAATTTATTTATTTCCATGCAAAATTTGCCAATCAAATTCCATCTTGTAAACAAACATATAAAAGATTGAATTTTGAAACATTGCCAAAAAATATCAAAATATTAATCTATCAACAATTTCTCAATCAAATTTCTTCTGAGAAAAGAAATATGCAGAACTCCCAAGCGGGAAAAAAAATTGTTATTACTCCATTATTAGGTGATTTCATGCAACACGATATGTTAAGTCATTGGTTCAATTCTTTGCCCTTGATGTAACCTCACCAATATTACACATTACATCTAATTATAATAGAGATAAGAAAAAATAAAATATATATTAATAGAAATAAAAAAATAAATAAAACAATATAGTTTAAATCCAATGTTATTTTAAGAAGAGTTTGTATAATAAAATTTTAAATTTTCAAGTTAATATATATTTTATACTTAAATAAACATGAAAATTAAATTAAAAATTGCTTTTTAATAATATTTATATTTCATAAATTCAACTATTTTTTTCCTTTAGTATTCCATCTTTTATCCATTCAGCGTGGGCAATAATGATGGTTTTGCCAATGGCCAACAATCTTCCTAAATTCTTTTATATCCATTCGCCATTTGCGTATATTAGGAGAATGAATAGCTTTCCAATGACAAAGATCAGGATTGGCTAGACGCCTCATCTTCATTTGGATAGAAGGATTTTCCATAAACAGGTTGTTTCTTTTAGTTCCAAACCCATATCCAAATCTAAACCGAGCGGCATACCCTTCCCTTCACACAGTTCCATCAGTTTAAGAAGCACCCAAGCTGGCAATGTCAAATACACCTACGTTCCCTTCACATACCCTTCCCTTCACACGGTTCCATCAGTTTAAGAAGCACCCAAGTTGGCAATGTCAAATACACCTACATTCCCTTCACACAGTTCCATCAGTTTAAGTAGCACCCAAGCTGGCAATGTCAAATACACTTACGTTTGCACTTATTATTGCAATGAAGCTCCCAAAATGTCAAAAATCAGTTGCAGTGAAGCTCCCGAAAAGCTCCAAAGTACCGGTTGAAGCTCCCTGCGGTTTTGGAGCGTTTCCTATCAACTCCCAAGCTCCCAGGAGCAGGGGAGCTTAGGGTATGTGCTCTCCAATCCCTGGGAGCGGTACCCATGTAACTATGGTTTATTCCATATCTTTATTATGATGGGCACATTATCCTCATATTCACTTTGGGATGATGATGAACCACCACAGGAAAGCTAACTAAGATAATTTTTTATTAATCCTTTTTATACGATTAATCAAGAAAGAAAGAAATTCTATCATGGTTTTCTACAGTTGTCAAGTACTATAAAAACGATTTTTTTTAAAGTGATTTTTTGGAAGTTTTTTGGGTGGATTTTTCCGATCTAATTTCTCTAAAATATAGCTACAATTCATTGAAATTACAATTTTGATGGGTAACCCCTACACAATAAAAGTGCCCTAGGGGTTTTTCAGGGTGTTGAATCCATATATACACTCAAAAAACTAGTTTAAATAACACAAATCAAGATTTCACCACAAATTTAAACACCGGAAATTCCAAAAATCACACTAAAAACAATTTCCTATAAAAAAAATAATTGTTAGTAGAGTCTAATTTGTCCATATTGCAGTCCATTTTATAAACTAACCATTACTTATAAAGAGATAGGCAACGAACTTTTTACACGAAACTCACTAAATTAGCTATAAACACAATCGGTCCATTTCGTTTTTCTACCATTTATTCTAGGTATTGCCTTTTATAACCAGCTGACAATACCCGACATATATGACCCTTGGTTTAAAATTAAAAGAATAATGGGAAACATACTCATGTAAATATTTTCATTACTATTTTTGTTTAAAAATTTCTATACAGTAAAAAGCGTTGTAATCTAATTTTTTTCCTCCCACCTTTATTCATTAAATTACTATTAAAGGGGAATAGGGCTTGCGACTTTTTGCCTCTGTTCTTCTTTGATTCTTCTCCTTTTGGACATTTTGTGGAAGTATGTCCAGTTTTACCACACAACGAGAGGGCTTGTAGTAGTGTGTTTGTGGGACATACCTGTAATACCCTTTTCTTGTTGTAGGAGGACATCTAGGCCCGTGAGAGGGATTTCTTGGATGCTTATGGAATTTTGCAGTCTGTTTATACTCCTTTTTGACCCTTTTCTTTGCTTTCCTTTTTCGGACCAAAGGATCATCAACTGTGAGTCCATATTTGCTGCAGATGGACTTTCTATCTGGAAGCTTGGAAAGTTTTTCCAAAGATCTATTCACTTTGGAACTTGTACACAGACTAACTAAAGTCTTGGTTATATGAGAATAAATCTCACCCCAAGTGTATGATTCAAAAGGTAACTGGAAGATTTCTTGCAATCTGATATAATCAACAAATTTAGATGGAAGAGCAGCAAGATATACCTATTTCCATAATAGATTTTTTGAATATTTTACTTCATAGATTCTTTGCATCCAGTCATGATGAAAAGCTTCAAACTGTGACATTTTTTGGCACTTAAGATTCATGAGGATGACCTCATATTTGTCTACAATTTCTGATTTACAACCACACCAATGCTCTAATATCATAGAAGTTAGAGCTCCAATCATGTTGCTAGTTGTTGTGCCATCTGAATTGTGAATCAGATCTCTTGCTTCATCTTTAAGAACTTCAGCTTCCATTTTTGCCAATAATGCTAGAGATGATTCTATTTCCCACCACCTGAGTAGTGTTCCTATAAAACACTTAATAATGGTTTTGCATGCTTCTATTTCACTTTTACCTCTGAGGCACATGAGTTTATATTTAGTAAACATCATATCAAGCAATTGTCTAATCTGACCAACACTCAGATTATCAATATTCCATTCACGATGTAATTCAAGGAAAAAAATATGGGATTCTGGAAGCTTGCCTTTACCTTCAATATCAGGTGCAGGATATTTATTGAACTGACTTTCCAACAGTTCATAAATAGAGAGAATCTGGGATTCAGATTCTTTCTATTCTTCTTCTTCCTTGAATAAGGAAGCAATTGTAATCTTCTCTGTAGCCTTTGATTTTTCAGCAGAAGATTGGGCTACTTCTTTTGGAAATAATGTCGGAAATCTGTCAACTGGTTTGATAGGATATTGAATCTTAATATTCTTTTCATAAAGGAATGCAGTAGGAATTGGTTTATCAGCGTTAGAAAGATTCATTTTTTCAACTTTCTCAGTTAAACTAGTTATTAAATTCTTAGTAGTACCTATGCGGTCTACTATTTTCTCTTCTACTTCTTCTATTTTGTTCAAAGATTCTTTGGCATAAGATCTGACAACTAATGAGGAATATTGCACCTCATTCAGGCTTCTATTTAGTTCATTTAGAGAAACCTGTACAGTGTCAAACTGTTCTTTTATTTCCACAGTTTTTACTATGTTTATTTCCAAGCCTTTGATTGCACTATTTGTCCATTTGATTTGTTCACTAGCTCTTTGAATTCTACCATCTATTCCCAATGCATTATCATCTTTTTGTACTAGAGGAATGGCTTTTGCTGCATTTAGATTTTCTCCTATGATAATTCCTTTATATGGGGGAAAAATAGATGGTGTCTCCACTTTGCTGCCATCTAAAGCAGTCTAGGCATGTTTGGTGGATAATGAAGATGTTCCAGTGATTACAACTTCAGGGGAAACATTTTTTTTTCATTCATAGAAAGAAATAAAAGAATTTGTTACTTCCATGTAATGTTTCCAATCCTGGGATAATTTAATCTTCTCCTCAATAGTATGATTGAGACCAAATTGTTCTACTTCTGGATGAGTAAATAAATCCCAATTCATCATGGCTTTCATCCATTTGGAACTTATTTATGTTTTTAGACAACCATTCATCAAAGTGAAGAACTTATGCATTTCCATTACTGTAGGCTTTTTGCAGTCATCTGGTATTGGGCCGAATCTGGATGGAGGAATTAAACCTTTTGCTTGTTCCAGAAAACCTAGTCCATATTTAGGCTTAGCTGGCCTCATTGTGCTGAATATTTCTGTCAATCTGGGATCTTCACCTTCCAAGGTGATAATCTCATGCATCATCAAAATATGATCAGACTCAGGTTCATGGGGGAAAGGGATGTCTAAACATTTTGGATTGGGACATGGATTGACTGAAGTAGAAGGAGGGGCCTCTCCAGTTCTTGGATGATGATTCTCATGGATAACTGATTCAGCAAGGGTACACAGATTTACAGCAAACTGGCATTCAGGACACTTTACTTCTAACGAATTAAAATTTACAAGTTGGGAAAACTCAAATAAAGAAATATGTCTACAAGAGATAGAACTTGAGCAGGCGGTATCAACTGTGGATGGATCACGGTAAAAGCATGAGCTTTTGCAAGCTTGTTCAACCCTTCTGTAGTCAATTGTGGATCTTCTTGGAAAGGATAATACAATAGAGGATTAGTTTTCTTGGATATCAGCGTAGGTTATTTTTCTGAAAGCTGGAGGCTTAAGATTTGAGACTACCCAATGCTCAGGAAATATGAGATCTTCCCAATGGATGGTTTGATGTTCTATCTTTTGAATTTTGGAATTTGTTAGAACAACAACACTTGCTTTGGAATCTCAATTGGGAGTATGAAGGACAACCAGATATAAAGTATTAGTATGCCTAAAGCATCCTCTTGTCTGTATGGAAATATTATGTTTTTTCTTATGCATATCAAATCATGTGGTTTGGATCTGCAACTATAAGATTTGATCTATGGTTTCATCAAAGACATATACTGAAAAGTTTGGATAGTAGTCAAACTAAACTGGGCCATTTGACAGAGGGGCAACAATACCTCCTATTAATGAAACAGTGTATTTGTTATGGGTTAGGTCTCTGACTGTGGCTAAAACAAAGGTATTTAGGCCTTGATGGATCAGAGGATTCATCCTAATTCTTATACATCCCAAATGTAAATACTTAGTATTTAACCTCTTAGCTTCAGCCTGTAATTACTTTGGGTTTAGGGGAGGAATAGACTGAACACTATCAGAATTTTCTTGAATCTGGCTAATAGACTCTTTAATGCTAATTCTAGTAGCAGCTCTTAAATGAAATATAGACAAATCAGAATAAACTTCTGATGCACAGATACTTGGAAGTTGCCATCGGGCAGAAGGTTGTGGTTCTTCATATTCTAGTTCAGCGTGATTTAGAATTCGACTAGAACTAGGTGCAAACATATCTCTGAGTGGATTTTCTATGGCAGAAGACTCTCTCTTCTAATTCACGGAAAGAAATTATTTCCGGAATGGATCCATTTTCTTATAGTGATGTGTTTTGAATACCAACCTCTTGAACCAGAAGTTACTGGCTCTGGTACCAATTTGAAACAGGGGCTTCTACGAAGCTTGCTACAAATTTGAAATAGGGGCTTCTGCGAAGCTTGCTACAGTTCTGCTACAGTAGCACGTGCTTTGCTATTTTGGTCTTGTTGTATCTCTTCGCTTGTCTTCACTTATCGACCTCTGGTGAACCCAACGTGAACTCAGTGCGAACCTACTTGTTTTTTTACACTTTGTGACCTTACACACGGCTTCCTCGCCTTTCAACAGTCTGCGTCCCTTGAAACCTTTGGTGAACCTCTGATGAACTTTCAGTGAACTTCGAGTGAATATAATGAGACAACTACTACACAATAGAATTTTGAAAATAACACACAGGGATTCAAATGCAGAAATGTCTTCTCATATTATTTATCAGAAAAAGATTCAGATTACAGAGAGTATTCTTTTCAAAGATAGACTATTGTTGCATTTATCGGACTTTTGCTTCTCTCTGAGGAGTAAGCATTACTGAAGGCTTCCTAGCAATAGATAGGCTCTGTCTAAGAATTTACAAACTCATAGACAAAATCACTAAGAATTCTGATAGATCTAGCCACTTTAGGTTCTTATCAGTGTCGAGCACATTGATACGCAGGGTTCTCAGAACTCTAAGACTCTAAAACTCTATCACTCCAACTCCGAATGCGAATGCTTCCATAATGAGCCTTACTCTGCTTTTATAGGAAAAGAGGGGACAAACATTACTGTAGAGCATCACACAAAAGGACAGAATCATTTCTTTCGGGTAACATCGAGGTGACATCTGCACAAAGATTCCAGTTCAGAAAAGCAAATCTTATGGAAAATATGCTAACTGCATGATTTACAAAGTGGATGCTTATGGACAGCAAAGCCCATGAGAAACGCTGACCACAATTTAGTCTTTGTGATTGGACATCATGATTACACTGATGGATGCTTTTATCGGTTAAGCTCACGAGAACCATCAAAATACAGTAATTTAAAGGAATCTGTTATTTTTATACAATAGTTCATCCCATGCATTAGTAAAAATTATCCAGACAATCATGGGTTTCCCTAAAATGATTTGATGTTTTACTTTGGTTAATACAAGCCATTCATAATGTCTGGACATGTATTCTTTTAAGGTCTTATTTTCATCATGGAAATGTGACCATTCTCCTTCCATCATTTCATTGACAGTTTTATATGGCAGATGAAAGCAATCTCCAATGTTGTACTCAAAGAAGATATCACAATGCATACAATAGTGAGATTCATGATATAGTGGATCCATTGCTGTTTTGTTAACTCCGTAGTCGGCCCACCACTTCTATAATCAGTCGCATTGCTGGTTCCTTTGCATTATCACAGTTGTACTAAATTTTAATTTAGTATAATGGGTTTACTATAATTAGCATTAAAGAGTCTATTAGCCAGATTCAAGAAAATTCTGATAGTGTTCAGTCTATTCCTCTCCTGAACCTGAAGCAATTACAGGCTGAAGCTAAGAGGTTAAATACTAAGTATTTACATTTGGGATGTATAAGAATCGGGATCAATCCTCTGACCCATCAAGGCCTAAATACCTTTGTTTTAGCCACAGTCAGAGATCTAACCCATAACAAATACATCGATTCATTAATAGGAGGTATTGTTGCCCCTCTGTCAAATGGCCCAGTTTATTTTGATTGCTATCGAAACTTTTCAGTATATGTCTTTGATGAAACCATAGATTAAATCTTACAGTTGCAGATCCAAACCACAGGGTTTGATATGCATAAGAAAAGACATAATATAGCCATACAGACAAGAGGATGCTTTAGGCATACTAATAATTTATATTTGGTTGTCCTCCATACTCCCAGTTGAGATTCCAAAGCAAGTGTTGTTGTTCTAACAGATTCCAAAAATCAGAAGATAGAACATCAAACCATCCATTCGGAAGATCTCACATTTCCTGAGCATTGGGTAGTCTCAAATCCCAAGCCTCCATATTTGAGAAAAATAACCCCTGTTGATATCCAAGAAAACCAATTCTCTATTGTATTATCCTTTCCAAGAAGATCCATAATTGACTACAGAAGGATTGAACAAGCTTGCAAAATCTCACGCTTTTACCGTGATCGATCCACTGTTGATACTGCTTGCTCAAGTTCTGTCTCTTGTAGACAAATTTCTTTATTTGATTTTGCCCAGCTTGCAAATTTTAATTCTTTAGAAGTAAAGTGCCCTGAATGTCAGTCTGCTGTAAATATGTGTACCCTTGCTGAATCAGTTATCCATGAGAATCATCATCCAAGGACTGGAGAGGCCCCTCCTTCTACTTCAGTCAATCCATGTCCCAATCCAAAATGTTTAGACATCCCTTTCCCCCATGAGCCTAAGTCTGATCATATTTTGATGATGCATGAGATTATCACCTTGGAAGGTGAAGATCCCGGAGTGACAGAAGTATTCAGGACAATGAGGCCAGCTAAGCCTAAATATGGACTAGGTTTTTTGGAACAAGCAAAAGGTTTAATTCCTCCATCCAGATTCGGCCCAATACCAGATGACTACAAAAAGCCTGCAGTAATGGAAATGCATAAGTTCTTCACTTTGATGAATGGTTGTCTAAAATCAGAAATAAGTTCCGAATGGATAAAAGCCATGTTGAATTGGGATTTATTTACTCATCCAAAAGCAGAACAGTTTGGTCTCAATCATGCTATTGAGTAGAAGATTAAATTATCCCAGGATTGGAAACATTACATGGAAGTAACAAATTCTTCGATTCTTTTTTATGAATGGAAAAAAAATGTTTCCCTTGAAGTTGTAGTGACTGGAACATCTTCTTCATCATCCACCAAACATGCCTGGATTGCTTTCCCCCATATACAGGAATTATCATAGGAGAAAATCTAAATGCAGCAAAAGCCATTCCTCTAGTACAAAAAGATGATAATGCATTGGGAATAGATGGTAGGATTCAAAGAGCCAATGAACAAATCAACTAGAAAAATACTGCAATCAAAGGTCTGGAAATAAACACAGTAAAGACTGTAGAAATAAAAGAATAGTTTGATACTGTTCAAGTTTCTCTAAATGAAGTCAACATAAGTCTGAATGAGGTGCAATGTTCATCATCAGTTGTCAGATATTATGCCAAAGAATATTTGAACAAAATATAAGAAGTAGAAGAGAAAATAGTAGATCACATGGGTACTACTAAGAATTTAATAATTGGTTTAACTTAGAAAGTTAAAAAAATGAATCTGTCTAAAGCTGATAAACCGGTTCCTACTTCATTCCTTTATAAGAGGAATATTAAGATTCACGATACTGTCAAACCAGTTGACAAATTTCCGACATTATTTCCAAAAGAAGTACCCCAATCTTCTGCTGAAAAATTAGAGGCTATAGAGAAGATTACAATTGCTTCCTTATTCAAGGAAGAAGAAGAATAGTAAGAATCTGAATCCCAGATTCTCCCTATTTATGAACCATTGGAAAGTCGGTTCAATAAATATCATGTACTTAATATTTAAGGTAAAGGCAAGCTTCCAAAGTCTCATATTTTTTTCCCTAAATCACATCGTGAATGGAATATTGATAATCTGAGTGTTGGTCAGATTAGACAATTGCTTGATATGATGTTTACTGAATACAAACTCATGCGCCTCAGAGGTAAAAGTGAAATAGAAGCATGCAAAACCATTATTCAGTGTTTTACAGGAACACTACTCAGGTGGTGGGAAACTGAATCAACTCCAGCATTATTGGAAAAAATAGAAGCTGAAGTTCTTAAAGATGAAGTAGGAGATGTGATTCAAAATTCAGATGGCACAACAACCAAAAACACGATTGGAGCTCTAACTTATATGATATTAGAGCATTGGTGTGGTTGTAAATCAGAAATTGCAGACAAACATGAGGTCATCCTCATGAATCTTAAGTGCCAAAAAATATCATAGTTTGAAGATTTACATTGTGACTGGATGCAAAGAATTTATGAAGTAAAAGGTTAAAAAAATCTATTATGGAAACAGGTATATCTCGCTGCTCTTCCTTCTAGATTTTTTGATTATATCAGATTGCAAGAAATCTTCCAGTTACCTTTTGAATCATACACTTGGGGTGAGATTTAGTCTCATATAACCAAGACTTTAGTCAGTGTGTGTACAAGTTCCAAAGTGAATAGATATTTGGAAAAACTTTCCAAGCTTTGAGACAGAAAGTCCATTTGCAGAAAATATGGACTCACAGTTGATGATCCTTTGGTCCGAAAAAGGAAAGCGAAGAAAAGTGCCAAAAAGGAGTATAAACAGACTGCAAAATTCCATAAGCATCCAAGAAAGCCCTCTCACAGGCCTAGAGGTCCTCCTACAGCAAGAAAAGGGTATTACAGGTATGTCCCACGGACACACTACTACAAGCCCTCTAATATTCATATGCATACATCTAAGCAAGAAAAATGGAACAAGCTTACTTGCTGGTTGTGTGGTAAAACTGGACATACTTCCACCAAATGTCCAGAAGGAGAAGAATCAAAGAAGAATAGAGGCAAAAAGTCACAAGCCCTATTCCAAAGGGGTAAAACTGTCAAAACAGAAGGACAAATTCAATGTATGAAGTGTGGTTCCCGCACTCATAGATCAGAACGTTGCCCTAATGTAGTGATTAAAGACCAAATTCAGCAGCAACAATTAGAAGAGTCATCTCTTGACTCTTATAGTACTTCTTCTGAAGAAGAATTGCAAGCCTACATGCAGCATTGCTCATGTTCAGAACCAGAAAATTGTGAGTGTCATACTGATTCTGAAAATTGTTCTTGTCATATGTATATTGATTTTGACTCAGAATACTATAGTGATTCCAGTGTTGAAGAACACTATTATACGCCACAGAAAGAGAAAGTATTGATGGCAGCTACAGAAGAAGAAGAGATCAAATTTCTCTCTCAAATTTGTGCAATGGAAGAAGGAGAAATGAAGAACAGGCTTACAGAAGCATTCATGGATCAGCGTCGTTCCAGCTCTTCCAAAATCTCAGCTAAGAAACCATTACTTGTTGATGCATCATTTGAACGTAACACCATATCTTTTCAAAGACATCAACAGCCAGTTGCTGGTAAAGTTAGTTCACTCACTTTGGGAGAAGTAAGTAGAGAAATTCATAATATCAAATCAGAAATATTTGCTTTAACATCTCATATAGTTGATATAACAAAAGGGAAAAAAAGTTATAGAAGAAACTTCTCATCCATGGGATACAAAAGAGTATTCCAAGAATACTAATGTTGAAATCATTGAAGGAAGAAAAAATCCTGTTTTTGGATTTCAGGAAATGAGAATTCTTGCCATTGCATATTAGCAGCGTCATGTTAAGGTAAATATCTGCATACAGGGAGAAATGTTTGCATTAACAACACTCCTTGATTCTGGTGCTGATGTGAATATATTGAACAAGAAAGTCATTCTAGCCAAGTACTGGATTTCTGCAAAAAGGAAAGTTGTTGGACTGGGTAACAAGACACTAAATTATGAGATTCCAAAAGCTTCCATTTGCTTTGATAATCATTGCATAAATCTATCATTTGCAGTAGCAGAAATACCAATCGATTGCATTTTGGGAAATATCTTCTTAGCAGCTGTTGAGCCTCATGGATCAACCATATTAAAAGGGAATCAAGCTGGTTATTTCATTTTTGTTCTTACATCAAAAGGAACAACAAGAAGGATTGAGATTCCTTATATATCAAATCCCAGGGTTTCTACTATGATCCAAACTATCTAAGATTTGGACAAAGCTGAAGCAACACTGACAGATCTAAAAGATTTGAAATCTACATTGAAGGTAGAAGAATAGTTAAAGGTTCCTCGAGTCAAAAAAAATATTGAGGAAATAAAGAAGTAGATAGAAGAAAAATGTTGCTCAAAAGAGCTGAATGCCTTCTGGCACAGAAAGCAGCACATGGTGCAATTACCTTACAAATAAGGATACACAGGCAAGCCCTGTAAAATTCGAGCTATTCCTATGAATAAGGAATACATGAATTTGTGTGAGAAAGAGATCAAACAGTTACTAGATCAAAAACTCATCAGAGAATCTGACAGTCCATGGAACTGTGTTAAAATTGGCAACCAGGGCAAAACTTCATGTGGGTCATCTTATTCATGGCTAATAATATTTTTATTAGATTCCTCTCGTCGAGAGGTGTAGGATTGATATAAATATCATCCAATTCTGATAAGTATTCATGGAGATATGAATTTATTTTGATTATGGAATTATTATCAAGCCGACCTACAACTCATGTAGGCTCAGAAGTCCAACAGTCGCATCTATTCACCCACCAACGTTGTGTTTAAATATAAGAGGACTTTTCCTCATTTAGACTCACTCATCTCATCACATCTCTCTCTCTCTACTGTGCAGATATGAGTCTCTTCTCTACTGCGCTGAAATGGGTCTCTCTCTCTCACACATGTGAAGCCGAAAGCTGTTGAATTTGAAGCTGCAACTGCATAAGTAAAGATTGACTTGCGTGGCCTAGAAGATCTCCTCTTTGGAACTGCACTGTAGGTTCATCTGAAACTCCTCTGAAAGCCGCAACTTTTGGTGGTGGAATGAAGTCAATCCGACGAACGGTTTGCAAGATATCGACTGCCCTAGTTTGAAACCGGAAACTGCTGAAACTGAAGCTGCAACTGCAGAAGTAAAGATTGACTTGCGTGGCCTAGAAGATATCCTCATCTGAACTGCGTTGTAGGTTCATCTGAACCTCCTCTGGAAGCCGAAACTTTTGGTGGTGGAATGAAGTCAATCTGACGGTCGGTTTGTGAGATATGGTCTGCCCTAGTTTGATAATGAAGCCGCTAATGCTGATGCTGCTGATCTAGGGTTTGCTACTGCTGATATGAATCAGATTTATTGTACTATTTCTCTCTGCTGAATTATTGAAGATAAAAGAAAATTTGATCAAAGGGTTTCCCCACACATTGTGGGGTTTGTCCTTGGCTAGCCGCCACATCTTGTGTCTCTTGTCTTGGCTTGTTTTCTGTCGATTGTTTAATGTTCTATTTGCACTTTACTTTATGTACATGTGATTGCTAATCGGTGGAATATAATAAGAAAAAGAAGTAAACTGTTATAAAAATAGAACATACCATAACTTAACATGGTATCGGAGCTAAGGTGAAGACAAAGCCCAAGCAAGAGCATGAGCAATCATTGAAGAGAAGATTGGCAAGGCCATCCTAAAAGAACTGTGGGGTCCTCAACACTCTTTCCTGCCGAAGACAAGCACCATGAGAAAGCTGACTATCACGGATGGAAGATGTCTACCGATCTAACCCTTGAAGATCAAGGAGTGCTGGACCATGTAAGAGGCAATATTGTTGAGCCTTCATCAAATGCATCTGCTGCTGCCTGGAACAAATGGAAAAATGGAGAAGTCAAAACAAAGAAGATCATCCGGGACTCTATCAACAAGCGCTTGGTGGCCTACATCTCTGATCTAGACACCTCCAAGGAAATCTACGACAGACCGGTGAGTTTATTTAAAGTTAATGATGCAAATCAAGTTTTGTTTCTTAGAAATAAGTTGAGGGAAATCAAGAAGGGTAAAGATGAAAGTATGCAAGCATACTTCTTAATAATCACCGAGATCAAGAACGATCTCCTATCTATTGGGGAAACCATTACTGACAGAGAACTGGCACTCACAACTCTCGAAGGATGACCATCTGAATGGTATGTGTTCAGGACTACTCTTCTGAACAATAATGTAATTCCTAGTTTCGAGGAATTAATGGCTAGATGCATTCAAGAACAAACAAGGGTAGAAGACCAGGAAATGCCCTTGCCTAAAGGTCCTCCTGCTGCTTTTGGAAAAATAATGTTAAAGATGCTTTCACTATTGGGTTTCGAGTTGATTCTTTATATCAAGTCGGTGGAAGTCCGCTAGGTTTCATGTCTTGTGACACAATGCTTCAGTCCGAACTTTGGCATCGGAGGTTTTCTCACCTTCATTACAAAGCTCTACCTGATGTAAGACAGATGGTAACAGGGATGCCTGAATTCCAAGTAGAGAAAGAAGGTGTATGTCCGGGATGTGCCGAAGGAAAGCTCAAAAGGGGACCATTCCCCTCAAGCCAAAGCAAGACCTCTGATATATTACAATTGGTTTACTCAGGCATACCTGAGGTTGGCATTAAGAGGGAGACTTCTACACCACATACTCCTGAGAAGAATGGTGTGGTGGGAAGCAAGAACCACACGATGATGGAAGTTGTCCGGGCCATGCTACATGATCAAATACTTCCAAAGTTTCTATGGGCTGAAGCTGCAAACACTGCCGTATATGTACAAAATCGATGCCCTCATCAAGCATTGGGTTCCAAGACTCCTGAAGAAAAATTCACCGGTAAGAAACCTGATGTTTCTCATTTTAAAATTTTTGGAAGCCCTGTATACTTTCATGTGCCGAAAGAGAAAAGAAATAAATTGGGAGCATCTAGAAAGAAGGGAATTTTCGTGGGCTATGGTGAAAATACTAAAGGCTATAGAATCTATGTAGCCGGTCAAAGGGAAGTCATAATTAGTCATGATGTCACCTTTGATGAAGATATGGCTCTCAGCAAGGTGATCAATCTTCCGACTTTGAGGAGCTCTCAAGAAGCCGACACCAGGGAACCGAAAGAAAAGGATGATGAATCAATGCCTGATGTAGAAGAACCCATGGATCCGATTGATCCTCATCTGCATGAGCCTTCCTCTTCTAGGAAGAGGCCTTCATGGCTTAGGGGGATACTTGATGATGCTGAAGGACATGCTGCACCCTGAGGAACCTTCCATCAAAGTAAGGAACTTAACAGGTATCAGGGATACCTGACCATCATGAGCACGATCATACAAATGAACCTTCATCTTTCTCAGATGTCATCAAGCATTAACTATGGAAGGATGCTATGACCATAGAATATGAGTCTATTATGGAGAATGATGTCTGGGAAGTAGTTCCCAGACCCTAGACAAGACAATTGTTACTTCAAAATGGCTTTACAAGATAAATCATGCAGTAAATGGAAGTATGGAAAAGTATAAGGCTCGTTTCGTTGCTCATGGTTTCTCCCAGAAGGAAGGTATAGACTATGATGTGATATTTGCACCTGTTTCCAGATATACGACCATCCGCTCGATCATAGCCCTTGCCAGTTCACAAGGATGGAACCTACATCAGATGGATGTCAAGACTGCATTCTTGCACGGTTTGATCAAAGAAGAGGTCTACGTAGAGCAACCCGAAGGATTTGAGATTTATGATTGAAAATCTCATGTATGCAGGTTGAAGAAGGCTCTCTATGGGCTGAAGCAAGCACCCCGAGCATGGTATGATAGGATCGATAGCTACTTGATGAAGTTGGGATTCACTAGGAGTGAAGCCGTTCCTAACCTTTACTTTAAGGTTGAAGATGACAAGCCTCTCATACTGGTGTTGTATGTGGATGACCTCTTTCTAACAGGTGTAGACCCTCTCATTCACAAATGTAAGAGGGAGCTAGCTTCTGAATTTGAAATAAAGGACCAAGGACTTGAAGTATGGCAGAAGCCAAGGGAAATTTTCCTATCTCAAGGAAAATATGTGGTAAAGATATTGGAAAGATTCGGTATGATGGACTGCAAGCCTGTGACTACCTCGAGGATCTTAACTTTTAGAAGTTATATGGTAGTGATGTCGGACCAGACTTGGGAAATGCCTCTGAGTTTCAAAAACTCATTCGCATTGATGTTCTTGGTGAACCTCCGTCCGAACATATGTTTTGCAGTTAGCATTGTGAGCTCATATTTGGTTGAGCCTCACTGAATTGATGCCAGGAATCTTCTTAGATGTCTTCAGGACACAATCTCTCATGGATTAAGATACACTGCCGGAGATGTGAGACTACTTGGATATACTGATGTTGATTGGGCAGGCAGTGTGGTGGACTGTAAGAGCACTTCCGAGTGCTGTTTCACCTTGGGATCTGCTTCCATATCCTGGATGAGCAGGAAGCAGAAGTCAGTGGCTTTGAGCACCACCGAAGTAGAATATATTGCTGCTAGCATGACCTCGTGTGACGCAGTCTGGTTGCGAAAGCTCTTCAGTGAGCTGTTTGGATTTACATTGGATACCACTGTGATTCTCTGTAACAACCAGAGGTGGGATTCGATTATTGAGGAATCCCGTATTCGTTGATTGCTCCAGCAGATAGACATCATCTGGGATATGGCAAGTCAATGAGCAAGGAGGCTCCATCACATTAAGATGATGTACAGGTTGATACACCTTGTCAAAGCCCTGAGGAAAGATCTAATTTGTGATTTTCCCAAACGACTTGGAGTCATCAAGAAACCCTTGTACAAGGGTCCTGCATGTTGCATACATTGAGCTCTGGGAGCTTTGAGGGCTTGTGGTTCTTACTGGAGCAACATACGACCACAGGGTGACTCACCCTCCCCTGGTGGTGCGCACTGGAACAAGATGATTCGCTCTCTTGTGGAACAAGATGATTCGCTCTCTTGTGGAACAGGATGATTCGCTCTCCTGTGTAACAGGATGATTAGTTCTCCTGTGAGGCCTGGATTGATGTGTTTTCCATGGTGATTGTAGCAGGATTGATGTGTTCTCCTGTGAGGCCTGGATTGATGTGTTCTCCATAGCAATTGTAGCAGGATTGATGTGTTCTCCTGTGAGGCTTGGATTGATGTGTTCTCCATGACAATTGTAGCAGGATTGATGTGTTCTCCTGTGACGACAGGATTGATTAGTTCTCCTGTCGAGGCATCCTACCCATGAGTCTGGGACTCATGGGAAGTACCTCTCATCTGATCAATGAGCAAGGAAATGAAGTTAGGGACCATAGCAGTACCGATGGACACATCGTTGTAACTACCGTACTCCCTACGCTAGGATGACCTCCATTGATCTGGGATCAATGATACTGGTCTGGGACCAGTGGTAGGAGTTGTACTTACTATGACGCTGACTTCGGGTCGGTTGAGACTAGTCTGGGATCAGTGGTACATACTCTGAGACTGACTTTGATTCAATGGAGGATGATATTGGTCTGGGACCATTTGAGTTGTACTCACTATGACGCTGACTTTGGGTTGGTTGAGACTGGTCTGGGACCAGTGGTACATACTCTGAGACTGAATTTGAGTCATTATGATACATCCTCGATCATTTCTTCTTCTTCATAATTCGGACAAAAGCAGAGTAGAACAGAACAATGCAAGAGCAGAGCAGAGCAGAACAAAACAGTACAGATCAGTGCAGGGTAGAACAAGACAAAGCAGATCATGCAAAATAGAGCAGAGCAGGGCAAGGTCAGGCTGTACAAGGTAGTGCATTTGATGGATGAAAGTAACGACTGATAGACAGATTGCAGATGAAGTTCTCCATGGTTGAGAGGAGTGTTAAAATTAGCAACCAGGGAAAACTTCATGTGGGTCATCTTATTCATGGCTAATAATATTTTTATTATATTCCTCTCGTCGAGAGGTGTAGGATTGATATAAAGATCATCCAATTCCGATAAGTATTCATGGAGATATGAATTTATTTTGATTATGGAATTATTATCAAGCCGACCTACAACTCATGTAGGCTCAGAAGTCCAATAGTCGCATCTATTCACCCACCAACGTTGTGTATAAATATAAGAGGACTTTTCCTCATTTAGACTCACTCATCTCATCACATCTCTCTCTCTCTCTCTAACTGCGCAATATGAGTCTCTTCTCTATTGCGCTGAAATGGGTCTCTCTCTCTCTCACATGTGAAGCCGGAAGCTGTTGAATTTGAAGCTGCAACTGCAGAAGTAAAGATTGACTTGCGTGGCCTAGAATATTTCCTCTTTGGAACTGCACTGTAGGTTCATCTGAGCCTCCTCTGAAAGCCGCAACTTTTGGTGGTGGAATGAAGTCAATCCGACGAATGGTTTGCAAGATATCGACTGCCCTAGTTTGAAGCCGGAAACTGCTGAAACTGAAGCTGCAACTGCAGAAGTAAAGATTGACTTGCGTGGCCTAGAAAATCTCCTCATCTGAACTACGCTGTAGGTTCATTTGAACCTCCTTTGGAAGCCGAAACTTTTGGTGGTGGAATGAAGTCAATCCGACGGTCGGTTTGTGAGATATGGTCTGCCCTAGTTTGATAATGAAGCCGCTAATGCTGATGCTGCTGATCTAGGGTTTGCTACTACTGATATGAATCAGATTTATTGTACTATTTCTCTTTGCTGAATTATTGAAGATAAAAGAAGATTTGATAAAAGGGTTTCCCCACACATTGTGGGGTTTGTCCCTGGCTAGCCGCCACATCTTGTGTCTCTTGTCTTGGCTTGTTTTTTGTCGATCGTTTAATGTTCTATCTGCACTTTACTTTATGTACATGTGATTGCTAATCAGTGGAATATAATAAGAAAAAGAAGTAAACTGTTATAAGCATAGAACATACCATAACTTAACAAACTGTTATGGATTCTATGTCAATAATAGAGCAGAGAAAATTAGAGGAATTCCATGATTAGTGATAAAAATGAAGCCTATAAATTCTGTTCTTGCAGATGATACTTATCATACCCCTCACAAAGGAGATTTAATGGGAAGGATAAAGGAGCAAAAATATTCTCCAAATTTGATCTGAAAGCTGGATTCTGCCAGGTAGCCATCTCTGGAGAAGATAAATTCAAGACTGCTTTCAGTATTCTTGCAGGCCACTATGAGTGGAATGTCATTCCTTTTGGGCTGAATAATGCTCCGTCTAAATTTCAGAAGGTAATGGACAAAATCTTTAAGCTTTATTTTGATTGGCTTATAGTTTATATTGATGATATTCTAATTTTTTCCAAGAATGTCCAAGACCATTTCAAGCACATTCATACATTTGTACAGCTGGTGAAAATGAATGGTTTGGTCTTGAGTAAAAAGAAAATAGAAGTTTTCCAAACTTCTATCAGATTTCTCGGCCATAATATCTTTAATGGCCAAATCACTCTGCAAAAACATGCACTTGAGTTTGCTGATAAATTCCAAGATGTCATCACAGACAAAACCTAGCTTCAAAGGTTTTTGGGTTGTTTAAATTATGTTAGTAACTTCTATCAGGACTGTGCAACTGACAGAAGCATACTCAATCAGCGACTCAGAAAGGATCCACCCTAGTGGTCGGATATACATACTAAAGTTGTACAGAATATCAAGGCAAAGGTAAAAACTCTTCCAATTTTGTATGTCTTTGATGCTAGTTCATTTAAAATTGTGGAGACAGATTCCAGTAACATAGGATGGGGAGGTATCCTCAAATAGAGGAAGGA